>NW_019168015.1:2087154-2129012 GCF_002303985.1 Durio zibethinus | reverse complement strand
AAAATTCAGCTAAAAACTCGAAGTGTATCATGATTTTGTGGACCATTTGAAAAAAGTGTCCCATTTCAGACACTTTAATGGCTACTGGTAGCAAACTTGTAAAATCTCAAATGCTCTCTAAGGGGGTGTGAGTTCTCGGGGTTTGATGAGGGATAGGGGGCCAATATAAGGGCAAAGTACCAGCACCCATCACACATCATGTGCGAAAACCCCCTGCACCCCCCCAATCACCGGAACCCCAATGCCGCCGGTCAGGTTCTCTGGCGATGCTCCGGTGATGGTGGCCCGGGCGAAAAAAAATGCGGCACCAGCAAATGCCCGAGCCCAGCATGTGCACCCGCAACCCTCGGTCTGATCCGATCTTAGACTGGGAATGAACTCCGTATGCTTAGACTGGGAATGAACTCTGTATGCCTAAGTCAACCCACGAAACGAGGGTGCGGGCACTCAGCCGGCCAGAGGGGCAGGATGCGCAAGCCAGGGATATGCCGGGTCCCCTTTTGGGTGCTGCCGATCCTGCTACTGCAACCCCTGGTCCGGTCTAATCTTAAACTGGGAATGAACTCCATATGCCTAAGCCATCCGACGAAATGAACGAGCGGGCGGGCACTACGCGGGCCAGAGAGGCAGGATGCGCAAGCCGTGGATTGATAGGGTGGTAGGTGGGTTTAGGCACATCTTCATATTTCTGCCATGCCAATGCCATTTTTATGGCTTGTAAATTTAGACAGTGGTCCCTTAAGCCTTCATGTGAAGTTTCATGGCAAGACGACTCGTTTTCTATTTTTCATGATTTTCAAAACTTTTTACGGTTCAGGATTTTTTTAAAATTTTTTCAGATGGAGTTTTAGCCCAAAACTTGGTAGACATGATCCTTCTATTTTTGTTGGCATGTCCAAAAAATTCAGCTAAAACCTCAAACTGTATAGGATTTTGTGACTATTTGAAAAAAGTGTCCTTATTTCAGACACTTTAATGGCTACTGGCAGCAAACCTGTAAAATCTCAAATGCTCTCTAAGGGGGTGTGAGTTCTTCAGGTTTGATGAGGGACAGGGGGGCAATATGAGGGCCAAGTACCGGCACAAATCGCACATCATGTGTGCACACCCCCCCGCCCCCCCAATCGCCGAAACCCCAATGCCGTCGGTCAGGTTCTCCGGCGATGCTCCGACGATGGTGCCCCGGGCAAAAAAAAATACGGCACCAACACATGCCCGAGCCCAGCTTGTGCACCCACAACCCTCGGTCTGGTGCAATTTGAGACTGGGAATGAACTCCATACGCCTAAGCCAACCGACGAAACGAGCGGACGGGCAAGCGGGCTCTACGTCGGCAAGAGAGGAGGGATGCGTAAGCCATGGATCAATAGGGTGGTAGCTGGCTTTAGGCACATCTTCATATTTTTGCCGTGCCAAAGCCATTTTTATGGCTTGTAAATTCATACAATGGTCCCTTAAGCCTTCATGTGAAGTTTCATGGCAAGACGACTCATTTTCTATTTTTCACATTTTTCAAAATTTTTATGGTTCAGGATTTTTTTAAAATTTTTTCAGAAGGAGTTTTGGCCCCAAACTTGGTAGACATGATCCTTGTATTTTTTTTGGCATGCAAAAAAAATTCAGCTAAAAACTTAAAATGTACAGGATTTTGTGACCATTTGAAAAAAGTGTCCCCATTTCAGACCTTTAATGGCTACTGGCAGCAAACCTGTAAAATCTCAAATGCTCTTTGAGGGGGTGTGAGTTCTCAGGGTTTGATGAGGGATAGGGGGCCAATATAAGGGCAAAGTACCAGTACCCATCGCACAACATGTGCGCACACCCCCCTCCGCCGCCCCAATCACCGGAACCCCAATGCCGCCGGTCAGGTTCTCTGGCGATGCTCCGGTGATGGTGGCCCGGGTGAAAAAAAATATGACACCAGCAAATGCCCGAGCCGAGCATGTAATCTCGCAACCCTCGGTCTGATCCGATCTTAGACTGGGAATGAACTCCGTATGCTTAGACTGGGAATGAACACCGTACGCCTAAGTTAACCCATGAAACGAGCGTGCGGGCGCTTAGCCGACTAGAGGGGCAGGATGCGTAAATCGAGGATCGATTGGGTCCCCCTCTTCGTGCTGTTGATCCTTCTATCACAACCCTCGGTCTGGTCCGATCTTAGACTAGGAATGAACTCCGTAAGCCTAAGCCAACCGACGAAATGAGCGGACAGGTGGCCGGGCACTACGTCGACCAGAGCGACGGGATGCGCAAGCCGTGGATCGATGGGGTGGTAGGTGGGTTTAGGCACATCTTCATATTTCTGCCATGCCAATGCCATTTTTATGGCCTGTAAATTCATACAATGGTCCCTTAAGCCTTCATGTGAAGTTTCATGGCAAGACGACTCGTTTTCTATTTTTCACGATTTTCAAAACTTTTTATGGTTCGGGATTTTTTAAAAATTTTTTCAGAAGGAGTTTTGGCCCAAACTTGGTAGACGTGATCCTTGTATTTTTGTTGGCATGCACAAAAACATTCAGCTAAAAACTCAAAGTGTACAGGATTTTGTGACCATTTGAAAAAAGTATCCCCATTTCATACACTTTAATAGCTACTGGCAGCAAACCTATAAAATCTCAAATTCTCTTTAAGGGATGTGAGTTCTCGAGGTTTGATGAGGGATAGGGGGCCAATATAAGGGGCAAGTACCAGCACCCATCGCACATCATGTGCGCACACCCTCCCGACCCCCCTAATCATAGGAACCCCAATGTTGCCGGTCAGGTTCTCCGGCGGGCACTACGTCGGCCAGAGAGGCGGGATGCGCAAGCCATGGATCGATAGGGTGGTAGGTGGGTTTAGGCACATCTTCATATTTCTGCCATGCCAATGCCATTTTTATGGCTTGTAAATTCATTCAATGGTCCCTTAAGCCTTCATGTCAAGTTTCATGGTAAGACGACTCGTTTTCTATTTTTCACGATTTTGGAAACTTTTTATGGTTCAAGATTTTTTTAAAATTTTTTCAGATGGAATTTTGGCCCCAAACTTGGTAGACGTGATCCTTGTATTTTTGTTGGCATGCATAAAAAAAATTCAGCTAAAAACTTGAAGTGCATAGGAGTTTGTGACCATTTGAAAAAAGTGTCCCCATTTCAGACACTTTAATGGCTACTGGCAGCAAACCTGTAAAATCTCAAATGCTCTTTAAGGGGGTCTGAGTTCTTGAGGTTTGATGAGGGATAGGGGGCCAATATAAGGGCCAAGTATCGGCACCCATCGCACATCATGTGCGCACACCCCCCCAGCCCCCTAATTGCCGGAACCCCAATGCCGCCAGTCAGGTTCTCTGGCGTTGCTCCAATGATGGTGGCCGGGCAAAAAACAATACGGCACCAGCACATGTCTGAGCCCAGCATGTGCACCCACAACCCTTGGTCCAATCCGATCTTAGACTGGGAATGAACTTCGTATGCTTAGACTAGGAATGAACTTCGTATGCCTAAGTCAACCCACAAAACGAGCGTGCGGGCGCTTAGCCGACCAGAGAGGCAGGATGCGCAAGCCAGGGATCGGTCGGGTCCCCCTCAACGTGCTTTTGATCTTGCTGTCACAACCCTTAGTCCGATATGATCTTAGATTGGAATGAACTCCGTATGCCTAAGCCAACCGACGAAACGAGTGGCGGGCGGGCGGGCACTACGTCGGCCAGACAAGTGAGATGCGCAAGCCGTTGATCGATAGGGTGGTGGGTGGGTTTAGGCACATCTTCATATTTCTACCGTGCCAATGCCATTTTTATGGCTTGTAAATTCATACAATGGTCCCTTAAGCCTTCATGTCAAGTTTCATGGCAAGATGACTCGTTTTCTATTTTTCACGATTTTTGAAACTTTTTACGGTTGAAGATTTTTTTAAAATTTTTTCAGATGGAGTTTTGGCCCCAAACTTGGTAGACGTGATCCTTGTATTTTTTTTGGGATGCACAAAAAAATTCAGCTAAAAACTCAAAGTGCATAGGAATTTGTGACCATTTGAAAAAAGTGTCCCCATTTCAGACTCTTTAATGGCTACTGGCAGCAAACCTGTAAAATCTCAAATGCTCTTTAAGGGGGTGTGAGTTCTCGAGGTTTGATGAGGGATAGGGGGCCAATATAAGGGCCAAGTACCGGCACCCATTGCACATCATGTGCGCACACCCCCCGGCCCCCCTAATTGCCGTAACCCCAATGCCGCCAGTCAGGTTCTCTGGCGTTGCTCCGATGATGGTGGCCGGGCGAAAAAAAATACGGCACCAGCACATGTCTGAGCCCAGCATGTGCACCCACAACCTTTGGTCCAGTCCAATCTTAGACTGGGAATGAACTTCCTATGCTTAGACTAGGAATGAACTCCGTATGCCTAAGTCAACTCACGAAACGAGCGCGCGGGCGCTCAACTGGCGAGAGAGGCAGGATGCGCAAGCCGGGGATCGGCCGGGTCCCCTCAGCGTGCTGTCAATCCTACTACCATAACCCTCAGCCTGGTCTGATGTTAGATTGGAATGAACTCCGTATGCCTAAGCCAACCGACAAAACGAGTGGCGGGCTGGCGGGCACTAAGTCGACCAGACAGGCGAGATGCGCAAGCCGTGGATCGATGGGGTGGTAGGTGGGTTTAGGCACATCTTCATATTTCTGCCATGCCAATACCATTTTTATGGCTTGTAAATTCATACAGTGGTCCCTTAAGCCTTCATGTGAAGTTTCTTGGCAAGACGACTGATTTTCTATTTTTCACGATTTTTGAAACTTTTTACGGTTCGAGTTTTTTTAAAATTTTTTCATAAGGAGTTTTGGCCCCAAACTTGGTAGACATGATCCTTGTATTTTTGTTGGCATCACAAAAAAATTCAACTAAAAAGTCGAAGTGTACAGGATTTTGTGACCATTTGAAAAAAGTGTCCCCATTTCAGACATTTTAATGGCTACTGGCAGTAAACCTATAAAATCTCAAATGCTCTTTAAGAGGGTGTGAGTTCTCGAGGTTTGATGAGGGATAGGGGGCCAATATAAGGGCCAAGTACCAACACCCATCGCACATCATGTGTGCACACCCCCCAAGGCCCCCCCGATCGCCGGAACCCCAATGCCGTCAGTCAGGTTCTCCGGTGATGCTCCAACGATGGTCCCCGAGCGAAAAAACATTTGGCACCAGTACATGCTCGAGCCCAGTATGTGCACCTGTAACCCTCGGTCTGATCTGATCTTAGACTGGGAATGAACTCTGTATGCTTAAACTGGGAATTAACTCCGTATGCCTAAGTCAACCCACGAAACGAGCGTACGGGCGCTCAGCCAGCCAGAGGGGCAGGATGCACAAGCTGGCTGATCCTGCTACCGCAACCCTCAGCCTGATCCGATCTTAGATTGGGAATGAACTCTGTATGCCTAAGCCAACCGATGAAACGAGCGGGCAGATGGGCGAGCACTACGCCGACTAAAGAGGTGGGATGCGTAAGCCGTGGATCGGTAGGGTGGTAGGTGGGTTTAGGCACATCTTCATATTTTTACCATGCCAATGCCATTTTTATGGCTTGTAAATTCATGCAATGGTCCCTTAAGCCTTCATTTCATGGCAAGACGACTCGTTTTTTATTTTTCATGATTTTTAAAACTTTTTACGGTTCAGGATTTTTTTAAAATTATTTCAGAAGGAGTTTTGGCCCCAAACTTGGTAGATGTGATCCTTGTATTTTTTTTGGCATGCATAAAAAAATTCAGCTTAAAACTCAAAGTGTACAGAATTTTGTCACCATTTGAAAAAGTGTCCCTATTTCAGACACTTTAATGGCTACTGGCAACAAACCTGTAAAATCTCAAATGCTCTTTAAGGGGGTGTGAGTTCTCGAGGTTTCACAAGGGATAGGGGGCAAATATAAGGCCCATGTACCAACACCCATCGCACATCATGTGCGCACACCCCCTCTGCCCCCCAATCGTCGGAACCCCAATGTCGTCGATCAGGTTCTCCGACGATGGTGTCCCGAGCGAAAAAAAATACGGCACCAGCACATGCCCGAGTCTAGCATGTGCACCTGTAACCCTCGGTCCAGTCCGATCTTAGACTGGGATTGAACTTCGTATGCTTAGACGGGGAATGAACTCCGTATGCCTGAGTCAACCCACGAAACAAGCATGCGGGCGCTCAGCCGACTAGAGGGGTAGGATGCGTAAGCCGAGGATCAACCGGGTCCCTTTCAACATGTTGTCGATCCTACTTCCACAACCCTTAGTCTGATCTGATCTTAGGCTGGGAATGAACTCCGTATGCTTAAGCCAACCGATGAAACGAGCGGGCGGGCGGGCGGGCACTACGTCGGCTAGAGAGGCAGGATGTGCAAGCCGTGGATCGATAAGGTGATAGGTGGGTTTAGGCACATCTTCATATTTCTACTGTGCCAATGCCATTTTTATGGCTTGTAATTTCACACAATGGTCCCTTAAGCATTCATGTGAAGTTTCATGGCAAGACGTGTCGTTTTCTATTTTTCATAATTTTTGAAACTTTTTAAGGTTCGAGCTTTTTTTCAAATTTTTCTAGAAGGGAGATTGGGCCCAAACTTGGTAGACGTGATCCTTGTATTTTTTTTGGCATGCACAAAAAAATTCAGCTAAAAACTCGAAGTGTACAGGATTTTGTGACCATTTGAAAAAAGTGTCCCCATTTTAGACACTTTAATGGCTACTGGCAGCAAACCTGTAAAATCTCAAATGGTCTTTAAGGGGGTGTGAGTTCTCGAGGTTTGATGAGGGATAGGGGGCCAATATAAGGGCCAAGTACCAGCACCCATTGCACATCATGTGCGGACACCCCCCCGCCCCCTAATCGTCGGAGCCCCAATGTCGTCGGTCAGGTTCTCTGGCGATGGTGCCCCGAGCGAAAAAAAAATACGGCACCAGCACATGCCCGAGCCCAGCATGTGCACCCGCAACCCTCGATCCAGTCCAATCTTAGACTGGGAATAAACTCTGTATGCCTAAGTCAACTTACAAAATGAATGTGCGGGCGTTCAGCCGGCCAAATGGGTTGGATTCGCAAGCCGAGGATCGGTCGGGTCCCCCTCAGCGTGCTGCCGGTCCTGCTACTACAACCATCGATCTGGTCCAGTCTTAGACTGGGAATGAACTCCGTATGCCTAAGCCAACCGATGAAATGAGTAGGCGGGCGGGCGGGCACTACGCCGGCCAGAGAGGCAGGATGCGTAAGCCGTGGATAGATAGGGTGGTAGGTGGGTTTAGGCACATCTTCATATTTCTGCCATGCCAATGCAATTTTTATGGCTTGTAAATTCATACAATTGTCCCTTAAGCCTTCATGTGAAGTTTCATGGCAAGACGACTTGTTTTCTATTTTTCACAAATTTCAAAACTTTTTACGGTTCGGGATTTGTTTAAAATTTTTTCAGAAGGAGTTTTGGCCACAAAATTGGTAGACGTGATCCTTGTATTTTTGTTGGCAAAGATAAAAAAATTATACTAAAAACTCGAAGTTTACAGGATTTTGTGGCCATTTGAAAAAAGTGTCCCTATTTCAGACAATTTAATGGCTACTGGCAGCAAACCTGTACAATCTCAAATGCTCTTTAAGGGGGTGTGAGTTCTCGATGATTGATGAGGGATAGGGGGCCAATATAAGGGCCAAGTACCAACACTCATCGCACATCATGTGCGCACACCCCCCGGCCCCCTCCAATCGTCAAAACCCCAATGCCGTCGCACTCATCGCACATCATGTGCGCTCCAGTCCGATCTTAGACTGGGAGTGAACTCCATATGCTTACCCTGGGAATGAACTTCGTATGCATAAGTCAACCCACGAAACGAACGTGCGGGCACTCAGCCAGCCAGAGGGGCAGGATGTGCAAGCCGGGGATCGATCGGCTCCCCCTTAGCGTGCTGCTAATCCTGCTGCCACAACCTTCAGACTGGGAATGATCTCTGTAAGCCTAAGCCAACCGACGAAATGAACGGGCGAACGGGTGGGCACTACGTCGGCCAGAGAGGTGAGACGCGCAAGCCATAGATCGATAGGGTCGTAGGTGAGTTTAGGAACATCTTCATATTTTTTCCATGCCAATGCCATTTTTATGGCTTGTAAATTCATACAATGGTCCATTAAGCCTTCATGTGAAGTTTCATGGCAAGATGACTCGTTTTCTATTTTTCACGATTTGTAAAACTTTTTACGGTTCGAGATTTTTTTAAAATTTTTTCAGATTGAGTTTTGGCCCCAAACTTGGTAGACGTGATCCTTGCATTTTTTTTGGCTTGCACAAAACAATTTAGCTAAAAACTCGAAGTGTACCGGATTTTGTGACCATTTGAAAAGAGTGTACCCATTTTAGACACTTTAATGGCTACTGGCAGCAAACCTGTAAAATCTCAAATGCTCTTTAAGGGATGTGAGTTCTCGAGGTTTGATGAGGGATAGGGGGCCAATATAAGGGCCAACTACCAGCACCCATCGCACATCATGTGCGTACACCCCCCCAATGCTGCCGGTCAGGTTCTCCGACGATGGTGCCCCGAGCGAAAAAAAACACGACACCAGCACATGCCCGAGCCTAGCACGTGCACCCGCAACCCTCGGTTCGATCCGATCTTAGACTGGGAATGAACTCCGTATGCTTAGACTGGGAATGAACTCTGTATACCTAAGTCAACCCATGAAATGAGCGTGCGGGCGCTCAGTCGGCCAAAGTGGCAAGATGCGTAAGTCGGGGATCGATCGGGTCCCCCCAACGTGCTGTTGATCTTGCTACTGCAACCTTCGGTTTAGTTCAGCCTTAGACTGGGAATGAACTCCGTATGCCTAAGCCAACCGACGAAACGAGCGGGCGGGTGGGCACTACGCCGGCCAGAGAGGCGGGATGCGCAAGCCGTGGATCGATAGGGTGGTAGGTGGGTTTAGGCACATCTTCATATTTCTGCCATGCGAATGCCATTTTTATGGCTTATAAATTCATACAACGGTCCTTTAAGCCTTCATGTGAAGTTTCATGGCAAGACAACTCGTTTTCTACTTTTCACGATTTTGGAAACTTTTTACGGTTCGGGATTTTTTTAAAATTTTTTTAGAAGGATTTTTGGCCCACACGTGGTGCACGTGATCCTTGTATTTTTGTTGTCTTGCACAAAAAAATTCAGCTAAAAACTCAAAGTTTACAGGATTTTGTGACCATTTGAAAAAAGTGTCCCCATTTCAGACACTTTAATGGCTACTGGCAGCAAACCTCTAAAATCTCAAATGCTCTTTAAGGGGGTGTGAGTTCTTGAGGTTTGATGAGGGATAGGGGGCCAATATAAGGGCCAAGTACCAGCCCCCGTCGCACATCATGTGCGCACACCCCCCCGCTCCCCTAATCGCCGGAACCCCAATGCCACTGGTCAAGTTCTCCGGCGATGGTGCCCCGGGCGAAAAAAAATGTGGCACCAGCACATGCCCGAGTCCAGTATGTGCACCCGCAACCCTCGGTATGGTCCGGTCTTAGACTGGGAATGAACTCCGTATGCTTAGACCAGGAATGAACTCCGTATGCCTAAGTCAACCCACGAAACGAGCGTGCGGGCGCTCAACCGACCAGAGGGGCAGGATACGCAAGCCGAGGATCGATCGGGTCCCCTTCTGCATGTTACCGATCTGCTACCGCAACCCTTGGTCCGGTCCAATCTTAGACTGGGAATGAACTCCGTATGCCTAAGCGAACCGACGAAACGAGCGAGCGGGCAGGCGGGCACTACGTCGGCCAGAGAGGCGGGATGCGCAAGCCATGGATCGATAGGGTGGTAGGTGGGTTTAGGCTCATCTTCATATTTCTGCCATGCCAATGCCATTTTTATGGCTTGTTTATTCATACAATGGTCCCTTAAGCCTTCATGTCAAGTTTCATGGCAAGATGACTCGTTTTCTATTTTTCATGATTTTTGAAACCTTTTACGGTTCGGGATTTGTTTAAAATTTTTTCAGAAGGCGTTTTGCCCCAAACTTGGTAGACATGATCCTTGTATTTTTGTTGGCATGCATAAAAAAATTCAGCTACAAAGTCGAAGTGTACAGGATTTTGTGACCATTTGAAAAAAGTGTCCCCATTTCTTACACTTTAATGGCTACTGGCAACAAACTTGTAAAATCTCAAATGCTCTTTAAGGGGGTGTGCGTTCTCAAGGTTTGATGAGGGATAGGGGTGAATATAAGGGCCAAGTACGAGCACCCATCGCACATTATGTGCGCACACCCCCCCGGTCCCCTTAATCGGCGGAACCCCAATGCCTCCGGTCAGGTTCTCCGACGATGCTCCGGCGATGGTGGCCCGAGCGAAAAAAATGTGGCACCAGCATCCCCCGAGCCCAGCTTGTGCACCCGTAACCCTTGGTCCGGTCCAATCTTAGACTGGAAATGAACTCCATATGCTTAGATTGGGAATGAACTCCGTATGCCAACGTTAACCCACGAAATGAGTGTGCGGGCACTCAGTAGGCCAGAGGGGCAGTATGCGTAACTGAGGAATCGATCGGGTCCCCTTCAACGGCTACTGATCCTGCTGCGGCAACCCTAGGTTCGGTCTGAACTTGGACTGGGAATGAACTCCGTAAGTCAACCCACAAAACGAGCGTTCGGGCACTCAGTCGGCCAGAGGGGCAGGATGCGCAAGCTGGGGATCGACCGGGATCGACCGAGTCCCCCTCTGCATGCTGTCGATCTTGCTGTCACAACCCTCGGTCTGGTTCGATCTTAGACTGGGAATGAACTCTATATGCCTAACACAATCGATGAAACGAGCGGGCCGACGGGCGGGCACTACGTCTGCCAGAGAGGCGGGATTCGTAAGCCATGGATCGATAGGGTGGTAGGTGGGTTTAGGCACATCTTCATATTTCTGCCATGCCAATGCAATTTTTATGGCTTGTAAATTCATACAATTGTCCCTTAAGCCTTCATGTGAAGTTTCATGGCAAGACGACTTGTTTTCTATTTTTCACAAATTTCAAAACCTTTTACGGTTCGGGATTTGTTTAAAATTTTTTCAGAAGGTGTTTTGCCCCAAACTTGGTAGACATGATCCTTGTATTTTTGTTGGCATGCACAAAAAAATTCAGCTACAAAGTCGAAGTGTACAGGATTTTGTGACGATTTGGAAAAAGTGTCCCCATTTCTTACACTTTAATGGCTACTGGCAGCAAACTTGTAAAATCTCAAATGCTCTTTAAGGGGGTGTGCGTTCTTGAGGTTTGATGAGGGATAGGGGGCGAATATAAGGGCCAAGTATGAGCACCCATCACACATTATGTGCGCACACCCCCCCGATCCCCTTAATCGGCGGAACCCCAATGCCTCCTGTCAGGTTCTCAGACGATGCTCCGGCGATGGTGGCCCGAGCGAAAAAAAATGTGGCACCAGCATCCCCCGAGCCCAACCTGTGCACCTGTAACCCTTGGTCCGATCCAATCTTAGATTGGAAATGAACTCCATATGCCTAGATTGGGAATGAACTCCGTATGCCAACGTTAACCCACGAAATGGGTGTGCGGGCACTCAGCAGGCCAGAGGGGCAGTATGCGTAACTCAGGAATCGATCGGGTCCCCTTCAACGGCTACTGATCCTGCTGTAACAACCCTAGGTTTGGTCCGAACTTGGACTGGGAATGAACTCCGTAAGTCAACCCACAAAACGAGCGTTCGGGCACTCAGCCGGCCAGAGAGGCAGGATGCGTAAGCTGGGGATCGATCGGGATCGATCGAGTCCCCCTCTGCATGCTGTCAATCTTGCTGTCACAACCCTCGATCTGGTTCAATCTTAGACTGGGAATGAACTCCGTATGCCTAAGACAACCGCTGAAACGAGCGGGCGGACGGGCGGGCACTACGTCTGCCAGAGAGGCGGGATTCATAAGCCATGGATCGATAGGGTGGTAGGTGGGTTTAGGCACATCTTCATATTTTTGCGGTGCCAATGCCATTTTTATCACTTGTAAATTCATACAATGGTCGCTTAAGCCTTCATGTGAATTTTCATGGCAAGAGGACTCATTTTCTATTTTTCACGATTTTTGAAACTTTTTATGGTTTGGGATTTTTTTAAAATATTTTCAGATGGAGTTTTGGCCCCAAACTTGGTGGACGTGATCCTTGTATTTTTTTTGGTACGCACAAAAAAATTCAGCTAAAAACTTGAAGTGTACGGGATTTTGTGACCATGTGAAAAAAGTGTCCCCATTTCAGACACTTTAATGGCTACTGGCAGCAAACTTATAAAATCTCAAATGCTCTTTAAGGGGGTGTGAGTTCTCGAGGTTTGATGAGGGATAGGGGGCCAATATAAGGGCCAAGTACCAGCACCCATCCCACATAATGTGCGCACACCCCCCGGCCCCCCCAATCATCGGAACCCCAATGCCACCGGTCAGGTTCTCCGACGATGGTGGCCCGGGCGAAAAAAAATGTGGCACCAGCACATGCTCGAGCCCAGCGTGTGCACTCGCAACCCTCGGTTCGGTTTGATCTTAGATTGGCTATGAACTCCGTATGCCTACGTCAACCCACGAAACGAGCGTGCGGGCACTCAGCTGACCAGAGGGGTAGGATGCGCAAGCCGGGGATTGGCCGGGTCCCCCTCTGCATGCTGCCGATCTTGCTGCCGCAACCCTCAATCCAGTCTGATCTTAGACTGGGAATGAACTTCGTATGCCTAAGCCATCCGATGAAACAACCGGGCGGGCGGGCACTACGTCGGCCAGAGAGACGGGATGCACAAGCCGCGGATCGATACGGTGGTAGGTGGGTTTAGGCACATCTTCATATTTCTACCATTCCAATGCCATTTTTATGGCTTGTAAATTCATACAATGGTCCCTTAAGCCTTCACGTGAAGTTTCGTGGCAACACGACTCATTTTCTATTTTTCACGATTTTTGAAACCTTTTACGGTTCAGGATTTTTTTAAAATTCTTTCAGAAGGAGTTTTGGCCCCAAACTTGGTAGACGTGATCCTTGTATTTTTATTGGCATGTGCAAAAAAATTAGGCTGAAAACTCGAAGTGTACAGGATTTTGTGACCATTTGAAAAAAGTGTCCCCATTTCAGACACTTTAATGGCTACTGGTAGCAAACTTGTAAAATCTCAAATGCTCTTTAAGGGGGTGTGAGTTCTCGAGTTTGATAAGGGATAGGGGGCCAATATAAGGGCCAAGTACCAGCACCCATCGTACATCATGTGCGCACACCCCCCGACCACCCCAATCGTCGGAACCCCAATGCCGTCGGTCAGGTTCTCCGACGATGCTCCGGCGATGGTGCCCCGGGCAAAAAAAAATGTGGCACCAGCACTTGCCCGAGCCCAGCATCTGCACCCACAACCCTCGATGTGGTCCGATCTTAGACTGGGAAGGAACTCCGTATGCCTAAGTCCACCCACGAAACGAGTGTGCGGGCGCTCAATCGGCCAGAGGGGCAGGATACGCAAGTCGGGGATCGATTGGGTCCCCCTTAGCGTGTTGCCGATTCTACTGCCGCAATACTCAGTCTGGTCTGATCTTAGATTGGGAATGAACTCTGTATGCCTAAGCTAACCGACGAAACGAGGGGGCGGGCAGGCGGGCACTACGTCGAGCAGAGAGGCGGGATGCGCGAGCCATGGATTGATAGGGTAGTAGGTGGGTTTAGGCACATCTTCATATTTCTGCCATGCCAATGCCATTTTTATGGCTTGTAAATTCATACAATGGTCCCTTAAGCCTTCATGTGAAGTTTCATGGCAAGACGATTCGTTTTCTATTTTTCATGATTTTTGAAACTTTTTACGATTTGAAATTTTTTTAAATTTTTTCAGAAGTAATTTTGGCCCCAAACTTTGTAGACATGATCCTTGTATTTTTGTGGGCATGCATAAAAAAGTTCAGCTAAAAACTCAAAGTGTATAGGATTTTGTGACCACTTGTAAAAAGTGTCCCCATTTCAGACACTTTAATTGCTACTGGCAGCAAACCTGTAAAATCTCAAATGCTCTTTAAGGGGGTGTGAGTTCCCGAGGTTTGATGGGGGATAGGGGGCCAATATAAGGGCCAAGTACCAGCACCCATCGCACATCATGTGCGCACACCCCCCTCGGCCCCCCCAATCGCCGAAACCGTAATGCCGCCGGTCAGGTTCTCCAACGATGCTCTGGTGATGGTGCCCTGGGCGAAAAGAAATGTGGCACCAGCACATGCCCTAGCCCAGCATGTGCACCCACAACCCTCGGTCCGGTTCGATCTTAGACTGGGAATGAACTCTTTATGCTTAGACTGGGAATGAACTCCATATGCCTAAGTCAACCCACAGAACGAGCGTGTGGGCGCTCAGTCGGCCAGAGGGGTAGGATGCGCAAGTCGGGGGTCGATAGGGTCCCCCTCAGCGTGCTGATGATCCTACTGCTGTAACCCTCGATTCGGTCCGATCTTAGACTGGGAATGAACTCCGTATACGTAAGCCAACCGACGAAACGAGCGGGTGGCGGGCGGGCACTACGCCGGCCAAAGAGATGGGATGCGCAAGCCATGGATCGATAGGGTGGTATGTGGGTTTAGGCACATCTTCATATTTCTGCCATGCCAATGCCATTTTTATGGCTTGTAATATTCCATACAATGGGTCCCTTAAGCCTTCATGCGAAGTTTTCATGGCAAGACGACTCATTTTTCTATTTTTCATGATTTTTGAAACTTTTTACGGTTCGGATTTTTTTAATGTTTTTTTCAGAAGGAGTTTTCACCCCAAACTTGGGAAGACATTGATCCTTGTATTTTTTGAATGCATAAAAAATATCAGCTCTAAAAACTTGAAGTGTACAGGATTTTGTGACCATTGAAAAAAGTGTCCCATTTCAGACACTTTAATGGCTACTGGCAGCAAATCCTGTAAAATCTCAAATGCTCTTTAAGGGGTGTGAGCTTCTCAGCTTTGATGACGGGATAGGAGGCCCAATATAAGGGCAAAGTACCAGTACCCATCGGCACTCATGTGTGCGCACACCCCCCGACCTCCTCAATCGTCGGAACCATAATGCCGCCGATCAGGTACTCCCGCGATGCTCCGACGATGGTGGCCCGGGCGAAAAAATATGTGGCACCAACACATGCTCGAGCCCAGCATTTGCACCCGAAACCCTCGGGCCGGTCCGATCTTAGACTAGGAATGAACTCTATATGCTTAGATTGGGAATGAACTCCCTATGCCTAAGTCAACCCACGAAACGAGCGTGCGGGCGCTTAGCCGGCCAGAGGGGCAGAATGCGCAAGTGGGGGATCGACTGGGTCCCCCTCTATGTGCTGTAGATCCTGCTGCCGTAACCCTTGGTCCGGTCCAACCTTAGACTGGGAATGAACTCCGTATGCCTAAGCCAACCGACGAAACGAGCGGGCGGGCGGGCGGGCACTATGCCGGCCAGAGAGGCGGGATGCGCAAGCCATGGATCGATAGGGTGGTAGGTGGGTTTAGGCACAACTTCATATTTCTGTTGTGCCAATGCCATTTTTATGGCTTGTAAATTCATACAATGGTCCCTTAAGCCTTCATGTTAAGTTTCATGGCAAGACGACTCGTTTTCTAGTTTTCATGACTTTGGAAACTTTTTACGGTTCGTGATTTTTTAAAATTTTTTCAGAAGGAGTTTTGGCCCCAAATTTGGTAGACGTGATCCTTGTATTTTTGTTGGCATGCACAAAACAATTTAGCTAAAAACTCGAAGCGTACAGGATTTTGTGACCATTTGAAAAATGTGTTCCCATTTTAGACACTTTAATGGCTACTGGCAGTAAACCTGTAAATTCTCAAATGCTCTTTAAGGGGGTGTGAGTTGTTGAGGTTTGATGAGGGATAGGGAGCCAATATAAGGGCCAAGTAACCAGCACCCATCACACATCATGCATGCACACCCCCCCGGCCCCCCAATCGTCGGAACCCTAGTGCCGCCGGTCAGGTTCTCCGACGATGGTGCCCTGAGCAAAAACAAATACGGCACCAACACATGCCCGAGCCCAGCATGTGTACCCGCAACCATCGAACCGGTCTGATCTTAAATTGGGAATGAACTCCGTATGCCTAAGTCAACCCAAGAAACGAGCGTGCGGGCGCTCAGCCAGCCAGAAGGCAGGATGCGCAGAGTCGAGGACCGATCGTGTTGCCCCCTCAGCATGCCTGCCGATCGCTGCAAGACCCTCAGTTTTGGTCCTGATCCTAGACTGGGAATGAACTCCATAGCTAAGCCAACCTGATAAAGAGCCGGGGGTGGGCAAACGTCAACTACATCGACAAGAGGTGGGATTGTCGCAAGCCGTGATCGATAGGTGGTAGGTGGGTTTAGGCACATCTTGGATATTTCTGCATGCCAATCCATTTTTAATTGCGCTTTGTAAATTCCAAAAAGGCCCTTAACCTTGAATTGTGAAGTTTGGATGGCAAGGATGACTCGTTTATTTTTCATGAATTTTTTGAAACTTTTAAGGCTCGGGATTTTTTTTTAAATTTTTTCAGATGGAGTTTTGGCCCCAAACTTGGTAGACATGATGCTTGTATTTTTGTGGGCATGCACAAAACAATTCAGCAAAAAACTCAAAGTGCATAGGATTTTGTGACCATTTGAAAAAAGTGTCCCCATTTCAGACACTTTAATGGCTACTGGCAGCAAACCTATAAAATCTTAAATGCTCTTTAAGGGGGCGTGAGTTCTTGAGGTTTGATGAGGGATAGGGGGCCAATATAAGGGCCAAGTACCAGCACCCATCGCACATCATGTGCGCACAGCCCCCGGCCCCCCCAATCGTCAAAACCCCAATGTCATCGATCAGGTTCTCCGGCGATGGTGCTCCGAGCGAAAAAATATGCAGCACAGCACAAGCTCGAGCGCAGCATGTGTACTCGTAACCATCGATCTGGTCTGATCTTAGACTGGGAATGAACTCCGTATGCCTAAGTCAACCCATTAAACGAGCGTGCGGGCGCTCAGCCAGCCAGAGGGCAGGATGGGCAAGCCGAGGATCGGTCGGGTCCCCCTCAGCGTGCTGCCGATCCTGTTGCACAACCCTCATTTCGGTCTGATTTTAGACTGGGATTGAACTCGATATGCCTAAGCCAACCGACGAAATGAGTGGGTGGGCAGGCGGGCACTACGCCGGCGAAAGAGGCGGGATGCGCAAGCCATGGATCAATAGGGTGGTAGGCGCGTTTAGGCACATCTTCATATTTCTGTCCTGCCAATGCAATTTTTATGACTCGTTTTTTATTTTTCACGATTTTTGAAACTTTTTACGGCTCGGGATTTTTTTAAAATTTTTTCAGAAGTAGTTTTCGCCCTAAACTTGGTAGACGTGCTCTTGTATTTTTGTTGGCCTGCACAACAAAATTTTGCCAAAAACTCAAAGTGTACAGGATTTTGTGACCGTTTGAAAAAAGTGTCCCCATTTCAGACACTTTAATGGCTACTGGCAGCAAACCTATAAAATCTCAAATGCTCTTTAAGGGGGAGTGAGTTCTGGAGGTTTGATGAGGGATAGGGGGCCAATATAAGGGCCAAGTAGTAGCACCCATCACACATCATGTGCGCTAACCCGAATGTCGCCGGTTAGGATCTTCGACGATGGTTCCCCGAGCGAAAAAAAATACGGCACCAGCACAAGCCCGAGCCCAGCATGTGCACCTACAAGCCTTAGTTCGACCTGATCTTAGACTGGGAATGAACTCCGTATGCATAAGTCAACCCACGAAACGAGCGTGCAAGCGCTCAACCGACCAGAGGGGCAGGATACGTAAGCGGGGGATCGGCTAGGTCACCCTCAGCGTGCTGTCGATCCTGCTGCCACAACCCTCAGTCCGGTCTATTCTCAGGCTAGGAATAAACTCCGTATGCCTAAGCCAACCGACGAAACAAGCGGGCGAGCAGACGGGCACTACGCTGGCCAAAGAGGCGGGATGTGCAAGTCATGGATCGATAGGGTAGTAGGAGGGTTTAGGCACATCTTCATATTTCTGCCATGTCAATGCCATTTTTATGGCTTGTAAATTCATACAATGGTCCCTTAAGCCTTCATGTGAAGTTTGATGGCAAGATGACTCGTTCTCTATTTTTCATGATTTTTGAAACTTTTTATGGTTCGGGATTTTTTTAAATTTTTTCAGATGGAGTTTTGGCCCCAAACTTGGTAGACATGATCCTTGTATTTTTGTGGGCATGCACAAAACAATTCAGCAAAAAACTCAAAGTGCATAGGATTTTGTGACCATTTGAAAAAAGTGTCCCCATTTCAGACACTTTAATGGCTACTGGCAGCAAACCTATAAAATCTTAAATGCTCTTTAAGGGGGCATGAGTTCTTGAGGTTTGATGAGGGATAGGGGGCCAATATAAGGGCCAAGTACCAGCACCCATCGCACATCATGTGCGCACACCCCCCGGCCCCCCCAATCGTCGGAACCCCAATGCTGTCGATCAGGCTCTCTGGCGATGCTTCGACAATGGTGGCTCGAGCGAAAAAAAATGCGGCACCAGCACATTCTTGAGCCTAGCATGTGCATCTACAACCCTCGGTCCGATCCGATCTTAGACTGGGAATGAACTCCGTAAGCTTAGACTGGGAATGAACTTCGTACAACTAAGTCAACCCACGAAATGAGCGTGCAATCGCTCAGCCGGCCAGAGGGGCATGATGCGCAAGCCAAGGATCGGCTGGGTCCCCCTTAGCATGCTACCGATCCTGCTGCTGTAACCCTCGGTCCGGTCTGATCTTAGACTTGGAATGAACACCGTATGCCTAAGCCAACCGACGAAACGAGCGGGTGGGAGGGCGGGCACTACGTCGGCCAGAGAGGCGGGATGCACAAGCCGTGGATCAATAGGGTGGTAGGTGGGTTTAGGCACATCTTTATATTTCTACTATGCCAATGCCAATTTTATGGCTTGCAAATTCATGCAATGGTCCCTTAAGCCTTCATTTTCTTTTTTTCACGATTTTTAAAACTTTTTACAGTTTGAGATTTTTTTTTAAATTTTTTTAGAAGGAGTTTTGGCCCCAAACTTATTATACGTGATCCTTGTATTTTTGTTGGCATGCACAAAAAAATTCAGAAAAAAACTCGAAGTGCATAGGATTTTGTGACCATTTCAAAAAAGTGTCCCCATTTCAGACACTTTAATGGCTACTGGCAGCAAACCTGTAAAATCTCAAATGCTCTTAAAAGGGTGTGAGTTCTCGAGGTTTGATGAGGCATAGGGGGCCAAATAAGGGCCAAGTACCTACACCCATCGCACATCATGTGCGCACACCCCCCGCCCCCCCAATCACCAGAACCCCAATGCCGTCGGTCAGGTTCTCACGTGATGGTGGCCCGGGCGAAAAACAATGTGGCACCAGCACATGCTCGAGCCCAGCATGTGCACCCGTAACCCTCGATCCGGTTCAATCTTAGACTGGGAATGAACTCCGTATGCTTAGACTGGGAATGAACTCTGTATGCCTAATTCAACCCATGAAACAAGCGTGCGGGCGTTCAGTCGGCTAGAGGGCAGAATGCGTAAGTCAGGGATTGGTCGGGTCCCCCTCAGCATGCTGCCGATCCTGTTGCCACAACCCTTGGTCTGATCTGATCTTAGACTGGGAATGAACTTCGTATGCCTAAGCCAATCGACGAAACGAGCGGGCGGATGGGTGGGCACTACGCCAGCCAAAGAGGCAGGATGCGCAAGCTGTGGATCAATAGGGTGGTAGGTGGGTTTAGGCACATCTTCATATTTCCACCATGCCAATGCCATTTTTATGGCTTGTAAATTCATACAATGGTCCCTTAAGCCTTCATGTGAAGTTTCATGGCAAGACGACTCGTTTTCTATTTTTCATGATTTTTGAAACTTTTTACGGTTCGGGATTTTTTTAAAATTTTTTCGATAGGAGTTTTGACGCCAAACTTGGTAGACGTGATCCTTGTATTTTTGTTTGCATGCACAAAAAACGCGAAGTGTACAAGATTTTGTGACCATTTGAAAAAATTGTTCCCATTTCAGACACTTTAATGGCTACTGGCAGCAAACCTGTAAAATCTCAAATGCTCTTTAAGGGGGTGTGAGTTCTTGAGGTTTGATGAGGGATAGGGGGCCAATATAAGGGCCAAGTACCAGCACCCATCGCACATCATGTGCTCACACCCCCGGCCCCTCCAATCGTCGAAACCCCAATGCCGTCGGTTAGGTTCTCCGGCGATGGTGCCCCATGCGAAAAAAAATGTGGCACCAGCACATGGCCGAGCCAAGCATTTGCACCCGCAACCCTCGATCCGGTCCGATCTTAGACTGGGAATGAACTCCGTATGCTTAGACTGGGAATGAACTCCGTATGCCTAAGTCAACCCACAAAATGATCGTGCGGGTGCTCAGTCGGCCAGAGGGGCTGGATGCTTAAGCCGGGGATCGGCCAGCTCCCCCTCAACGTGCTACCAATCTTGCTATTGCAACCCTCGGTCTGGTCTGATCTTAGACTGGGAATGAACTCCGTATGCCAAAGCCAACCGTCCAAACGAGCGGGCGGGCGGGCACTACGCCAGCCAGAGAGGCGGGATGGCAAACCATGGATCGATAGGCTGGTAGGTGGGTTTAGGCACATCTTCAAATTGTTGCTGTGCAATTGCCATTTTTATGGCTTGTAAATTCATACAATGGTCCCTTAAGCCTTCATGTGAAGTTTCATGGCAAGACGACTCGTTTTCTATTTTTCATGATTTTGGAAACTTTTTATGGTTCGGGATTTTTTAAAAATTTTTTTAGGAGGAGTTTTTGCCCCAAACTTGGCAGACGTGATCCTTGTATTT
Source organism: Durio zibethinus (assembly GCF_002303985.1). The sequence continues at coordinate 2,108,159 of NW_019168015.1, read as the reverse complement.
TTGTTAGCATGCACAAAAAAATTCAGTTGAAAACTCGAAGTGTACAGGATTTTGTGACCATTTGAAAAAAGTTTCCCCATTTCAGACACTTTAATGGCTAGTGGCAGCAAACCTAAAAAATCTCAAATGCTCTTTAAGGGGGTGTGAGTTCTCAAGGTTTCATGAGGGATAGGGGGCTAATATAAGGGCCAAGTACCAGTACCAATCACACATCATGTGCGCACAGCCCCCCAACCCCCCAATCGTCAAAGCCCCAATGCCGTCGGTCAGGTTCTCCGGTGATGCTCTAGTGATGGTGCCCCGGGTGAAAAAAAAATGCAGCACCAGCACATGGCCGAGCCCAAAATGTGCACTTGCAACCCTCGATCTGATCTGATCTTAGACTGGAATGAACTCCGTATGCTTAGACTGGGAATGAACTCTGTATGCCTAAGTCAACTCATGAAAGTGTGCGGGCGCTCAGCCGGCTAGAGGGGCAGATGCGCAAGCCGAGAATCGGTCGGGTCCCCCTCAGCGTGCTATCGATCCAACTACCACAACCCTTGATACGGTCTGATCTTAGACTTGGAATGAACTCCGTATGCCTAAGCCAACCGACGAAACGAGCGGGCGAGCACGCGAGCATTACGCCGGCTGGAGAGGCGGGATGCGTAAGCCGTGGATCGATAGGGTGGTAGGTGGGTTTAGGCACATCTTCATATTTCTGAAATGCCAATGCCATTTTTATGGGTTGTAAATTCATACAATGGTCCCTTATGCCTTCATGTGAAGTTTCATGGCAAGACGACTCGTTTTCTATTTTTCATGATTTTGGAAACTTTTTATGGTTTGGGATTTTTTTAAAATTTTTTTAGAAGGAGTTTTGGCCCCAAACTTCGTAGACCTGATCCTTGTATTTTTTTTGCCATGCACAAAAAAATTCAGCTAAAAACTCGAAGTGTACAGGATTTTGTGAACATTTGAAAAAAGTGTCCCCATTTCAGACACTTTAATGGCTACTGGCAGCAAACCTGTAAAATCTCAAATGCTCTTTAATGGGGTGTGAGTTCTGGAGGTTTGATGAGGGATAGGGGGCCAATATAAGGGCCAAGTAGTAGCACCCATCACACATCATGTGCGCTCACCCCTCTGCCCCCCCAATCGTCGGAACCCCAATGTCGTCGATCAGGTTCTTCGGCGATGGTGGCCCGGGTGAAAAGAAATGCGGCACCAGCGCATGCCCGAAACCAGTATGTGCACCTGCAACCCTCAGTCTGGTCCGATCTTAGACTGGGAATGAACTCCTTATGCTTAGAATGGGAATGAACTCTGTATGCCTAAGTCAACCCACAGAACGAGCGTGCGGGCGCTCAGCCGGCCAGAGGGGTAGGATGCGCATGCTGGGGATCGATCTTGCTGCAATAACCCTCAGTCTGGTCTGATATAAGACTAGGAATGAACTCCGTATGCCTAAGCCAACCGACAAAATGAGCTGGCGGGCGGGCGGGCACAACGCCGGCCAAAGAGACGGGATGCGCAAACCGTGGATCGATAGGCTGGTAGGTGGGTTTAGGCACATCTTCATATTTCTACCATGCCAATGCCATTTTTATGGCTTGTAAATTCATACAATGGTCCCTTAAGCCTTCATGTGATGTTTCATGGCGAGACAACTCATTTTTTATTTTTCTCGATTTTTAAAACTTTTTACGGTTCAGGATTTTTAAAATTTTTTTCAGTAGGAGTTTTGGCCACGAACTTGGTAGACGTGATCCTTGTATTTTTGTGGGCATGCACAAAAAAGTTCAGCTAAAAACTCGAAGTGTACAGGATTTTTGAAACTTTTTACGGTTCGAGATTTTTTTAAAATTTTTTTAGAAGGATTTTTGGCCCCCAAACTTGGTAGACGTGATCCCTGTATTTTTTTTGGCATGCGCAAAAAAATTCAGCTAAAAACTCGAAGTGTACAGGATTTTGTGACCATTTGAAAAAAGTGTCCCCATTTCAAACACTTTAATGGCTACTGGCAGCAAACCTGTAAAATCTCAAATGCTCTTTATGGGGGTGTGAGTTCTCGAGGTTTGATGAGAGATAGGGGGCAATATAAGGGCCAAGTACCAGCACCCATCGTACATCATGTGCACACACCCCCCGCCCCCCAATCGCCAGAACCCCAATGTCGCCGGTCAGGTTCTCTAGCAATGGTGCATCGGGTGAAAAACAATGCGGCACCAGCACATGCCGAAACCCAGCATGTGCACCCACAACCCTCGGTCCGGTCCAATCTTAGAATTGGAATGAACTCCGTATGCCTAAGTCAACCCACGAAATGAGCGTGCAGGCATTCAGCCGGCCAAAGAGGTAGGATGCGCAAGCCGGGGATCGGTCGGGTCCCCCTCAGCGTCTTGCCGATCCTACGACCGCAACCCTCTGTCCGATCTGATCTTAGACTGGGAATGAATTTCGTATCCTAAGCAAGCTGACGAAACGGGCGGGCGGGCGGGCGGGCACTACACCGACCAAAGAGGCGGGATGCACAAGTCGTGGATCCATAGGGTGGTGGGTGGGTTTAGGCACATCTTCATATTTCTGCCATGCCAATGCCATTTATATGGCTTGTAAATTCATACAATGGTCCCTTAAGCCTTCATGTGAAGTTTCATGGCAAGACGACTGGTTTTTAATTTTTCACGATTTTTAAAATTTTTTACGGTTCGGGATTTTTTATATTTTTTCAGAAGGAGTTTTGGTGCCAAACTTGGTAGAGGTGATCCTTGTATTTTTGTGGGCATGCATAAAAAAGTTCAGCTAAAAAATCGTAGTGTACAGGATTTTGTGACCATTTGAAAAAAGTGTCCCCATTTCAGACACTTTAATGGCTACTGGCAGCAAACCTGTAAAATCTCAAATGCTCCTTAAGGGGGTGTGAGTTTTCGAAGTTTGATGAGGGATAGGGGACCAATATAAGGGCCAAGTACCAGCACCCATCGCACATCATTTGCGCACACCCCAACTACCCCCCAATCGTTGCAACCCCAATGCCGTCGATTAGGTTCTCCGACGATGCTCTGGCGATGGTACCCCGGGTGAAAAAATGTGACACTAGCACATGCCCGAGCCCAGCTTGTGCACCCGTAACCCTCGATCTGGTCCAATCTTAGACTGGGAATGAACTCGATCTTAGACTGGGAATGAACTCCGTATGCCTAAGTTAACCCACGAAACAAGCGTGCGAGCGCTCAGCAGGCCAGAGAGGTAGGATACGCAAGCTGGGGATCGGTCGGGTCCCCTTCAGTGTGCTGCCAATCCTACTGCAGCAACCCTCGGTCTGGTCTAATCCTAGACTGGGAATGAACTCTGTATTCCTGAGCCAACTGACGAAACAAGCGGGTAGGCGGGCAGGCAGGCGGGCACTACGCCGGCCAGAGAGGCAGGATGCGCAAGCCATGGATCGATAGGGTGGTAGGTGGGTTTAGGCACATCATCATATTTTTGCCATGCCAATGCCATTTTTAGGGCTTGTAAATTCATACAATGGTCCCTTAAGCCTTCATGTGAAGTTTCATGGCAAGACGACTCGTTTTCTATTTTTCACGATTTTTGAAACTTTTTACGGTTCGAGATTTTTTTAATGTTTTTTTAGAAGGAGTTTTGGCCCAAAACATGGGAGATCCTTGTATTTTTGTTGGCATGCAAAAAAAAATTCAGTTAAAACTTGAAGTGTACAGGATTTTGTGACCATTTGAAAAAAGTGTCCCCATTTCAGACATTTTAATGGCTACTGGCAGCAAACCTGTAAAATCTCAAATGCTCTTTAAGGGGGTGTGAGTTCTCGAGGTTTGATGGGGGATCGGGGGCCAATATAAGGGACAAGTAGAAGCACCCATCGCACATCATGTGCGAAAACCCCTTGGCCCCCCTAATCGTCGGAACCCTAATGCCGTCGGACAGGTTCTTCGACGTTGCTCTGGCGATGGTGCCCCGGGAAAAAAAAAATGCGGCACCAACACATGCTCGAGCCCAGCATGTGCACCTGCAACCCTTGCTCCAGTCTGGTCTTAGACTGGGAATGAACTCCGTATGCCTAAGTCAACCCACGAAACGAGCGTGCGGGCGCTCAGCGTGCCAGAAGGGCAGGATGCGCAAGCCTGGGATCGGTCGGGTCCCCCTCACGTACTGTCAATCCTGCTACCACAACCCTCAGTCTAGACCGATCTTAGACTGGGAATGAACTTCGTATACCTAAGCCAACCGACGAAACGAGCGGGCGGGCGGGCGGGCACTACGTCGGCCAAAGAGACGGGATGCGCAAGCCGTGGATCGATAGGGTGGTAGGTGGGTTTAGGCACATCTTCATATTTCTGCCGTGCCAATGCCATTTGTATGGCTTGTAAATTCATACAATGGTCCCTTAAGCCTTCATGTGATGTTTCATGGCGAGACAACTCATTTTTTATTTTTCTCGATTTTCAAAACTTTTTATGGTTCAGGATTTTTTAAAATTTTTTCAGTAGGAGTTTTGGCCACGAACTTGGTAGACGTGATCCTTGTATTTTTGTGGGCATGCACAAAAAAGTTCAGCTAAAAACTCGAAGTGTACAGGATTTTGTGACCATTTGAAAAAAGTATCCCCATTTAAGACACTTCAATGGCTACTGGCAGCAAACCTGTAAAATCTCAAATGCCCTTTAAGGGGGTGTGAGTTCTCGAGGTTTGATGAGGGATAGGGGACCAATATAAGGGCCAAGTACCAGCACCCATCGCACATCATGTGTGCACACCCCCCAGGCCCCCTAATCATCGGAACCTCAATGCCGTCGGTCAGGTTCTCCGACGATGCTCCGACGATGCTCCGATGATGGTGCCCCGAGCGAAAAAAAATACGGCACCAACACATGCCCGAGCTCAGCATGTGCACCCACAACCCTCAGTCCGATCCGATCTTTGACTAGGAATGAACTCCGTACGCCTAAGTCAACCACGGAACAAGCGTGCGGGCGCTCAACTAGCTAGAGAGGCAAGATGAGCAAGCTGGGGATCGGTCGTGTCCCCCTCAGCGTGCTTTTGATCCTGCTGCCGTAACCCTCGGTCTGGTCCAATATTAGACTGGGAATGAATTCCTTATGCGTAAGCCAACCGACAAAAGGAGCAGGTGGGCGGGCGGGCACTACACCGACCAGAGAGGCGGGATGCGCAAGTCGTGGATCGATAGGGTGGTAGGTGGGTTTAGGCACATCTTCATATTTCTGCCGTGCCAATGCCAATTTTATGGCTTGTAATGTCATACAATGGTCCCTTAAGCCTTCAAGTGAGGTTTCATGGCAAGACGACTTGTTCTCTGTTTCTCACGATTTTTGAAACTTTTTATGGTTGGAGATATTTTTCAATTTTTTCAGAAGGAGTTTTGACCCCAAACTTGGTAGACGTGATCTTTGTATTTTTGTGGGCATGCACAAAAAAGTTCAGCTAAAAACTCAAAGTGTACAGGATTTTGTGACCATTTGAAAAAAGTGTCCCCATTTAAGACACTTCAATGGCTAGTGGCAGCAAACCTATAAAATCTCAAATGCTTTTTAAGGGGGTGCGAGTTCTCGAGGTTTGATGAGGGATAGGGGGCCAACATAAGGGCCAAGTACCAGCACCCATCGCACATCATTTGTGCGCACCTCCTCGGCCCCCCCAATCGTCGGAACCCCAATGCCGCCAGTCAGTTTCTCCGACGATGCTCCGGCGATGGTGGTCGAGTGAAAAAAAATGTGACACCAGCACATGCCCGAGCCCAGCATGTGCACCCACAACCTTCGATCCCTTTTGATCTTAGACTGGGAATGAACTCCATATGCCTAAGCCAATCGATGAAATGAGCGGGCGAAAGGGCGGGCACTACGTCGGCCAGAGAGGTTGGATGCACACGTCGTGGATCGATAGGGAAGTAGGTGAGTTTACGCACATCTTCATATTTCTGTCATGCCAATGCCATTTTTATGGCTTGTAAATTCAAACAATGGTCCCTTAAGCCTTCATGTGAAGTTTCATGGCAAAACGACTTGTTTTATATTTTTCACGATTTTTGAGACTTTTTACGGATCGGGATTTTTTAAAAATTTTTTCAGAAGGAGTTTTGGCCCCAAACTTGGTAGACATGATCCTTGTATTTTTGTTGGCATGCATAAAAGAATTCAGGTAAAAACTCGAAGTGTACAGGATTTTGTGACCATTTGAAAAAAGTGTCCCCATTTCAGACACTTTAATGGCTACTGGCAGCAAACCTATAAAATCTCAAATGCTCTTTAAGGGGTGTGAGTTCTCGAGGTTTGATGAGGGATAGGGGGCCAATATAAGGGCCAAGTACCAGCACCCATCGCACATCATGTGTGCACACCCCCCGCCCCCCCAATTGTTGGAACCCCAATGTCACCAGTCAGGTTTTCCAGCGATGCTCCAGCGATGGTGCCCCGAGCGAAAAAAAAATGCGGCAGCAGCACATGCCCATGCCCAGCATGTGCACCCGTAACCCTCGGTCTGGTCCGATCTTAGCTTGGAATGAACTCCGTATGCTTAGACTGTGAAAGCTGGGGATTGGTCGGGTCCCTCTCAGCGTGCTACCGATCCTGCTGTCGTAACCCCCGGTTCGGTCTGATCTTAGACTGGGAATGAACTCCGTATGCCTAAGCCAACCGACGAAACGAGCAAGTGGGCGGGCGGGCACTACGCCGACCGGAGAGGCGGGATACGGAAGCCGTGGATCAATAGGGTGGTAGGTGGGTTTAGGCACATCTTCATATTTCTGCTGTGCCAATGCCATTTTTATGGCTTGTAAATTCAACAATGGTCCCTTAAGCCTTCATGTGAAGTTTCATGGCAAGATGACTCGTTTTCTATTTTTCACGATTTTTGAAACTTTTTACGGTTTGAGCTTTTTTTAAAATTTTTTCAGAAGGAGTTTTCGCCCCAAACTTGGTAGACATGATCCTTGTATTTTTGTTGGTGTGCCCAAAAAAATTCAGCTAAAAACTCGAAGTGTACAGGATTTTGTGACCATTTGAAAAAAGTGTCCCCATTTCAGACAATTTAATGGCTACTGGCAGCAAACCTGTAAAATCTCAAATGCTCTTTAAGGGGGTGTGAGTTCTTGAGGTTTGATGTGGGATCGGGGGCCAATATAAGGGACAAGTACCAGCACGCATCGCACATCATGTGCGCAAACCCCCCCAGCCCCCCCAATCGTCGGAACGACAATGCCGCCAGACAGGTTCTCCGACGTTGCTCTGGCGATGGTGCCCCGGGCAAAAAAAAAAATGCGGCACCAGCACATGCCCGATCCCAGCATGTGCACTCGCAACCCTCGATCCGGTTTGATCTTAGACCGGGAATGAACTCTGTATGCCTAAGCCAACCGATGAAATGAACGGGCGGGCGGACGAGCACTACGCCGGCCAGAGAGGCAGGATGTGCAAGCCATGGATCGATAGGGTGGTAGGTAGGTTTAGGCACATCTTCATATTTCTGCCATGCCAATGCCATTTTTATGGCTTGTAAAGTCATACAATGCTCCCTTAAGCCTTCATGTGAAGTTTCATGGCAAGATGACTCGTTTTCTATTTTTCACGATTTTGAAACTTTTTATGGTTCGAGATTTTTTTAAAATTTTTTCAGAAGGAGTTTTGGCCCCAAAATTGATAGACGTGATCCGTGTATAGGATTTTATGACCATTTGAAAAAAGTGTCCCCATTTCAGACACTTTAATGGCTACTGGCAACAAACCTGTAAAATCTCAAATGCTCTTTAATAGGGAGTGAGTTCTCGAGGTTTGATGAGGGATAGGGGGCCAATATAGGGGCCAAGTACCAGCACCCATCACACATCATGTGTGCACACCCCCCAGACCCCCCAGTCGTCGGAACCCCGATGCCGTCGGTCAAGTTCTTCGACGATGCTCCGACGATGGTGCCCCGTGCAAAAAAAAATACGGCACCAGCACATGCCCGAGCCCAGCGTGTGCACCTGCAACCATCGGTCCGGCCCGATCTTGGAGTGGGAATGAACTCTGTATGCCTAAGTCAACCCATGAAACGAGCGTGCGGGTGCTCAGCTGGCCAGAGGGGTAGGATGCGTAAGTCATGGATCGGTCGGGTCCCCCTCAGTGTGCTGCTGATCCTGTTACTGCAACCCTCAGTCTAATCCAATCTTAGACTAGGAATGAACTCCGCATGCCTAAGCCAATCGACGAAACAAGCTGAAGGGCGGGCGGGCACTACGCTGGCCAGAGAGGCGGGGTGCGCAAGCCGTGGATCGGTAGGGTGGCAGGTGGGTTTAGGCATATCTTCAATATTTCTGCCTTGCCAATGCCAATTTTTATGGGCTTGTAAATTCGTACTAATGGTCCCTTAAGCTTCATGTGAATTCATGCAGGCGACTCGTTTTCTATTTTTCATGATTTCAAATTGTTTATGGTTCAGATTTTTTAAATTTTTCAAAAATGAATTTTTTGGCCAAACTTGTAGACATATCCTTGTACTTTTCTGGGCTGCACAAAAAATTCAGCTAAAAACTCGAAGTGTATAGGCATTTGTGACCATTTGAAAAAAGTGTCCCCATTTTAGACACTTTAATGGCTTCTGGCAGCAAACCTGTAAAATCTCAAATGCTCTTTAAGGTGGTGTGTGTTCTTGAGGTTTGATGAGGGATGGGGGCCAATATAAGGGCTAAGTCCCAGCACCCATCGCACATCATGTGCGCACACCCCCTGACCCCCCAATTGTCGGAACCCCAATGCCGCCGGTCAGGTTCTCCGACGATGCTCCGACGATGGTGCCTCGGGCGAAAAAAAATGCGGCACCAGCACATGCTCGAGCCCAACATGTGCACCGGCAACCCTTGATTGGGTCCGATCTTAGACTGGGAATGAACTCCGTATGGCTAAGTCAACCCACGAAATGAGCGTGCAGGCACTTAGTCGCCCAGAGGGGCAGCATTCGCAAGCTGGGGATCGACCGGGTCCCCTTCAGCGTGCTACCGATCCTGCTGCTGTAACCCTCAGTCTGGTCCAATCTTAGACTAGGAATGAACTCCGTATGCCTAAGCCAACCGCTGAAACGAGCGGGCGGGTGGGCAGGCACTACACCGGCCAGAGAGGCGGGATGTGCAAGCCATGGATCGATAGGGTGGTAGGTGGGTTTAGGCACATATTCATATTTCTGCCATGCCAATGCAATTTTTATGACTTGTAAATTCATACAATGGTCTCTTAAGCCTTCATGTGAAGTTTCATGGCAAGACGACTCGTTTTTTATTTTTCACGATTTTTGAAACTTTTTACGGTTTGGAATTTTTTTAAAATTTTTTCAGAAAGAGTTTTGGCCCCAAACTTGGTAGACGTGATCCTTTTATTTTTTTTGGCTTGCATAAAAAAATTCAGCCAAAAAGTCAAAGTGTACAGGATTTTGTGACCACTTGAAAAAAGTGTCCCCATTTCAGACACTTTAATGGCTACAGGCAGCAAACCTGTAAAATCTCAAATGCTCTTTAAGGGGGTGTGAGTTCTCGAGGTTTGATGAGGAATAAGGGGCCAATATAACGGCCAAGTACCAGCACCCATCGCACAACATGTGCGCACACCCCCCTGGCCCACCCTAATCGTCGGAACCCCAATGCCGTCGGTCAGGTTCTCCGCCGATGTTGCAACGATGGTGCCCCGGGCAAAAAAAAATACGGCCCCAGCACATGCTCGAGACTAGCATGTACACCCGCAACCCTCAGTCCGATCCGATATTAGACTGGGAATGAACTCCGTAAGCCTAAGTCAACCCACAAAACGAGCGTGCGGGCGCTCAGCCGGCCAGAGGGGTAGGATGCACAAGTCGGGGATCGGTCGGGTCCCCCTCTGTGAGCTATCGATCCTGTTGCCACAATCCTCAGTCTGGTTTGATCGTACACTGGGAATGAACTCCGTATGCCTAAGCCAACTGAAAAAATGAATGGGCGGGCAGGCGGGCACTATGAAGGCCAGAGAGGCGGGATGCGCAAGCCGTGGATTGATACGGTGGTAGGTGGGTTTAGGCACATCTTCATATTTCTGCCATGCCAATGCCATTTTTATTTCTTGTAAATTCATACAATGGTTGCTTAAGCCTTCATGTGAAGTTTCATGGCAAGATGACTCGTTTTCTATTTTTCATGATTTTTGAAACTTTTTACGGTTCCAAATTTTTTTAAAATTTTTCCAGAAGGAGTTTTGCCCCTAAACTTGGTAGACGTGATCCTTGTATTTTTTTTACCATGCACAAAAAAATTCATCTAAAAACTCAAAGTGTACAGGATTTTGTGACCATTTGAAAAAAGTATCCCTATTTCAGACACTTTAATGGCTACTGGCAGCAAACTTGTAAAATCTCAAATGCTCTTTAAGGGGGTGTGAGTTCTCGAGGTTTGATGAGAGATAGGGGGCCAATATAAGGGCCAAGTACCAGCACCCATTGCACATCATGTGCACACACCCCCCCACCCCCCAATTGTCGGAACCCCAATGCCGTCGGTCAGGTTCTCCGGTGATGCTCCGGCGATAGTGCCACGGGCGAAAAAAAATACGGCACCAGCACATACCCGACCCAGCATGTGCACCCGTAACCCTTGGTCCGGTCGGATCTTAGACTAGAAATGAACTCCGTATGCCTAAGTCAACCCACGAAACGAGTGTGCGGGCGCTCAGCTGGCCAGAGGGGCAGGATGCGCAAGCCGGGGTTCGATCGGGTCCCCCTCTGCATGCCACCGATCCTACTACCGCAACCCTTGTTTCAATCCAATCTTAGACTGGGAATGAACTCCGTATGCTTAAGCCAGCCGACGAAACGAGTGCGCGGGCGGGTGGGCGCTACACCGGCCAGAGAGGCGGGATGAGCAAGCCGTGGATCGATACGGTGGTAGGTGGGTTTAGGCACATCTTCATATTTCTGCCATTCCAATGCCATTTTTATGGCATGTAAATTCATACAATGGTCGCTTAAGCCTTCATGTGAAGTTTCATGGCAGGACGACTCGTTTTCTATTTTTGACGATTTTTGAAAATTTTTGCGGTTCGAGATTTTTTTAAAATTTTTTTAGAAGGATTTTTGCCCCCAAACTTGGTAGACATGATCCTTGTATTTTTTTTGGCATGCACAAAAAAATTTAGCCAAAAACGCGAAGTGTACAGGATTTTGTGGCCACTTGAAAAAAGTGTCCCCATTTCAAACACTTTAATGGCTACTGGCAGCAAACCTGTAAAATCTCAAATGCTCTTTAAGGGGGTGTGAGTTCTCGAGGTTTGATAAGGGATAGGGGACCAATATAAGGGCCAAGTACCACTACCCATTGCACATCATGTGCGCACACCCCTCGGCCCCCCCAATCTCTGGAACCCCAATGCCACCGGTCAGGTTCTCCGACGATGCTCCGACGATGATGCCCCGAGTGAAAAAAAATACGACACTAGCATAGTTGAGCCCAGCATGTGAACCCATAACCCTCGGTTCGATCAGATCTTAGACTGGGAATGAACTCCGTATGCCTAAGTCAACCCACGAAACGAGCGTGCAGGCGCTCAGCCAGCCAGAGGGGCAAGATGCGCAAGCCGGGGATTGGCCGGGTCCCCCTTTGTGTGCCATCGATCCTGCTATTGCAACCCTCGATCCAGTTCAATCTTAGACTGGGAATGAACTCCATACACCTAAGCCAACCGACAAAATGAGCAGGCGGGCAGATAGGTACTACGCCAGCCAGAGAGGCGGGATGCGCAAGCCATTGATCGATACAGTGGTAGGTGGGTTTAGGCACATCTTCATATTTCTGCCATGCCAATGCCCGGGCAAAAAAAAATGCGGCACCAGCACATGCCCGAGCACAGCATATGCACCCGTAACCCTTGGTCCGATCCGATCTTAGACTAGGAATGAACTCTGTATGCTTAGACTAGAAATGAACTCCATATGGCTAAGTCAACCCACGAAATGAGCGTGTGGGTGCTCAGCCGGCCAGTGGGGCGGGATGCGAAAGTCGAGTATCAGTCGGGTCCCCCTCTGCGTGCTACCGATCCTACTGCTACAACCCTCAATCCGGTCTGATCTTAGACTGGGAATGAACTCCATATGCCTAAGTCAACCGACGAAACTAACGGGCGGGCTAGCGGGCACTACGCTGGCTAGAGAAGGGAGATGCACAAGCCGTGGATCGATAGGGTGGTAGGTGGGTTTAGGCACATCTTCATATTTCTACCATGCCAATGCCATTTTTATGGCTTGTAAATTCATACAATGGTCCCCTAAGCCTTCATGTGAAGTTTCATGGCAAGACGACTCGTTTTCTATTTTTCATAATTTTTGAAACTTTTTACGGTTCGGGATTTTTTAAAAAATTCTTTCTGAAGTAGTTTTAGCCCCAAATTGGTAGATGTGATCCATATATTTTTGCTGGTATGCACAAAAAGATTCAGCTAAAAACTCGAACTGTACAAGATTTTGTGACCATTTGAAAAAAGTGTCCCCATTTCAGACATTTTAATGGCTACTGGCAGCAAACCTGTAAAATCTCAAATGCTCTTTAAGGGGGTGTGAGTTCTTGAGGTTTGATGAGGGATAGGGGGCCAATATAAGGGCCAAGTACCAGCACCCATCGCATATCATGTGTGCACAAACCCCCCTTGCCCCCCCAATCATCGAAACCCCAATGCTGCCGGTCTGGTTCTCCAGTGATGCTCCGGTGATGGTGGCTCGGGCGAAAAAAATGTGGCACCAGCACATGCTCGAGCCCAGTATGTGCACCCGCAACCCTCGATCCAGTCCAATCTTAGACTGGGAATGAACACCATATGCTTAGACTAGGAATGAACTTTGTATGCCTAAGTCAACTAATGAAACGAGCGTGCAGGCGCTCAACCGGCCAGAGGGGCAGGATATGCAAGCCGGGGATCTGCCGGGTCCCCTTCTGCGTGCTGCTGATCCTGCTACCGCAACTCTCACTCTGGTCCGATCTTGGACTAGGAATGAACTCCGTATGCCTAAGCCAACCGACAAAACGAGCAGGCGGGCAGGCAGGCACTACGTCGGCCAGAGAGACGGGATGTGCAAGCCATGGATCGATAGGGTGGTAGGTGGGTTTAGGCACATCTTCATATTTCTGCCGTGCCAATGCCATTTTTATGGCTTGTAAATTGATACAATGGTCCCTTAAGCCTTCATGTGAAGTTTCATGGCAAGATGACTCATTTTTTATTTTTCACGATTTTTGAAACTTTTTACAGTTCGAGATTTTTTAAAAATTTTGTCAAAAAGAGTTTTGGCCCCAAACTTGGTAGACATGATCCTTGTATTTTTTTTGGCATGCACAAAAAAATTCAGCGAAAAACTCGAAGTGTACAGGATTTTGTGACCATTTGAAAAAAGTGTCCCCATTTCAGACACTTTAATGGCTACTGGCAGCAAACCTGTAAAATCTCAAATGCTCTTTAAGGGGGTGTGAGTTCTAAAGGTTTGATGAGGGATAGGGGGCCAATATAAGGGCCAAGTACCAGCACCCATCGCACATCATGTGCGCACACCCCCTGCCCCCCCATTCGTCGGAACCGTAATGCTGTCGGTCAGGTTCTCCGACGATGCTCTGGCGATGGTGCCCCGGGTGAAAAAATACGGCACCAGCACATGCCAGAGCCCAGCATGTGCACCTGTAACCCTCGGTCTGGTTAGATCTTAGACTGGGAATGAACTCCATATGCTTAGACTAGGAATCAACTTCGTATGCCTAAGTCAACCCACGAAACTAGCGTGCGGGCGCTCAGTCGGCCTGAGGGGTAGGATGCGTAAGTCGGGGATCGGTCGAGTCCCACTCTACTTGCTGTCAATCCTGCTGCCACAACCCTCAGTCTGGTCCGATCTTAGACTGGGAATGAACTCCGTATGCCTAAGCCAACCTACGAAACGAACGGGCGGGCGGGTACTACGTCGGCCAGAGAGGCGGGATGCTCAAGTCGCGGATCGATAGGGTGGTAGGTGGGTTTAGGCACATCTTCATATTTCTACCATGCCAATGCCATTTTTATGGCTTGTAAATTCACACAATGGTCCCTTAAGTCTTCATGTGAAGTTTCATGGCAAGACGACTCGTTTTCTATTTTTCATGACTTTAGAAACTTTTTGCGGTTTGAGATTTTTTTAAAATTTTTTCAGAAGGATTTTTGGCCCCAAACATGGTAGACGTGATCCTTGTATTTGTGTTGGCATGCATAAAAAAATTCAGCTAAATACTCGAAGTGTACAGGATTTTGAGACCATTTGGAAAAAGTGTCCCCATTTTAGACACTTTAATAGCTACTGGCAGCAAACCTGTAAAATCTCAAATACTCTTTAAGGGGGTATGAGTTGTCGAGGTTTGATGAGGGATAGGGGGAAAATATAAGGGCCAAGTACCAGCACCCATCGTACATCATGTGCGCACACCCCCCCGGCCCCTCAAACCCCGAAACCTCAATGCTGTCGGTCAGATTCTCCAGTGATGGTGGCCCGGGCTAAAAAAAAAATATGGCTCCAGGACATGCTCGAGCCCAGCATGTGCACCCAGAGCCCTCGGTCTGGTCCAATCTTAGAGTGGGAATGAACTCCGTATGCTTAGACTGGGAATGAACTCTCTATGCCTAAGTCAACCTACGAAATGAACGTGCGGGCGCTTAGCCGGCCAAAGGGGCAGGATTTGCAAGTCGAGGATCGGTCGGGTCCCCTCTGCGTGCTGCCAATCCTGCTACTGTAACCCTCGATCCAATCTGATCTTAGACTGGGAATGAACTCCGTATGCCTAACCAACTGACGAAACGAGTGGGCGGGCGGGCACTACGCCGACCAGAGAGACGGGATACGCAAGTCGTGGATCGATAGGGTGGTAGGTGGGTTTAGGCACATCTTCATATTTCTGCCATGCCAATGCCATTTTTATGGCATGTAAATTCATACAATGGTCCCTTAAGCCTTCATGTGAAGTTTCATGGCAAGACGACTTGTTTTCTATTTTTCATGATTTTTGAAACTTTTTACGGTTCGGGATTTTTTTAAAATTTTTTCAAAAGGAGTTTTGGCCCCAAACTTGGTAGACATGATCCTTGTATTTTTTTGGCATGCACAAAAAATTTCAGCTAAAAACTCGAAGTGTACAGGATTTTGTGACCATTTGAAAAAAATGTCCCCATTTCAGACACTTTAATGGCTACTGGCAGCAAACCTGTAAAATCTCAAATGCTCTTTAAGGGGGTGTGAGTTTCTAAGTTTGATGAGGGATAGGGGGCCAATATAAGGGCCAAGTACCAGCACCCATCGCACATCATGTGCGCACACCCCCCCACCCATCGCACATCATGTGCGCACACCCATCCGGCTCCCCCAATCGTGGGAACCCCAATGCCGCTGGTCAAGTTCTCCGACGATGCTCCGACGATGGTGCCCCGGGTGAAAAAAATATGGCACAAGCACATGCCCAAGCCCAGCATTTGCACTCGTAACCCTCGGTCCGGTTCGATCTTAGGCTGGGAATGAACTCCGTATGCCTAAGTCAACCCATGAAACGAGCGTGAGGGTGCTCAGCCGGCCAGAGGGGCAGGATGTGCAAGCCGGGGATCGGTCTGGTCCTCTCTGTGTGCTGCTGATCTTGCGGCCACAACCCTCGGTCTTGTCCAATCTTAGACTGGAAATGAACATCGCATGCCTAACCAACCGACGGAACGAGCGGGCGGGTGGGCACTGCATCGGCTAGAGAGGCGGGATGCGCAAGTCGTGGATCGATAGGGTGGTAGGTGGGTTTAGGCACATCTTCATATTTTTTCCACACCAATGCCACTTTTATGGCTTGTAAATTCATACAATGGTCCCATTAAGCCTTCATGTGAAGTTTCATGGCAGGACGACTCGTTTTCTACTTTTCATAATTTTTGAAACTTTTTACGGTCCGGGATTTTTTAAAAATTTTTTCAAAAGGATTTTTGGCCCCAAACTTGGTAGATGTGATCCTTGTATTTTTGTTGGTATGCACAAAAAAATTCAGCTAAAAACTCAAAGTGTACAGGATTTTGTGACCATTTGAAAAAAGTGTCCCCATTTCAGACACTTTAATGGCTACTACTGGTAGCAAACCTGTAAAATCTCAAATCCTCTTTAAGGGGGTTTGGGTTCTCAAGGTTTGATGACAGATAGGGGGCCAATATAAGGGCCAAGTACCAGCACCCATCGCACATGATGTGCGTACACCCCCCGGCCCCCCCAATCATCGGAACCCCAATGCTGTCGGTCAGGTTCTCCGACGATGCTCGAACGATGGTGCCCCGAGCGAAAAAAAATGTGGCACCAGCACATGCCCGAGCCCAGCATGTGCACCCACAACCCTCAGTCCGATCCGATGTTAGGTTGGGAATGAACTCCGTATGCCTAAGTGAAACCACGAAACGAGCGTGCGGGCGCTCAGCCGGCCAGAGGGGTAAGATGCGCAAGTCGGGGATTGGTCGGGTCCCCCTCAGTGTGCTACCGATCCTGCTACGGCAACCCTTGTTCCGGTCCGATCTTAGACTGGGAATGAACTCCGTATGCCTAAGCCAATCGACGAAACGAGCAGGCGGGCGGGCACTACGCCGGCCAGAGAGGCAGGATGCGCAAGACGTGGATCGATAGGGTGATAGGTGAGTTTAGGCACATCTTCATATTTCTGCCATGCCAATGCCATTTTTATGGCTTGTAAATTCATACAATGGTCCCTTAAGCCTTCATGTGAAGTTTCATGACAAGACAACTCATTTTCTATTTTTCACGATTTTTGAAACTTTTTATGGTTCGAGATTTTTTTAAATGTTTTCAGAAGGCGTTTTGGCCCCAAACTTCGTAGACGTGATCCTTGTATTTTTGTGAGCATGCACAAAAAATTCAGCTAAAAATTTGAAATGTATAGGATTTTGTGACTGTTTGAAAAAAGTGTCCCCAATTCAGACACTTTAATGTCTACTGGTAGCAAACCTATAAAATCTGAAATGCTCTTTAAGGGGGTGTGAGTTCTCGAGGTTTGATGAGGGATAGGGGGCAAATATAAGGGCCAAGTACCAGTACCCATTGCACATCATGGGCGCACACCCCCCCAACCCCCCAATCGTCGGAACCCCAACGTCGCGGGTCAGGTTCTCCGACGAGGGTGGCCCGGGTGAAAAAAATACGACACCAGCACATGCCCGAGCCCAGCATGTGCACTCACAACCCTCAGTCCGGTTTGATCTTAGACTAGGAATGAACTCCATATGCTTAGACTGGGAATGACCACCGTATGCCTAAGTCAACCCACGAACGAACGTGGAGGCGCTCGACCGACCAGAGGGGCAGGATGCACAAGCCGGGGATCGGTCGGGTCCCCCTCAGCGTGACAGATCTTACTACCAAAACCCTCGATCCGGTTCGATCTTCGACTGGGAATGAACTACGTATGCCTAAGCCAACCGATGAAACAGGCGGGCACTATGTCGGCCAAAGAGGCGGGATGCGTAAGCCATGGATTGATAGGGTGGAAGGTGGATTTAGGCACATCTTCATATTTCTACCATGCCAATGCCATTTTTATGGCTTGTAAATTCATGCAGTGGTCCTTTAAGCCTTCATGTGAAGTTTCATGGCAAGACAACTCGTTTTCTATTTTTCATGATTTTTGAAACTTTTTACTGTTCGAGATTTTTTTAAAATTGTTTCAGTAGGAGTTTTGGCCCAAACTTGGTAGACGTGATCCTTGTATTTCTGTTGGCATGCACAAAAAAATTCAGCTAAAAACTCGAAGTGTACAGGATTTTGTGACCATTTGAAAAAAGTGTCCCCATTGCAGACACTTTAATTTCTACTGGCAGCAAACCTGTAAAATCTCAAATGCTCTTTAATGGGGTGTGACTTCTTGAGGTTTGATGAGGGATAGGGGGCCAATATAAGGGCCAAGTACCAGTTCCCATCACACATCATGTGCGCAAACCCGCCCCGCCCCCTCCAATCGCCTGAACCACAATGCCGTTTGTCAGGTTCTCTTGCAATGGTGGCCAGGGAGAAAAAAAATGCGGCACAGCACATGCCCGAGCCCAGCATGTGCACCCGTAACCTTCGGTCCGATCTGATCTTAGACTGGAAATGAACTTCGTATGCTTAGATTGGGAATGAACTCCGTATGCCTAAGTCAACCCACAAAACGAGCGTGTGGGCACTCAGCCGACCAAAGGAGCAGGATACGCAAGTCGGGGATCGGTCGGGTTCACCACAGCGTGCTGTCGATCCTGCTGCTGCAACCCTCGGTTTGATCTAATCTTAGATTGGGAATGAACTCCGTATGCCTAAGCCAACCGATGAAACGAGCGGGCGAGCAGGCACTACGCCGAGCAGAGAGGCAGGATGTGCAAGCCGTGGATCAATAGGGTGGTCGGTGGGTTTAGGCACATCTTCATATTTCTGCCATGCCAATGCCATTTTTATGGCTTGTAAATTCATACAATGGTCCCTTAAGCCTTCATGTGAAGTTTCATGGCAAGATGACTCATTTTCTATTTTTTACGATTTTCAAAACTTTATGATTCAGGATTTTTTTAAAATTTTTTCAGAAGGAGTTTTGGCCCCACACAAAGGTAGACGTGATCCTTGTATTTTTTTTGGCAAGCATAAAAAAATTCAGCTAAAAACTCGAAGTGTACAGGATTTTGTGACCATTTGAAAATAGTGTCCCCATTTCAGACACTTTAATGGCTACTGGCAGCAAACCTGAAAAATCTCAAATGCTCTTTAAGGGGGTGTGAGTTCTCGAGGTTTGATGAGGGATAGGGGGCCAATATAAGGGCCAAGTACCAGCACCCATCGCACATCATGTGCGCACACCCCCTCGGCCCCCCAATCGCCGGAACCCCAATGCTGCTGGTCAAGTTCTCTGGTGATGCTCCGGTGATGGTGGCCCGAGCGAAAAAAAATACGGCACGAGCACACGCCCGAGGCCGACATGTGCACCCACAACCGTCGGTCCGGTCTGATCTTAGACTGGGAACGAACTCCGTATGCTTAGACTGGGAATGAACTTCGTATGCCTAAGTCAACCAACGAAACGAGCGTGCAAGCGCTCAGTCGGCCAGAGGGGCAAGATGCGTAAGCCAAGATCGACTCGGTCCCCCTCAGCATACTGTCAATCCTGCTGCCGCAACCCTCAATCCGGTCTGATCTTAGATTGGGAATGAACTCTGTATGCCTAAGCCAACTGACGAAACGAGCGGGCGGGCGGGCGGGCATTACGCCGGCCAGAGAAGCAAGATGCGCAAGTCGTGGATCGATAGGGTGGTAGGTGGGTTTAGGTACATCTTCATATTTCTGCCATGCCAATGCCATTTTTATGGCTTGTAAATTCATACAATGGTCCCTTAAGCCTTCATGTGAAGTTTCATGGCAAGACGACTCGCTTTGTATTTTTCACGATTTTCAAAACTTTTTACGGTTTGGGATTTTTCAAAATTTTTTCAGAAGGAGTTTTGGCCCCAAACTTGGTAGACGTGATCCTTTTATTTTTGTGGGCATGCACAAAAAAATTCAGCTAAAAACTCGTAGTGTACAGGATTTTGTGACCATTTGAAAAAAGTGTCCCCATTTCGGACACTTTAATGGTTGCTGGCAGCAAACCTGTAAAATCTCAAATGCTCTTTAAGAGGGTGTGAGTTCTCGGGGTTTGATGAGGGATAGGGGGCCAATATAAGGGCCAAATACCAGCACCCATCGCATATCATGTGCACACACCCCCCCGGCCCCCCCAATCGTCGGAACCCCAATGCCATCGGTCAGGTTCTCTGATGAAGCTCCGGTGATGGTGCCCCGGGCGAAAAAAAAATACGGTATCAGCACATGCATGAGCCCAGCATGTGCACCCGTAACCATCGGTTTGGTCTGATATTATACTGGGAATGAACTCTGTATGCTTAGACTGGGAATGAACTCCGTATGCCTAAGTCAACCCACGAAACGAGCATGCGGGCGCTCAGCCTACCAGAGGGGCATGATGCACAAGCCGGGGATTGGCTGGGTCCCCCTCAGTGTGCTACTGATCCTGCTCCCGTAACCCTCGGTCCAGTCCGATCTTAGACTGGGAAGGAACTCCGTATGCCTAAGCCAACCAACGAAACGAGTGGGCGGGCGGGCGAGCACTACGCATTTTGCCGAGATCCGTCCCGACCCGAGCGTCGACCCGCTTCCTGACCCGTACGTGTCTCCTCCCTTCGAGCCTATAGTCGAGCCGAGTCGAGGTTCCAAGCCGCTTCTCCGAGCCGTTTTCTCTTCCTTGAGTCGAGCCGAGCCAAGCCGTACTCCGAGCCGCTCCAGGTTTTTTTTTTATTTATTTTTTTATTTTTTAGATTAGGTTTATTTAGTATCCTTTTTACCCTTATTTTATTTTTTTTATTTTTTTATTTTTTTTTAATTTTCTTTATTTTAATTTTTTTTATTTTCACTTTTATTTTGTTTTATTATTTTATTTTCTTTAAATAAAAAAAAAAAAAATATTTTTGGGGAAAAGTTGAAAGTATCAATTTTCCTTAAAAATAAAATTTCAAAAAAAGGGTTTTTGAGAAAAAGTTGAAAGTATCAATCTTCCTTGAAAATCAAAGTTTCCAAAAAAATATTTTTGGGGAAAAGTTGAAAGTATCAATTTTCCTTAAAAATAAAATTTCAAAAAAAAGCTTTTTGAGGAAAAGTTGAAAGTATCAATTTTCCTTGAAAATCAAAATTTCCAAAAAAAAATATTTTTGGGGAAAAGTTGAAAGCATCAATTTTCCTTAAAAATAAATTGTTAAAAAATCAATTTTTTGGAGGAAAAGTTGAAAGAATCAATCTTCCTCTAAATTAAAGCTTTCCAAAAAGAATATTTTTAGGGAAAAGTTGAAAGTATCAATTTTCCCTGCGCAAAAACAATCATTCTTTTCTTCCTTTTTATTTAATTTTGATTTTGATTTTTCTTTAAATAAATCCGACGACGGAGCCTC
>NW_019168015.1:2051736-2086154 GCF_002303985.1 Durio zibethinus | reverse complement strand
TTGAAAAAACTTCCAAGATAGGCAGACCTGTTTCTTGTTTCTTCTTCGTATGAGAATCCACAATTTCCTTATCTATCCCATGAGTTGAGCTAGACTTTTACGAAATCCTGACTTATGTTTTTTGACATATATCTTATCAGGAGTCTTGAGATGCAAACCCAACAAGACTGAATATTCTTTTATGGTGGGAGTCATATCAGCTTCGTTAAAGATGAAACACTTGTATGCAGGATCCCAGAATTGTGTTGCAGCTCTAATTAGTTGATCATCAACAACCACTGCTAGAAGGTGTGCTATATGCCCATGTTTCTGACAAAACTGCTCTTGTCTTGACGGACTCATTTTCTTCCAGATATCAACCAAATCCCCTAAATTGTTCTGTTTAAGGAGGATAGATGTTTCTTGAGGTAGAGTAGAATCATACCCAATTGGCAAGCAATCTCCCATCTTCAGTTGAATCTTTTCTGACTGGGCCCTTACTTCATTAGGTGTCCCACAGGGTGCTAATACTGATGAAGAACAAACTAAGCGTTCATTGGCGTCCATGAAAAAAAATTTGTTGAAGACCATTTTTTCAAGCAAATGTTCTTTATGCAACTTTATGATATGCGTATGAACCAATGCAAAAGAATAAGAAAAAGGTTAGTATACCCAGAAAAAGAACAAATAACTAAGTAAAATTACACAAAGTAAAAAGGGATGAACCCTATGCTTTTGGTCAATTCTAAAAGGGAAGAGTGATGGCTCTATCTATAGGTTAGGCTCTCTTAAGGTTCACTATATGCAGTTTTAGGGTCAAAGTCTAAAGGTCCTCAAATTGTTCCTTACATCCTTGTCCATTACAGACTAGTAAGGCACCCTAATCCTCACCCATTACAGGCTACAAGCGAAAAAGGTTCAATTTGAGTGGGAGTATTTCGCTAGCCACTGCGGAGGCATTAGACCTCACGAAAGCAATAGGTACTTTACTCCCTCCTAGAGGGATGGAGCTCGGGTGTAGAGCTCATGTTATGCACATGCAAATGAATGACATAATTAATAAGGTAAATAAACATGAATGAATATTAACACATATATACAAACAGGTTCAATTTTATTAGGCTTTTGGATAACACAAATTATTTGCTGGCCTGACTCTCAATGTCCCCAGCGGAGTCGGCAAGCTATCATAACGTCTAGATTTGGGGATCTATCGCTAGACATTGACTTTTAGGAGTCGCCACCAATCTTTTTTATCTAGGTGCGATTGGCCACCTAAAGAATCTATCCTTTCAGGGAACACCTAAGTTTAAGGGCCCCTAAAAGAATAGGTTCAGGTCTACTAACCAAAACAGAGTTCGGGAGTTCGGTTACGTGTGAGGAAGGTTATAGCACCCTCACAACGCCCATCAAAAGATGGTACCAGCATAACTTTGTGTTATCCAAATAGCCTTAAAAGTTTACCAAGTAATTAATTATTGGAAATTATTCTCAATTGACTCTAATACTTTTAGCAGAAAATTGAGAAAATTCCCTCACCTCAAGAGTATACAAAAAAAACTACTGTTTCACTTGCAGAGGCTCCGTCGTCGGATTATTTAAAGAAAAATCAAAATCAAAATTAAAATAAAAAGGAAGAAAAGAATGATTGTTCTTGCACAGGGAAAATTGATACTTTCAACTTTTCCCTAAAAATATTCTTTTCAAACTTTAATTTAGAGGAAGATTGATACTTTCAACTTTTCCTCAAAAACCCTTTTTTTGAAAATTTATTTTTAAGGAAAACTGATACTTTCAACTTTTCCCCAAAAATATTTTTTTTTTGGAAATTTTGATTTTCAAGAAAAATTGATACTTTCAACTTTTCCTCAAAAATATTTTTGGAAACTTTGATTTTCAAGGAAAATTGATACTTTCAACTTTTCCTCAAAAACCTTTTTTTTGAAATTTTATTTTTAAGGAAAATTGATACTTTCAACTTTTCCCCAAAAATATTTTTTTGGAAACTTTGATTTTCAAGAAAGATTGATACTTTCAACTTTTCCTCAAAAACCCTTTTTTTGAAATTTTATTTTTAAGGAAAATTGATACTTTCAACTTTTCCCCAAAAATATATTTTTTTTGGAAACTTTATTTTTAAGGAAAATTGATACTTTCAACTTTTCCCCAAAAATATTTTTTTTATTTTTATTTAAAGAAAATAAAATAATAAAACAAAATAAAAGTGAAAATAAAATAAATAAAATAAAGAAAAGTAAAACAAAAATAAAAATAAATAAAATAAAAATAAAATAAAGGTAAAAAGGATACTAAATAAACCTAATCTAATAAATAAAAAATAAAGAAATAAAAAACAAATAATAAATAAGAAAAAACTGGAGCGGCTCGGCGTACGGCTTGGCTCGGCTCGACTCAAGGAAGAGAAAACGGCTCGGAGAAGCGGCTTGGAACCTCGGCTCGACTTGGCTATCGACTCGGAGGGAGGAGACACGTGCGGGTCAGAAGCGGGACACTTGGGTCGGGTCAGATCTCGGTAAAACACGCGGATCCTCTAGGTCACTCAACGCAAAAACGACATCATTTTGGGAGGGTATATAAGGCTTTTCCCTCTGTTTTTTGGCAGAAAGCTCCTCCCTTCTCTCTCTCTTCTTCCTTTTTCTTTCGCTTCTCTCTAAAAAGGTTGAAGAACTCCGGTTGAATTTTCATCAGATTTTAGAAAATTTCATCGGAATCTAGGTTTTTCACCGGAAGTTCGTCGGAAGTTGGTCAGTTTCTGGGATCCTTCGTCGAAAACTGGGCAGCTCGTCGGAAACTTCAAAGTTGGTCGGAATTTTCATCGAAAAATGCAACTTTCGTCGAAAAATTCAACCGAAATCTGGAATTTTTCAAAAATTCCCAGAAAAAAAAGGCCAAAAATCTTCAAAAAATTTCTGCTAATTTCCAGAACCCTTCTAAACATTTTCTTAGCTTTCTATACACCCCTTTTCTCTCAAATCAGTGGCTTTGCTCACTGTTCTTTTCTGTGTTTTGCTTCTGTTCCAAGAGGTCCTTTTTATTGAGATTGATTAGGAGTTCCTTCCTGATCAATCCTAATTTTGGGCTCAGGCATGTGCTAGTGCCGCATTTTTTTTGCCCGGGGCACCATCACCGGAGCATCGTCGAAGAACCTGACCGACGGCATTGGGGTTCCAACGATTGGAGGGGCCGGGGGGGGTGTGCACACATGATGTGCGATGGGTGCTGGTACTTGGCCCTTATATTGGCCCCCTATCCCTTATCAAACCTTGAGAACTCACACCCCCTTAAAAAGCATTTGAGATTTTACAGGTTTGCTGCCAGTAGCAATTAAAGTGTCTGAAATGGGGACACTTTTTTTAAATGGTGACAAAATCCTGTACACTTCGAGTTTTTAGCTGACTTTTCTTGTGCATGCCAAAAAAAATACAAGGATCACATATACCAAGTTTGGGGCCAAAAACCCTTCTGAAAAAATTTTAAAAAAATCCCGAACCGTAAAAAGTTTCAAAAATCATGAAAAATAGAAAACGAGTTGTCTTCCCAAGAAACTTCACATGAAGGCTTAAGGGACCATTTTATGAATTTACAAGCCATAAAAATGGCATTGGCACAGTAGAAATACGAAGATCTGCCTAAACCCACCTACCACCCTATCGATCCACGGCTTGCGCATCCCGTCTCTCTAGCCGACGTAGTACCCGCCCGCTCGTTTCGTCGGTTCGCTTAGGTATGCGGAGTTCATTCTCAGTCTAAGATCGGTCCAGACTGATGGTTGTGGTAGCAGGATCAACAGCACGCAGAGAGGGACTTGGCCTATCCCCGGCTTGCGTATCCTGCCCCTCTGGCCGGCTGAGCACCCGCACGCTCATTTCTTGGGTTGACTTAGGCATACGGAGTTCATTCCCAGTTTAAGATTAGACCGGACCTAGGGTTGCGAGTGCACATGCTGGGCTCGAGCATGTGCTGGGTGCTGCATTTTTTTTTCGCCCAAGGCACCATCACCGGAGCATCGTCGGAGAACCTGACAGGCGGCATTGGGGTTCCAGAGATTGGGGGGGCGGGGGGGTGTGCGCATATGATGTGCGATGGGTGCTGGTACTTGGCCCTTATATTGACCCCCTATCCCTCATCAAACCTCGTGAACTCACACCCCCTTGAAGAGCATTTGAGATTTTACAGGTTTGCTGCCTGTAGCCATTAAAGTGTCTGAAATGGGGACACTTTTTTCAAATGGTGACAAAATCTTGTACATTTCGAGTTTTTAGTTGAATTTTTTTTTGTATGCCAACAAAAATACAAGGATCACGTCTACCAAGTTTGGGGCCAAAACCCCTTCTGAAAAAATTTTTAAAAAATCTCGAACCGTAAAAAGTTTTGAAAATCGTGAAAAATAGAAAACGAGTGGTCTTGCCATGAAACTTCACATGAAGGCTTAAGGGACCATTGTATGAATTTACAAGCCATAAAAATGGCATTGGCATGGTAGAAATATGAAGATGTAACTAAACCCACCTACCACCCACCGATCCACGGCTTGCGCATCCTGCCTCTCTGGCCGGCGTAGTGCCCGCCCACCCGCCCGCTCGTTTCGTCGGTTGGCTTAGGCATACGGAGTTCATTCCCAGTCTAAGATCAGACCAAACTGAGGGTTGTGGCAGCAGGATCGGTAGCTTGCTGAGGGGGACCCGATCGATCCCCGGCTTGCACATCCTACCTCTCTGGTCGGCTGAGCGCCCGCACGCTCTTTTCGTGGGTTGACTTAGGCATACGGAGTTCATTCCCAGTCTAAGCATACGCAGTTCATTCCCAACCTAAGATCAGACTAGACCGAGGGTTACGGGTGCACATGCTGGGCTTAGGCATGTGCTGGTGCCGCATTTTTTTCCCTCAGGCCACCATCGTCAGAGCATTGCCAGAAATCCTAAACGGCGGCATTGGGGTTCCAATGATTGGGGGGACCGGGCAGGGTGTGCTCACATGATGTGCGATGGGTGCTGGTACTTGGCCCTTATATTGGCCCCTTATCCCTCATCAGACCTCGAGAACTCACAGCCCCTTAATGAGCATTTGAGATTTTACAGGTTTGCTGCCAGTAGCCATTAAAGTATCTGGAATGGGGACACTTTTTTCAAATGGTCACAAAATCCTGTACACTTTGAGTTTTTAGTTGAAATTTTTTGTGTCTGCCAACAAAAATATAAGGATCACGTCTACCAAGTTTGGGGCCAAAGCCCCTTCTGAAAAAATTTTTAAAAAATCTCGAACCGTAAAAAGTTTTGAAAATCGTGAAAAATAGAAAACGAGTGGTCTTGCCATGAAACATCACATGAAGGCTTAAGAGACCATTGTATGAATTTACAAACCATAAAAATGGCATTGGCATGGCAGAAATATGAAGATGTAACTAAACCCACCTACCACCCTATCGATCCATGGCTTGCGCATCTCGCCTCTCTGGGCCTGTGTAATGCCCACCCGCCCGCCCGCTCGTTTCGTCGGTTGGCTTAGCATACGGAGTTCATTCCCAGTCTAAGATCAGACCGAACTAAGGGTTGTGGTAAGCAGGATCGATAGCTTGCTGCAGGGGACCCGATCGATCCCCGGCTTGCACATCCTACCTCTCTGGTCGGCTGAGCGCCCGCACGCTCTTTTCGTGGGTTGACTTAGGCATACGAAGTTCATTCCCAGTCTAAGCATACGCAGTTCATTCCCAACCTAAGATCAGACCAGACCAAGGGTTACGGGTGCACATGCTGGGCTCAGGCATGTGCTGGTGCCGCATTTTTTTCCCTCGGGCCACCATCGTCAGAGCATTGCCAGAAATCCTAAACGGCGGCATTTGGGTTCCAATGATTGGGGGGACCGGGCGGGGTGTGCTCACATGATGTGCGATGGGTGCTGGTACTTGGCCCTTATATTGGCCCCCTATCCCTCATCAAACCTCGAGAACTCACAGCCCCTTAATGAGCATTTGAGATTTTACGGGTTTGCTGCCAGTAGCCATTAAAGTGTCTGAAATTGGGACACTTTTTTCAACTGGTCACAAAATCCTGTACACTTTGAGTTTTTAGCTGAATTTTTTTGTGCATGCCAAAAAAAATACAAGGACCACATCTACCAAGTTTGGGACCAAAACTCCTTCTGAAAAAATTTTAAAAAAATCCCGAACCGTAAAAAGTTTCAAAAATCGTGAAAAATAGAAAACGAGTCGTCTTGCCATGAAACTTCACATGAAGGGTTGAGGGACCATTGTATGAATTTACAAGCCATGAAAATGGCATTGGCTTGGCAGAAATATGAAGATGTGCCTAAACCCACCTACCACCCTATCGATCCACGGCTTGCGCATCCCGCCTCTCTGGCCGGCGTAGTGCCTGCCCAATCGTCCGCTCGTTTCGTCAGTTGGCTTAGGCATACGGAGTTCATTCCCAATCTAAGATCAGATCAGATTGAGGGTTACGGTAGCAGGATCGGCAGAACGTTGAGGGGGACCTGACCGATCCTCGACTTGCGCATCTTGCCCCTCTGGCCAACTGAGCGTCGCACGCTCGTTTCGTGGGTTGACTTAGGCATACGGAGTTCATTCCTAGATTAAGCATAAGGAGTTCATTCCCAGTCTAAGATCGAATTAGACCGAGGGTTGTGGGTGCACATGCTGGGCTCGAGCATGTGCTGGTGCCGCATTTTTTTTTCGGACCACCATCGCCGGAGAACCTGACTGGCGGCATTGGGGTTCCGGCGGTTGGAGGGGCGGGGGGTGTGTGCACATGATGTGTGATGGGTGCTGCTACCTCGCCCTTATATTGAACCCCCTATCCCTCATCAAATTTCAAGAACTCACACCCCTTTAAAGAGCATTTGAGATTTTACAGGTTTGCTGCCAGTAGCCATTAAAGTGTCTGAAATAGGGACACTTTTTTCAAATGGTCACAAAATCCTGTACACTTCGATTTTTTAGCTGAATTTTTTTGTGCATGC
Source organism: Durio zibethinus (assembly GCF_002303985.1). Next base: position 2,079,179 of record NW_019168015.1, on the reverse strand, counting down.
GAAAAAAAATACAAGGATCACATCTACAAAGTTTGGGGCCAAAACTCCTTCTGAAAACATTTTAAAAAAATCCCAAATCGTAAAAAGTTTCAAAAATCGTGAAAAATAAAGAACGAGTTGTCTTGCCATGAAACTTCACATGAAGGCTTAAGGGACCATTGTAAGAATTTACAAGCCATAAAAATGGCATTGGCATGGCAGAAATATGAAGATGTTCCTAAACCCACCTACCACCCTATCGATCCACGGCTTGCGCATCCCGCCTTTCTGACCGATGTAGTGCCCGCTCGTTTCGTCGGTTGGCTTAGGCGTACGATGTTCATTCCCAGTCTAAGATTAGACCGGACTGAGGGTTATGGTAGCAGGATTGGTAGCACGCTGAGGGGGACCCGACCGATCCCCGGCCTAAGCATCCTATCCCTCTGGCCGGCTGAGCGCCCGTACGCTCATTTCGTGGGTTGACTTAGGCATACGGAGTTCATTCCCAGATTAAGCATACGAAGTTCATTCCCAGTCTAAGATCGGACTAGACCGAGGGTTGCGGGTGCACATGCTGGGCTCGGGCATGTGCTGGTGCCGCATTTTTTTTCACCCGGGCCACCATCGTCGGAGCATCGTCGGAGAACCTGACTGACGACATTGGGGTTCCGACGATTGGGGGGGCCGGGGGATGTGCGCACATGATGTGCGATGGGCGCTGGTAGTTGGCCCTTATATTGGCCCCCTATCCGTCATCAAACCTCAAGAACTCACACCCCCTTAAAGAGCATTTGAGATTTTACAGGTTTGCTGCCAGTAGCCATTAAAGTGTCTGAAATGGGGAAACTTTTTCCAAATGGTCACAAAATCCTGTACACTTCGAGTTCTTAGCTGAATTGTTTTGTGCATGTGAACAAAAATACAAGGATCACGTCTACCAGGTTTGGTTCCAAAAATCCTTTTAAAAAAATTTTTAAAAAATCTCGAACCGTAAAAAGTTTCAAAAATCGTCAAAAATAGAAAACGAGTCGTCTTGCCAAGAAATTTCACATGAGGGCTTAAGGGACCATTGTTTGAATTTACAAGCCATAAAAATGGCATTGGCATGGCAGAAATATGAAGATGTGCCTAAACCCACCTACCACCCTATCGATCCACGGCTTGTGCATCCCGCCTCTCTGGCCGGCGTAGTGCCCGTCCGACTGCTCACTCGTTTCGTCGGTTGGCTTAGGCATACGGAGTTCATTCCCAGTCTAAGGTTAGACCGAACCGAGGGTTGCGGTAGCAGGATCAGTAGCACACTGAGGGGGACCCGGTCGATCCCCGGCTTACGCAACCTGCCCCTCGGGCCGGCTGAGCGCCCGCACGCTCGTTTCATGGGTTGACTTAAGCATACGAAGTTCATTCCCAGTCTAAGATCGGACCAGACCGAGGGTTGTGGGTGCACTTGCTGGGCTCGGGCATGTGCTGGTGCTGCATTTTTTTTCACCTGGGGCACCATTGTCGGAGCATCGTCAGAGAACCTGACCAGCGACATTGGGGTTCCGACGATTAGGGGGGCCGAAGGGGGGTGTGCGAACATGTTGTGTGATGGGTGCTGGTACTTGGCCCTTATATTGGCCCCCTATCCCTCATCAAACCTCGAGAACTCACACCCCCTTAAAGATCATTTGAGATTTTACAGGTTTGCTGCCAGTAGCCATTAAAGTGTCTGAAATGAGGACACTTTTTTCAAATGGTCACAAAATCCTGTACACTTTAAGTTTTTAGCTGAAATTTTTTGTGCATGCCAACAAAAATACAAGGATCATGTCTACCAAGTTTGGGGCCAAAACTCCTTCTGAAAAAATTTAAAAAAAATCTCAAACCGTAAAAATTTTTAAAAATCGTGAAAAATAAAAAACGAGTCGTCTTGCCATGAAACTTCAGATGAAGGCTTAAGGGACCACTGTATGAATTTACAACCCATAAAAATGGCATTGGCATGGCAGAAATATAAAGCTGTGCCTAAACCAACCTACCACCCTATCGATCCACAGCTTGCGCATCCGTCCCTGGCGACGTAGTGCCCGCCTGTCTGCCGCTTGTTTCATCGTTGGCTGGCATACAGATTTCACCCAAGTAAGGTCAGACCAACTAAGGTTAGCAGAGCAGGAGTCGATAGAGTTTAAGTGACCGATCGATCCCAGACTTGTGATTTTACCGTCTAGCCGTTGACACCGTACGCTATTGTCATGGTACATTGATACCAGGGTGCGCAAGATCACATGGCAGATGAGGGGACCCGATCGATCCCGGGCTATGGCCATTCTGCCCTTTTGGCCAGTTGAGCACACCGCAACGGTCGTTCATGTGTTGACTTAGCATACGGAGTCATTTCCCAGTCTAAGATTTGGACCAGACCGAGGTTGCAGGATGTACATGCTAGGCTCAAGCATGTGCTTGTGTCGCAATTTTTTTTCGCCTCAGGGCACCATCGTCGGAGAACCTGATCGGCGGCAATGGGGTTTCGGCAATTTGGGGGCGGGGGGGGGGTATGCGCACATGATGTGCGATGGGTGCTGGTACTTGGCCCTTATATTGGCCCCCTATCCCTTATCAAACCTCGAGAACTCACACCCCCTTAAAGAGCATTTGAGATTTTACAGGTTTGCTGCCAGTAGCAATTAAAGTGTCTGAAATGGGGACACTTTTTTCAAATGGTCACAAAATCTTGTTCACTTCGAGTTTTTAGGTGAATTTTTTTGTGCATGCCAACAAAAATACAAGGATCACGTCTACCAAGTTTGGGGCCAAAACTCCTTCTGAAAAATTTTTTAAAAAATCTCAAACCGTAAAATGTTTCGAAAATCGTGAAAAATAGAAAACGAGTCGTCTTGCCATGAAACTTCACATGAAGGCTTAAGGGACCATTGTATGAATTTACAAGTCATAAAAATGGCATTGGCATGGCAGAAATATGAAGATGTGCCTAAACCCACCTACCACCCTATCGATCCACGGCTTGTGCATCCCGCCTCTCTGGCCGACGTAGTGCCCGCCCGCCCTCCCGTTCGTTTCGTCGGTTGGCTTAGGCATACGGAGTTCATTCCCAGTCTAAGATTGGACCGGACTGAGGGTTGTGGTAGCAGGATCAAAAGCACATAGAGGGGGGCCCGACCAATCCTCGGCTTGCGCATCCTGCCCCTTTGGCCGGCAGACCGCCCGCACGCTCGTTTCATGGGTTGACTTAGCCATACGGAGTTCATTCCCAGATTAAGCATACGGAGTTCATTCTCAGTCTAAGATCGGACTGGACCGCGGGTTGCGGGTGCACACGCTGGGCTCAGGCATGTGCTGCTGTCGCATTTTTTTTCGTCCGGGGCACCATCGTCGGAGAACCTGATCGACGGCATTGGGGTTCCGGTAATTGAGGGGCGGGGGGGTGTGCGCAAATGATGTGCGATGGGTGCTGGTACTTGGCTCTTATATTGGCACCCTATCCCTCATCAAACCTAGAGAACTCACACCCCCTTAAAGAGCATTTGAGATTTTATAGGTATGCTGCCAATAGCCATTAAAGTGTCTGAAATGGGGGCACTTTTTCCAAATGGTCACAAAATCCTGTACACATCGAGTTTTTAGCTAAAAGTTTTTGTGCATGCCCAAAAAAATACAAGGATCACGTCTACCAAGTTTGAGGCCAAAACTCCTTCTGAAAAAATTTAAAAAAATCCCGAACCATAAAATGTTTCAAAAATCGTGAAAAATAGAAAACAAGTCGTCTTGCCATGAAACTTCACATGAAGGCTTAAGGGACCATTGTATGAATTTACAAACCATAAAAATGGCATTGGCATGACAGAAATATGAACATGTGCCTAAACCCACCTACCACCCTATCGATCCACGACTTTCGCATCCAGCCTCTCTGGCCAGCGTTGTTCCCGCCCGCCTGCCCGCTCGTTTCGTCGGTTGGGTTAGGCATACGGAGTTCATTCCCAGTCTAAGATCAGACCAGATCAAGTGTTGCGACAGTAGGATCAGTAGCATGCTGAGGGGGACTCGGCCCATCCCCGGCCTGCGCATCCTGCCTCTCTGGCCGGCGTAGCGCCCGCACGCTCGTTCCGTGGGTTGACTTAGGCATACGGAGTTCATTCCCAGTCTAAGATTGGACCAGACCGAGGGTTGTGGGTGCACATGCTAGGCTTGGGCATGTGCTGGTGCCGCATTCTTTTTCGCCCGAGGCACCATCGCCGGATCATCGTCGGAGAACCTGACTAGCGGCATAGGGGTTCCGACGATTGGGGGGTCGGGGGGGTGTGCGCACATGATGTGCGATGGGTGCTAGTACTTGGCCCTTATATTGGCCCCCTATCCCTCATCAAACCTCGAGAACTCACATCCCCTTAAAGAGCATTTGAGATTTTACAGGTTTGCTGCCAGTAGCCATTAAAGTGTCTAAAATGGGGACACTTTTTTCAAAGTGTCACAAAATCCTGTACACTTCGAGTTTTTAGCTGAATTATTTTGTGCATGCCAAAAAAAATACAAGGATCACGTCTACCAAATTTGGGGCCAAAAATCCTTCTTAAAAAGTTTTAAAAAAATCCCAAACCGTAAAAAGTTTAAAAAATCGTGACAAATAGAAAACGAGTGTCTTGCCATGAAACTTCACATGATGGGTTAAGGGACCATTGTATGAATTTACAAGCCATAAAAATGGCATTGGCACTACAAAAATATGAAGATGTGGCTAAACCCACCTACCACCCTATCGATCCACAGCTTGCGCATCCCGCCTCTCTGGCCGACGTAGTGCCCGCCCGCCCGCCCGCCCGCTCGTTTCGTCGGTTGGTTTAGGCATACAGAGTTCATTCCTAGTCTAAGATCAGACCAGACCGAGGGTTATGATAGCAGGCTGAGGGGGACTCGATCGATCCCCGACTTACGCATCCTGCCCCTTTGGTCGGTTGAGCGCCCGTATGCTCGTTTCGTGGGTTGACTTAGGCATACGGAGTTCATTCCCAGTCTAAGATCGGACCGGACTGAGGGTTGCAGGTGTACATTCTGGTCTCGAGGATGTGCTGGTGCCGTTTTTTTTTTGCCCGGGGCATCATCGCCGGAGCATCGTCGGAGAACCTGACCGACGGCATTGGGGTTCCGGCGATTGGGGGGGCCGGAGGGGTGTACGCACATGATGTGCGATGGGTGCTAGTACTTGGCCCTTATATTGGCCCTTTATCCCTCAGCAAACCTTGAGAACTCACACCCCCTTAAAGAGTATTTAAGATTTTACAGGTTTGCTGCCAGTAGCTGTCATAACGTCTAGATCCGGGGATCTATTGCTAGACATTGACTTTTAGGAGTCGCCACCAATCTTTTTTATCTAGGTGTGATTGGCCACCTAAAGAATCTGTCCTTTCATGGAACACTCAAGTTTAAGGGCCTCTAAAAGAATAGGTTCAGGTCTACTAACAAGAACAAAGTTCGGGAGTTCGATTACGTGTGAGGAAGTTTATAGCACCCTCACAACGCCCGTCAAAAGATGGTACCAGCATAACTTTGTGTTATCCAAATAGCCTTAAAATTTTACCAAGTAATTAATTATTGGAAATTATTCTCAATTGACTCTAATACTTTTAGTAGAAAATTGAGAAAATTCCCTCACCTCAAGAGTATGCAAGAAAAACTACTGTTTCACTTGCAGAGGCTCCGTCGTCGGATTATTTAAAGAAAAACCAAAATCAAAATTAAAATAAAAAGAAAGAAAAGAATGATTGTTCTTGCGCAGGGAAAATTGATACTTTCAACTTTTCCCTAAAAATATTCTTTTGAAACTTTAATTTAGAGGAAGATTGATACTTTCAACTTTTCCCCAAAAACTGATTTTTTGAAAATTTATTTTTATGGAAAATTGATACTTTCAACTTTTCCTCAAAAACCTTTTTTTTGAAATTTTATTTTTATGGAAAATTGATACTTTCAACTTTTCCCCAAAAATATTTTTTTTGAAACTTTGATTTTCAAGGAAGATTGATACTTTCAACTTTTCCTCAAAAACCCTTTTTTTGAAATTTTATTTTTAAGGAAAATTGATACTTTCAACTTGTCCCCAAAAATATTTTTTTTTTGGAAACTTTATTTTTAAGGAAAATTGATACTTTCAACTTTTCCCCAAAAATGTTGTTTTTTGGAAATTTATTTTTAAGGAAAATTGATACTTTCAACTTTTCCCAAAAAATATTTTTTTTGATTTTTATTTAAAGAAAATAAAATAATAAAACAAAATAAAAGTGAAAATAAAATAAATAAAATAAAGAAAAGTAAAACAAAAATAAAAAAATAAATTAAATTAAAAGAAAAAAAATAAAATAAAGGTAAAAAGGATACTAAATAAACCTAATCTAATAAAAAAAAATAAAAACAATAATAAATAAATAAATAAACTGGAGCGGCTCGGAGTAAAGCTTGGCTCGGATCGACTCAAGGAAGAGAAAACGGCTCGAAAAAGCGGCTTGGAACCTCGGCTCGGCTCGGCTATCGGCTTGGAGGGCAGAGACACCCGCGGGTCAGGAAGCGGGTCGACGCTCGGGTCGGGTCGGATCTCGGCAAAACGCACGGATCCTCTGGGTCACTTAACGTAAAAACGACGTCATTTTGCGAGGGTATATAAGGCTCTTCCCTCTGTTTTTTGGCAGAAATCCCCTCTCTCTCTCTTCTTCCTTTTTCTCTCACTTTTCTTAAAAAGGCTGAAGAACTTCGGTTGAATTTTCATCGAATTCTAGAAAATTTCGCCAGAATCTGGGTTTTTCGTCAAAAGTTAGCTGGAAGTTCGTTGAAAGTTGGTCGGTTTCTGGGAACCTTCATTGAAAACTGGGCAGCTCACCGAAAACTTCAAAGTTGGCCGAAATTTTCATTGAAAAATGCAACTTTTGTCGAAAAATTCAATCGAAATCTAGAATTTTCCAGAAATTCCCAGAAAAAAAAAACACAAAAAATCTTCAAAAAATTTCTGCTAATTCCCAAAACCCTTCTAAACCTTTTCTTAGCTTTCTATACGCTCATTTTCTCTCAAATCAGTGGCTTTGCTGACTGTTCTTTTCTGTGTTTTGCTTCTGTTCCAGGAGGTCCTTTTTATAGGGATTGATCAGGAGTTCCTGATCAATCCCAATTCCTCTTTGCACGGGGATTCAATCTTTAAATCCAATCTGGACTCTTCTAATTGAATCCCCATTCATAGTAGGATTCTTTAGCCTTCAATCACAGCCCCAAAAAAAGAAAAAAAAATAATAATAAGATAAACGAAAAAGAAAAAAAATTAACAGATAATTAAAAATAAAATAAGATAAATCCAAAAAATATTACAAGATAAAAAAAAATAAATTATAATATAATAATAAATATATAACTATATAAATAAAATACATATAATTATTAACAAAAAAAAAAATAAAGATATACATATATTAATACATAGTAATAATAAATAAATAATAAAATGCCTAAAATACAAAAGAAAAAAAAATAAAAAGAAAAATAATGCAAAATAAGAACCGAATTGGGCTTACCCTTTAGGCTAGGACCAATTGATCCGGGCCTGGACCAAATTGGGTGTCTACAGTTGCCCCTCTTTGCACATTTTCTATGAAACAGAAATTGTGCAAAGACGTGGACACCCAATCAAGACTCAACTCAACATTTTCATTTTTTTGTTTTATTTTTTATTTTTTGTGTTTTATTTTTTGTTTTTGTTTTTAACCAAAGCTCCTCTAAACAGAGGCTCAACGACTTTGAGAAACATAAATTGCTCCTCTAAACAGAGGCACCATGACTTGGAAAAGTAAATTGTTCCTCTAAACAGAGGCACCACGACTTTGAAAAGTAAATTGCTCCTCTAAACAGAGGCACCACGACTTTTGGAAAGTAAATTGCTCCTTGACAAACATGTCCAAAGGAGTTGAAAGTTGTGTTTGAAGGAATTCCAGGAGATTATGCCCAAAGGTCTTATAAATCAACCCTGATACCAAAAGACATCCTATTTCAAGGATTAGGACCTTACCTGACAAGTTTCCTCTCAAATTTGCAAAATATCTTCATATCTATCTTCTCTATGTGGGATGTTGGAACACCCTTGCTTCTTGAATTTATACACTATACTTTCCTGAAAGTAGTGCATGCTATGCAATGCATATGAATTTCAATGCATCCTATGCAGATGTTGGCCAATTAATTCCTATTCAATGTATGGTACTCAGGTTTCTCAAGCTCTTTTTTTTTTTCTTGGGCATCAAACCTTTTGATTCTTTAAAGATCCAATTACACTGCTCTTCTAAGATCAAGCCAGTGTAGCTCTTAATTGTCTCTTCCACTCACATTTTTCTTGTAAGAAATCTTTTCCCAAATTCAATGTCCTAATCAGGAACTGAACATCTCGATTTTGCCTTTATCACTCTTGACTTATTCAATGTAATGTAAAAAATCTTTCATGTTGTTTTTCATTTATCAATCATTATTTTAAACTCAAAAAGTAAGAATGCATTTTGACATTTCTTCCATGGTGGGGTATTAAGAAGAAAAAGATCTGAATGGTTGAGAAATAGTCATATAAAAAGACATAAAGAATGAAATAGAATGTCTCTTATTAGCAAAATGTTGACTAATTTCAGCCAAGGGAAAATTACAAGGATAGGCATGGGGACAAAGCCTAAAATGAACAATCAGATAATCACGATAACACATCTCAAAGATTTTTTCTAAAAACCCAATCCTCTGATGTATTTAACAACTTGGAACTCTTCCGAATTTGCTAGCCTCTATATCAGCGGACTTTAAATTCGATGCTGTATTCTCTTTATCTAAGCTGCCTTTTTAGGTTTTCAACTTAGACAAACCCCCTATGATTCAAACCGCCCTTTTAGGGTTTTCGCCTTGAGTCCTCATTTTTCATTCACTTCTTTTTTCTTTTTTTTTTATTTTTTTCTTTTTTTTCATCATTTTTTTTTCATTTTTTTTCATTTTGTTTTTCATCATTTTTTTTTTCATTTTTTCATTGTTTTTAAGCATAGTATTTCTTCACAACATCAGAATTTATAAGATGGGGTAAATCATTTCCATCCATCTCAATCAGTATCAGCGCTCCACCCGAAAAAGCCCATCTCACCACATACGGTCCTTCCCAATTCGGAGTCATATGTCCACTAGTATGCGCCCCACATATTCCATCATGCACCTCTTTAATGATTTTCTTCGCTTCAGTCTCATTTACACATCTCAATAATACTTGATCTTTGCTTCTTTTGTACAGGACATCCCCATCCAGGAAGAAGCTCATAGCCAATCTTTGGATGACCCTTTTATCATTTTTTGTTGCTTGAACTAGATACTGCTGATCCTTGACATACTGTAAGATGTCATAATACCAGGGCTTTCCATCTTTTTCTCTCTCTACATTAGAACAATAAGCTGGTATATCTTTAACATCTAACTTGATGGGCTGAATATCAATATTATCATTAATTCGAATCATCGCAGCCAGAGTAGCCAATGCGTCAGCAATAAAATTTTCTTCTCGGGGTAAGTGATCAAACTGGATATCTTCAAATTGCTTCGTCAACTCTAGAATATATTTATGATACGAAATAAGTTTTGAATCTCTCGTCTCCCATTCTCCTTTCAACTGATATATGACTAGAGCTGAGTCTCCAAACACTTTCAGTACTTTCACTCTTCTATCTGTAGCAGCTTGCAAACCCATGACACATGCTTCATATTCAGCGATGTTATTTGTGCAATTGAAATTTAACCTTGCTGTTACAGGACAGTATTGTTCTTTTGGAGAAATCAGAATTGCCCCAATTCCATGCCCCAAGGCATTAGCAGCTCCATCAAAGTACATTCTCCAACATTTTCCTATATGCTCCCCTTCTTCCTGTTGAGAAATAGTCATTAAGTCTTCGTTAAGGAATTCCAGCTTCATCGGCTCATACTCTTCAGTAGCACAATTTACAAGAAATTCTACTATAGCGCCTCTTTTCATTGCTTTTTGGCTCACATATATAATATTGTATTCCAAAAGCATTACTTGCCATCTAGCGATTCTCCCAGACAAAGAAGGCTTCTCGAAGATATACTTAATGGAATCCAGTTTCGCTATGAGCCACGTAGTGTGATAAAGCATTTACTATCTGAGTCTTTTAGCAGTCCATGCTAATGCACAACACATTTTCTCTAATGAAGAATACTTGGATTCATATTCAGTGAACTTTTTACTCAGATAATAAATAGCTCTCTCCTTTCGGCTGGCCTCGTCTTGCTATCCCAGCACACATCCCATTAAACCTTCACATACAGTTAAGTATAAGATTAAAGGTTTCCCTGGAATAAGTGGCACCAATACTGGAGGGTTCGATAAATATTGCTTAATTTTATTAAACGCCTCTTGACATTCTTCATTCCATTTCCCAAGATTATTCTTACGGAGAAGCTTAAATTTGGGATCACATTTGTAAGTAAACTGAAAGATGAACCAAGAAATGTAGTTCAATCTCCCCAGAAAACCTCGAACTTTTTTTGGTATGCTGAGAGGTGACAAATTCTGGATGACCCGTATCTTATCGGGATCGACTTCAATTCTTTTTTCACTGACCACAAAGCCTAGCAACTTCCCTGACTTTACCCCAAAGGTGCACTTGGCTGGGTTTAATTTGAGCTAAAATTTTCTCAATCTTTCAAATAACTTTCTGAGGCTAGTAACATGATCTTCATCCTCACAAGACTTTGCAATCATATCGTCTACATACACCTCAATCTCTTTGTGCATCATGTCATGGAAGAGTGTTACCATGGCTCTTTGATATGTTTCCCCAGCATTCTTTAGCCCAAAAGGCATGACTTTATAGCAGAAGGTTCCCTACATGGTCATAAAAATAGTCTTTTCCATATCTTCCGCAGCCATTTTTATCTGATTATACCTCAAAAACCATCCATAAAGGAGAAAATCAAATGCTTAGCCGTGTTATCTACCAGTGTGTCAATATGAGGCAAAAGAAAGTTATCTTTTGGGCTAGCCTTATTTAAGTCCCGATAGTCTACACACATTCATACTTTTCCATCTTTTTTAGGAACTGGGACTATATTGGCTACCCATTCTGGATACTTAGCCACTTGTAGAAAACCTACATCAAATTGTTTCTTCACCTCCTCTTTAATCTTTAGTAGCATTTCGGGCTTCATCCGTCTCAATTTCTGCTGAACTGGCTTACATTCTGGCTTTAAAGGTAACCTGTGCTCCACTATTTCTGTGCTCAGCCCTGGCATATCCTGGTAAGACCAAGCAAATATATCTACAAATTCTCGAAGTAGGTCTGCCAATCGTTGCCTATCTCCAGATGAAAGTGAAGTGCCCATTCTAACCTCTTTCTTATTTTTTTCATCTCCCAGATTCACTAAGTCCACTACCTCCTGATGAGGCTCAATTGGCTTATTCTCTTGTTCAATCATCCTCATTAGGTCCGGAGGCATAACATATTCTTCAAAATTTTCTTCATTGTCAAGTTCATCAGTGTTAATTGAATTCTCAAAGCTAACCTCTTGATTGTTATCATGATTATCTTCATGTTCATTTAAAGACCTGCAATTGAATGAAATGGGATATGTTGGCAAGATGTGCTTGGAGAGATGGAAATAATGAAGACACAAGAAGAAATGAATGAAAATGCATACTTCCTAATTTTTATTAAAAATAATAAATGATGAATGGCCCGAACAAAAAAGATCACCCCAATGCCTTGGGCAATAGCTATTGGGATGTTACAATTACATTGCATCTAAATCAAAAGTCAAAGGCATCTCGATGGCACTCCAATTATTGAGCTCAAAATCTGGTGGACAAAGGCGAACCCACTCCTCTTGATTAACCCTCACTTCATCTTCAACAGCATTAATGGCTAACTGGGCAAAATCATCTTCCACACTTTTTCTTACATCTGGGTACATGAATCCTCCAGGTCTGAAGGTTTCATACAAGTGTGGGATAAACATCAGTCTTGCTGTCTTTCTTGATGGCCTTCCTTTGACTTCCCACTCTGCCATCTCATAGCCTAGGCCTACCCTGTCGCTATTGTCTATTATTGTCGGAGGCTCTTTAATTCCCTGCAAGTTTTTGCCTAGCCCAAGTCCTGGATACCAACCCTTGTTGATGACTTGGCTCACCACTATTTTTGAAAAAGGCTGATTTTGAAAACCTTCACCTACAGAATTGACCAATTCAAAAGATCGATAGGAGCATTCCAATGCTTCTTCGATAGCCTCTACGTATGGAGTGTTCAATGGTTGGGTCACTAGCATGTCTTCCTCCCCAACTACCACTACCAATTGACCTTCTACATTGAACTTGATCTTCTGGTGCAAAGTAGAAGGCACAGCTCCTGCCATGTGAATCCATGGTCTTCCTAACAGACAGCTGTAGGATGGAGAGATATCCATCACTTGAAATTTTATATTAAAGGTGCATGGCCCAATTTGTAAAGGCATTTCAATATCCCCAGAACTTCTTTTTTGGTCCCATCAAAGGCTCTCACAATCATCTGACTATCCCTCATATGAGAATAATCAATGGGTAGCCTTGCCAAAGTTGACATAGGCATGACGTTGATAGCAGAGCCATTATCGATAAGGACCTTGGCTATAATATGGCTCTTGCACTTGACTGTGATATGTAGAGCCTTGGCATTTCTTTTTCCTTCCAAAGGAATCTCATCCTCGCTGAATGAAATGTGATTTGGCATGACTAAATTTCCAGCCAGGTGGTTCACATATTCAACAGATACATTATGTGCCACGTATGCCTGATTCAACACTTTCAGTAGGGCATTTCGGTGTGGCTCTGAGTTCAGCAACAGTGATAATAATGAGATTCGAGCTGGCATTTTATTCAACTGTTCCACAACAGAATACTCACTATGTTTTACCAGCTTCAAGAATTCGTAAACCTCTCTTTCTGATACTGGCTTTGGCTGATCTTCTTCAGGTTCTATCTCAGGATTATTCCATCTTTCTCTTCTTTAGCTTTCTCCCTTCTAGCCTTCTCTAGCATTTTTGGAGTGTAACATCTCCCACTTCGAGTAATGCCTCCTACACCAGTAATATTGGAAGCATCGACTTTGGAGACTTCTTCTTTCTGTCCCTGAACTACAGTGTCACAGCCATATCTCCAGGGTACAGCTTTATCATCTTTGTATGGAAAAAGAGTCAGGACTTTAAAAGTTATCGGCCTGGGGAGGAGTTTGTCTATGACTGACTTTGGTTTGTTCCCACACTGAATTGTCACTGGTTTTGGAAACAGCTTTACAGGCCTATCAGTCATGTGCACCTCAACATTCTTCAAGTCTTCTTTTTCTTCATAGATCTCCATCTGATGTGAATCCAAGAGTTTTTGCACCTCCTAGTGAAACTGCTCACAGGTCTCAATGGAATGACCCATTGCCCCATTATGATACTTACAACTAGTACCAGCTATATATGCTCCATGATAGCTGTGTGGACTTACCAGTTGTATCATGTCTGCTTTTCGTAAAACATCGAACAGTTGGCTGAGAGGTGTCTTAATATTTGCCACTTTCTTCTTCACATGACGCTCCTGTTCTTCACCTATAGCATTCACATTATGATCCGGTAAAGGATTACCACTAACATTCGACGCAGTCATCCCTCCAGTATCAAAGCAAATCATCCCATCCTTGATCAACCGTTGCACTTTGTGTTTCAGGGTAGTGCAATTTTTGGTAGAGTGACCAGCAATCCCATAATGGTAATCACAGTGGGCGTGGATCATACCACTTAGGGTAAGGTGGCTTGAGGGGTTCCAATTTACTTGGAGCAATCAAATGACTGTTGTAGAGCTCCTTATATAATTCCGTATAAGTCATTGGAATTGGGTCAAAAATGGGTTTCTCACGAGTGGTTCGTTGCTCCCGCGAGCCACCAATGGGTTAGTTGGGCGATTTTGGGGTCTTGGGGTAGGTTGAATGTTAGGACTATACATGGTATTTTGGGGTCTATGAGGGGTTTGATATGTTTGGGGATATGGTGGTTGTGTAAATGGTTGGTATGGGTGAAAGGAAGTGTTATTTACAGTGAGGTGATATGGCAGATATTCTGGTGGTGGGTAAGGTGAATAACCTCTAAGTTGCTGTCTATCAAAGCTCACAGCCTGAGCTTCAGTTTCTTTTTCTTCAGGACTCTTTTGCTAGATGCTTCATTTCCTTCTAGCTTGCCATTCTTGATGGCACTCTCAATGATTTCTCTCGAGATTACCATATCAGTAAAATTTTCGTTGCATTCCCTATCATCTTTTCATAATATGGAGGTTTTAAAGTGCTAACAAATAGCACTGTAGTTTCTTTCTCAGTCAGAAGAGGTTGTACCTGAGAAGCAACATCCCTCCACCTCTGGGCATACTCTTTAAAAGACTCGTTTGCTTTTTTCTCCAGATTCTGTAAAGACAAACGATCAGGGGCCAAATCGATGATATGTCGATATTGACCGATGAAGTCATGTGCCATATCGCTTCAAGAGCGAATGCGAGTTCTGTCCAGCTGAACATACCATCTGGCCGCAGAGCCAGTAAGATTGTCCTGAAAAACATGCATCAAGAGTTTTTCATCATGTGCATGAGCTGCCATCTTCCTGCAATACATGGTGATGTGGGTTTTGGGGCACTTTGTACCGTCATATTTTTCAAATTTCGGCACTTTAAACTTATGGGGAATAACCACATCAGGAACTAGGCAGAGCCCAGCAGCATCAACTGACCCATAAAAGCTAAATCCTTCCACAGCCCGTAGCCTTTGCTCTAGCATGCTTATCTTGGAGCTTTCCTGAACTTTCGCTCTTATCTTTTCTTTCTCCTTCTCTTTTAAATCATCTAGATCAGGAATTGGTTCTGCTACCTTTTCAGTGAAGATAGGATTTACATAGCTGTTATACTGCCCTGGGTTGAAAGCTGATGGCATTCCAGGATATGTCGAATATGCGAAGTGTTGTGGTGGGACCTCTTGAGCAGACTGGGCTTGAGGTGGGCCAAAACCTGGAGGATACAAAGGGTCAACCATTTCTTGTAATGGGGGAACTTGCTGGCTTGTATTTTCTTCAACTCTTTTCCTTTATTCATGTTATTAAGAGCCTCCAGAATCTTGCTTAGCTCACTTTCAATCTTCTCCTGTGCTTTTTCTATCTTTTCAAATCTATGGGAATTTTTCTGCTCCATTTGCCTTGCTCTGGATCTTGTGTTGTGTCGATGGGCAGGATTTTCGCTAGATGGAGCTATCCTGGAACCTTGAGTACCATATCTTAGAATTAGTAAATTTGCATGATCATCACATGGTTACTTTGTTAAGTGTAATGAATGGGAATGCAATGAATGAAAAATGCATGTATGCAAAGAACATTTGCCTTAAAACGGTATTCAACTAAAAAATTTCATTTATTCCAAAAAAACTTTGATCTACATTGAGTTTATCATCCTAGAATTATAGCCATAAAATTGCTTGATCTGTTCATACTGGGCTCTGGCTTCTTCTATGAAGTTCAAGAGACGCTGTCCATGTTCTCCTACTGGGGCCACTACTTGTCTTAATGCCTCTGCCTCTTCCACCATCTCTCTTGCCTTACATACCCCTTTATGGATTTGGGTTGTTAAGTGCTCAATGTATTTCTGCCTTCCTAAGTTCTCTCTTTTACCACACCAGACTTGGTATGATAATTCTCTATGTTCTCTAACCAATGCAGCGATGTGGTCTCCTTGTTCATCCAACTTTTGACTTAGCCTGCTCAAATAACTGTTTAGCATGTTAATTTCTGCCTGTGCTTCGATGCTTTCTTCTTCCAATTCGGCATACTCTTGTTTCAATCTTGCATTTTCCTCAGTCAGCTCGACAATGGTTATCTCTTTGGCTCTTTCTCTCACACATAGCCTCTTATGCTCCTGGTGTAACTTTGCTAGGTCTTCAGTAGCTGTATCTCGTTCTCTAGCAATCTTGTGAACTTTAACTTCATAACTTTCGGCTCTACCCTTCCACTGGGCTTTTTCTTCTTGAAGTTTCTGAATCTCTTGCTTTAACTTGCTCTTTTCAGACTCAAATTCTTTTGTTGCCAGCTCTAATTCTGATGGTGTCTCTTCAAGTTTTTCTTCTGTTGGTGGTTGAGAGATTTCATAAGTGAATACCATTTCTTGTCTTCTCTTTGTTCTCCAAACCAAGTAACCTGGGGTGACTTTTTCAGTGAACGGTCTAGGACTCACTCTTCGGGGATTTTTCCATGCTTTAATCATCTCATTCATCTTTTGAAATGCTTTAGGCTCACTGTAAGAGAAATCTAACTGATGAAGCCCATAAGTCATAAGAATAAACTGTTTCCCCCCTAATTGCCTTCTCACTAGGAGTGGTGCATAATTAGTTACTCCTCATAAACCCAGAAGTGGAACCACTGTACTATCCCCACATTGATACAACATAGGCTCACGATTCATCCATGGGGCCAACCATCTCACCCTGGTACTTTCCAACTTTTGTAAGAAAGTTATCCATTCTTGTTTAGACTTCCGCTTTGACCACCCACTTTCACAGAATTCTTTGATCAAAAAATGATTACGGATGTAAAGCTTCGAGAAAGCACCATTTCCTTGTTCAAAATGGCTTTTCATCCATAAGTACAATAACTGTATGCATCCTATGAAACGCCCTCCATTCCGACGACAATAACTCAAAGATCTGATAGTCTCTGCTAATATTACCGTTGAAGGATTACAGCCATTGATCACACTTTCGAAGAAATCAACCACCGCTATCTCAATATGTCCCAAAACCTTTGGAAAGATTACCAGTCCGTATATAGCCAAGGCAAATACATCTAACCCTCGTTCTTCATTGGCATGTTGCATCAGAAACTCATGAAAAAACTTCCAAGGTAGGCAGACCTGTTCTTGTTTCTTCTTCGTATGAGAATCCACAATTTCCTTATCTATCCCCATGAGTTGAGCCAGACTTTTACGAAATCCTGACTTATGTTTTTTGACATATATCTTGTCAGGAGTCTTGAGATGCAAACCCAACAAGACCGAATATTCTTCTATGGTGGGAGTCATATCAGCTTCGTTAAAGATGAAACACTTGTATGCAGGATCCCAGAATTGTGTTGCAGCTCTAATTAGTTGATCATCAACAACCACTGCTAGAAGGTGTGCTATATGCCCATGTTTCTGACAAAACTGCTCTTGTCTTGACGGACTCATTTTCTTCCAGATATCAACCAAATCCCCTAAATTGTTCTGTTTGAGGAGGATAGATGTTTCTTGAGGCAGAGTAGAATCATACCCAATTGGCAAGCAATCTCCCATCTTCAGTTGAATCTTTTCTGACTGGGCCCTTACTTCATTAGGTGTCCCACAGGGTGCTAATACTGATGAAGAACAAACTAAGCGTTCATTGGCGTCCATGAAAAAAATTTGTTGAAGACCGTTTTTTCAAGCAAATGTTCTTTATGCAACTTTATGATATGCGTATGAACCAATGCAAAAGAATAAGAAAAAGGTTAGTATACCCAGAAAAAGAACAAATAACTAAGTAAAATTACACAAAGTAAAAAGGGATGAACCCTATGCTTTTGGTCAATTCTAAAAGGGAAGAGTGATGGCTCTATCTATAGGTTAGGCTCTCTTAAGGTTCACTATATGCGGTTTTAGGGTCAAAGTCTAAAGGTCCTCAAATTGTTCCTTACATCCTTGTCCATTACAGACTAGTAAGGCACCCTAATCCTCACCCATTACAGGCTACAAGCGAAAAAGGTTCAATTTGAGTGGGAGTATTTCGCTAGCCACTGCGGAGGCATTAGACCTCACGAAAGCAATAGGTACTTTACTCCCTCCTAGAGGGACGGAGCTCGGGTGTAGAGCTCATGTTATGCACATGCATATGAATGACATAATTAATAAGGTAAATAAACATGAATGAATAATAACACATATATACAAACAGGTTCAATTTTATTAGGCTTTTGGATAACACAAATTATTTGCTGGCCTGACTCTCAGTGTCCCCAGCGGAGTCGCCAAGCTGTCATAACGTCTAGATCCGGGGATCTATCGCTAGACATTGACTTTTAGGAGTCGCCACCAATCTTTTTTATCTAGGTGCGATTGGCCACCTAAAGAATCTGTCCTTTCAGGGAACACCTAAGTTTAAGGGCCCCTAAAAGAATAGGTTCAGGTCTACTAACCAGAACAGAGTTCGGGAGTTCGGTTACGTGTGAGGAAGGTTATAGCACCCTCACAACGCCCATCAAAAGATGGTACCAGCATAACTTTGTGTTATCCAAATAGCCTTAAAATTTTACCAAGTAATTAATTATTGGAAATTATTCTCAATTGACTCTAATACTTTTAGCAGAAAATTGAGAAAATTCCCTCACCTCAAGAGTATGCAAGAAAAACTACTGTTTCACTTGCAGAGGCTCCGTCGTCGGATTATTTAAAGAAAAATCAAAATCAAAATTAAAATAAAAAGGAAGAAAAGAATGATTGTTCTTGCACAGGGAAAATTGATACTTTCAACTTTTCCCTAAAAATATTCTTTTGAAACTTTAATTTAGAGGAAGATTGATACTTTCAACTTTTCCTCAAAAATTGATTTTTTGAAAATTGATTTTTAAGGAAAATTGATACTTTCAACTTTTCCCCAAAAATAATTTTTTTTTGGAAATTTTGATTTTCAAGGAAAATTGATACTTTCAACTTTTCCTCAAAAATATTTTTGGAAACTTTGATTTTCAAGGAAAATTGATACTTTCAACTTTTCCTCAAAAACCTTTTTTTTGAAATTTTATTTTTAAGGAAAATTGATACTTTCAACTTTTCCCAAAAATATATTTTTTTGGAAACTTTATTTTTAAGGAAAATTGATACTTTCAACTTTTCTCCAAAAATATTTTTTTTTGGAAATTTATTTTTAAGGAAAATTGATACTTTCAACTTTTCCCCAAAAATATTTTTTTTATTTTTATTTAAAGAAAATAAAATAATAAAACAAAATAAAAGTGAAAATAAAAAAAAATAAAATAAAGTAAAAAAAATAATAAAATAAAATAAAATAATAAAATAAAGGTAAAAAGGATACTAAATAAACCTAATCTAATAAATAAAAATAAATAACAAATAAAAAAAAAACCTGGAGCGGCTCGGAGTACGGCTTGGCTCACTCGGCTCAAGGAAGAGAAAACGGCTCGGAGAAGCGGCTTGGAACCTCAGCTCGGCTCGACTATCGGCTCGGAAGGGGGGAGACACGCGCGGGTCAGGAAGCGGGTCGACGCTCGGGTCGGGTCGGATCTCGACAAAATGCGCGGATCCTCTGGGTCACTTAACGCAAAAATGACGTCGTTTTGGGAGGGTATATAAGGCTCTTCCCTCTATTTTTTGGCAGAAAGCTCTTCCCTCTCTCTCTCTTCTTCCTTTTTCTCTCGCTTCTCTCTAAAAAGGTCGAAGAACTCCGAGTTGAATTTTCATCGGATTCTGGAAAATTTCATCGAAATCTAGGTTTTTCGTCGGAAGTTAGCAGGAAGTTCACCGAAAGTTGGTTGGTTTCTAGGATCCTTCACCGAAAACTAGGCAGCTCGTCGAAAACTTCAAAGTTGGCCGAAATTTTCGTCAGAAAATGCAACTTTCGTCAGAAAATTCAACCGAAATCTAGAATTTTCCAGAAATTCCCAGAAAAAAAAACACCAAAAATCTTCAAAAAATTTCTACTAATCCCAGAACCCTTCTAAACCTTTTCTTAGCTTTCTATACGCCCCTTTTCTCTCAAATCAGTGGCTTTGCTCACTGTTCTTTTCTGTGTTTTGCTTCTGTTCCAGGAGGTCCTTTTTATAGGGATTGATCAAGAGTTCCTGATCAATCCCAATTCCTCTTTGGACGGGGATTCAATCTTTTGAATCCAATCTGGACTCTTCTAATTGAATCCCCATTCACAGTAGATTCTTCAGCCTTCAATCACAGCCCCCAAAAAAGAAAAAAAATAATAATCAGATAAACGAAAAAAGAAAAAAATATTAACAGATTAATAAAAATAAATAAGATAAATCCAAAAAATATTACAAGATAAAAAAAAATAAATAAATAAATTATAATATAATAATAAATATATAACTATATAAATAAATACATATAAATATTAACAAAAAAAAATAAAGATATACATATATTAATACATAGTAATAATAAAAATAATAAAAATGCCTAAAATACAAAAGAAAAAAAATAAATAAAAATAATACAAAATAAGAACCAATTAGCTTACCCATTTGGGCCAGGACCAATTGATCCGGGCCTGGACCAAATTGGGGTCTACAGTAGCCATTAAAGTGTCTAAATAGGGACACTTTTTCAAATGGTCACAAAAATCCTGTACACTTCGAGTTTTTAGCTGAATTTTTTTGTGCATGCCAACAAAAATACAAGGATCACGTCTACCAAGTTGGGGCCAAAACTCCTTCTGAAAAAATTTTAAAAAAATCCTGAACTGTAAAAAGTTTCAAAAATCGTGAAAAATAGAAAACGAGTCGTCTTGCCATGAAACTTCACATGAAGGCTTAAGGGACCATTGTATGAATTTACAAGCCATAAAAATGGCATTGGCATGGCAAAAATATGAAGATGTGCCTAAACCCACCTACCACCCTATCGATCCACGGCTTGCACATCCCGCCTCTCTGGCCGACGTAGTGCCCGCCCATCCGCCCGCTTGTTTCGTCGGTTGGCTTAGGCATACGGAGTTCATTCCCAGTCTAAGATCAGACCAGACCGAGGGTTGTGTAGCAGGATCGGAAGGACGCTGAGGGGGACCCGACCAATCCCTGGCTTGCGCATCCTAGCCCTCTGGCCGGTTGAGTGCCCACACGTTCGTTTCATGGGTTGACTTAGGCATACGGAGTTCATTCATAGTCTAAGATCGGACCGGACCGAGGGTTGCAGGTGTACATGCTGGGCTCGAGCATGCGTTGGTGCCGTATTTTTTTCGAGGCCATCACCGGCATCATCACCGAAGCATCGCCGGAGAACTGACCGGCAGCATTGGGGTTCCAGCGATTGGGGGGCCGGGGGGGTGTGCGCACATGATGTGCGATGGGTGCTGGTACTTGGCCCTTATATTGGCCCCCTATCCCTCATCAAACCTCGAGAACTCACACCCCTTAAAGAGCATTTGAGATTTTACAGGTTGCTGCCAGTAGCCATTAAAGTGTCTGAAATGGGGACACTTTTTCAAATGGTCACAAAATCCTATACACTTCGAGTTTTTAGCTGAATTTTTTTGTGCATGCCAAAAAAATACAAGGATCACGTCTACCAAGTTTGGGCCAAAACTCCTTCTGAAAAATTTTTAAAAAAAATCCCGAACCATAAAAAGTTTTAAAAATCATGAAAAATAGAAAATGAGTCGTCTTGCCATGAAACTTCACATGAAGGCTTAAGGACCATTGTATGAATTTACAAGCCATAAAATGGCATTGGCAGGGCAGAAATATGAAGATGTGCCTAAACCCACCTACCACCCTATCGATCCATGGCTTGCGCATCCCGCCTCTCTGGCTGGCGTAGTGCCCGCCCGCCCGCTCGTTTCGTCTGTTGGCTTAGGCATACGAAGTTCATTCCCAGTCGAAGATTGGATCGGACCAAGGGTTGTGGTAGCAGGATCGGTAGCACGTTGAAGGGGACCCGGTCGATCCCGGGTTTGCGCATCTTGCCCCTCTGGTCGACTGAGCGCCCGCACGCTCGTTTCATGGGTTAACTTTGGCATACGGAGTTCATTCCCAGTCTAAGATCAGATCAGACTGAGGGTTGCGGGTGCACATGTTGGGCTTGGGCATGTGCTGGTGCCGCATTTTTTTTCGCCCAGGGCACCATCACCGGAGCATCATCGGAGAACCTGACCGACGGTATTGGGGTTCTGTTGATTGGGGGGCCGGGGGGTGTGCGCACATGATGTGTGATGGGTGCCGGTACTTGGCCCTTATATTGGCCCCCTATCCCTCATCAAACCTCGAGAACTCACACCCCCTTAAAGAGCATTTGAGATTTTACAGGTTTGCTGCCAGTAGCCATTAAAGTGTCTGAAATGGGGACACTTTTTTCAAATGGTCACAAAATCCTGTACACTTCCAGTTTTTAGCTGAATTTTTTTGTGCATGCCAACAAAAATACAAGGATCACGTCTACCAAGGTTGGGGCCAAAACTCTTCTGAAAAAATTTAAAAAAAATATCGAACGGTAAAAAGTTTTAAAAATCATGAAAAATAGAAAACGAGTCATCTTACCATGAAACTTCACATGAAGGCTTAAGGGACCATTGTATGAATTTACAAGCCATAAAATTTGCATTGGCATGGCAGAAATATGAAGATGTGCCTAAACCCACCTACCACCTTATCTATCCATGACTTACGCATCCCGCCTCTCTGGCTGACGTAGTGCCTGCCCGCCCGCCCGCTCGTTTCGTCGGTTGGCTTAGGCATATGGAGTTCATTCTCAGTCTAAGATTGGACCAGACCTAGGGGTCCGACAGCAGGATTGGCAGCGTGCTGAGGGGGACCTAGCCGATCCCCGGCTTGCGCATCCTGCCCCTCTGGCCTACGCGGCGCCCGCACGCTCGTTTTGTGGGTTGACTTAGGCATACGGAGTTCATTCCCAGTCTAAGATCAGACCAGACCGAGGGTTAAGGGTGAACATGCTGGGCTCGGGCATGTGCTGGTGTCGTATTTGTTTTCCCCGAGGCACCATCGTCAGAGAACCTGATCGGCGGCATTGGGGATCCGGCGATTGGGGGGCCGGGGGGTGTGCGCACATGATGTGCGATGGGTGCTGGCGTTTGGCCCTTATATTGGCCCCCTATCCCTAATCAAACCTTGAGAACTCCCATCCCCTTAAAGAGCATTTGAGATTTTACAAGTTTGCTGCCAGTAGCCATTAAAGCGTCTAAAATGGGGACACTTTTTTCAAATAGTCACAAAATCCTGTACACTTCGAGTTTTTAGCTGAATTTATTTATGCATGCCAATAAAACTGCAAGGATCACGTCCACCAAGTTTGGGGCCAAAACTCCTTCTGAAAAAATTTTGAAAAAATCCCAAACCGTAAAAAGTTTCAAAAATTGTGAAAAATAGAAAACGAGTCGTCTTGCCATGAAACTTCACGTGAAGGCTTAAGGGACCATTGTATGAATTTACAAGCCATAAAAATGGCATTGGCATGGCAAAAATATGATGATGTGCCTAAACCCACCTACCACCCTATCGATCCACGGCTTGCGCATCCCGCCTCTCTGGCTTGCGTAGTGCCCGCCCGCCTGCTCGTTTCGTCGGTTAGCTTAGCCAAACATAGTTCATTCCCTATCTAAGAATAGACTGAACTGAGGGTGGCTGCAGCAGGATCAGCAGCACACTGAGGAGGACCCGACCGATCCCCTACTTGCGCATCCTACCCCTCTGGTCGGCTGAGCGCCCGCAGGCTCGTTTCGTGGGTTGACTTAGGCATACGGAGTTCCTTCCCAGTCTAAGATCGAACCAGACCGAGGGTTGCGGGTGCACATGCTGGGCTCGGGCATGTGCTGGTGTTGCATTTTTTCCCCCGGGGCACCATTGTCGGAGCATCACCGGAGAACCTGACCGACAGCATTAGGGTTCCGACGATTGGGGGGCCCGGGGGGTGTGTGCACATGATGTGCGATGGGTGCTGGTACTTGGCCCTTATATTGGCCCCTTATCCCTTATCAAACCTCCAGAACTTACACCCTCTTAAAGAGCATTTGAGATTTTACAGGTTTGCTGCCAGTAGCCATTACAGTGTTTGAAATGGGGACACTTTTTTCAAATGGTCACAAAATCCTGTACACTTCGAGTTTTTAGCTGAATTTTTTTGTGCATGCCAAAAAAAATACAAGGATCACGTCTACTAAGTTTGGGGCCAAAACACCTTCTGAAAAAATTTTAAAAAAATCCCAAACCCTAAAAAGTTTCAAAAATCGTGAAAAATAGAAAACGAGTCGTCTTGCCATGAAACTTCACATGAAGCAT
This sequence comes from Durio zibethinus, assembly GCF_002303985.1. Next base: position 2,055,107 of record NW_019168015.1, on the reverse strand, counting down.
TAAGGGACCATTGTATGAATTTACAAGCCATAAAAATGGCATTGGCATGGCAGAAATATGAAGATGTGCCTAAACCCACCTACCACCCTATCGATCCACGGCTTGCGCATCCCGCCTCTCTGACCGACGTGGTGCCACCCGCCCGCCCGTTTGTTTCATCGGTTGGCTTAGGCATACGAAGTTCATTCCCAGTCTAAGATTAGACCGGACTGAGGGTTGTAGTAACAGGATCGATAGCATGCTGAAGGGGACCCGGTCGATCCCCGGCTTGCATATCCTGGCCCTCTGGCCGGCTGAGCGCCCTCACACTCGTTTCGTGGGTTGACTTAGGCATATGGAGTTCATTCCCAGTCTATTATCGAAACGGACCGAGGGTTACTGGTGCACATGCTGGGCTAGGGCATGTGCTGGTGCAAAATTTTTTTTCTCCCAGGGTGCCATCGCCGGACAACCCGACCGGTGGCATTGGGGTTCCTACGATTTGGGGGTGGGGGGTGTGCGCACATGATGTGCGATGGGTGCTGGTACTTGGCCCTATTTATTGGCCCCCTATTCCTCATCAAACCTCAAGAACTCACACCCACTTAAAGAGCATTTGAGATTTTACAGGTTTGCTGCCAGTAGCCAATTAAAGTGTCTGAAATGGGGACACTTTTTTCAAATGGTCACAAAATCCTGTACACTTCGAGTTTTAGCTGAATTTTTTTGCCATGCCAATAAAAATACAAGGATCACATCTACCAAGTTTGGGGCCAAAACCCATTCTGAAAAAATTTTAAAAAAATCCTGAACCGTAAAAAGTTTCAAAAATCATGAAAAATAGAAAACGAGTCGTCTTGCCATGAAACTTCACATGAAGGGTTAAGGGACCATTGTATGAATTTACAAGCCATAAAAATGGCATTGGCTTGGCAGGAATATGAAGATGTGCCTAAACCCACCTACCACCCTATCGATCCACGACTTGCGCATCCCGTCTCTCTGGCCGACGTAGTGCCTGCCCGCCCGCCCGCTCATTTCGTCTGTTGGCTTAGGCATACGGAGTTCATTCCCAGTCTAAGTTTGGACCAAACTGAGGGTTGCCGTAGCAGGATTGGTAGCAGCTGAGGGGGACCTGGTCAATCCCTGGCTTGCGCATACTGCCCTCTGGGCGGCTGAGTGCCCGCACACTCGTTCCGTGGGTTAACTTTGGCATACAGAATTCATTCCCAGTCTAAGCATACGAAGTTGATTCCGTGTCTAAGATCGGACTAGATCAAGGGTTACGGGTGTACATGCTAGGCTCGGGCATGTGCTGGTATCGCATTTTTTTTCGCCCAAGGCACCATCGTCGGAGAACCTGACCGACGGTATTGGTGTTCCGATGATTGGGGGGCGGGGTGGTGTGCCACATGATGTGCGATGGGTGCTGGGTACTTGGTCCGTTGATATTGGCCCCCTATCCCTCATCAAAACCTCGAGAAGTCACACCCCCTTAAAGAGTAGTTGTGAGATTTTACAGGTTTGCCTGGCCAGTAGCCATTAAAGTGTCTGAAATGGGGACACTTTTTCAAATGGTCACAAAATCCTGTTACCACTTCGAGTTTTTAAGCTGAGTTTTTTTTTGCATGCCAATCAAAAATACAAGGATCACGTACTACCAACGTTGGAGCCAAAACTCCTTCTGAAAAAGTTTTAAAAAAATCCCAACCGTAAAAAGTTTGAAAATCGTTAAAAATATGAAAAACGAGTCGTCTTGCCATGAAACTTCACATGAGGCTTAAAGGGACCATTGTATGAATTTACAACCATAAAATGGCATTGCATGGTAGAAATATGAAGATGTGCTAAACACCTACCACTCCTATCGATCCAGGTTGGCTATCTTGCCCACTCAATTCTGTTCGACCGTCAGTTGAGAGCCCGAACGCTCGTTTCGTGGGTTGACTTACAAGTGTTCATTCCCAGTCTAAGTTTGGACCGAACCGAGGGTTGCCACAGTAGGATCGATAGCAGCTGAAGGGGAACCGATCGATTCTCAGCTTGCGCATACTGCCCCTCTGGCCGGCTGAGCGCCCGCACACTCCTTTCGTGGGTTAACTTTGCCATACAGAGTTCATTCCCAGTCAAGCATATGGAGTTCATTTCCAGTCTAAGATTGGACTGGACCAAGGGTTGCGGGTGCACATGCTGGGCTCGGGGGATGCTGGTGCCGCATTTTTTTTCACTTGGGCCACCATCGTCGAAGCATCATCGGAGAACCTGATCAAGGGCATTGGGGTTCCGATGATTAGGGGGGCTGAGGGGGTGTGCACACATGATGTGCGATGGGTGCTTGTACTAGCCCTTATATTGGCCCCCTATCCCTCATCAAACCTTGAGAACTCACACCCCCTTAAAGAGCATTTGAGATTTTACAGGTTTGCTGCCAGTAGCCATTAAAAGTGTCTGAAATGGGGACACTTTTTTCAAATGTCAACAAATCCTGTACACTTCGAGTTTTGGCTGAATTTTTTTGCGCATGCCAATAAAATAAAAGGATCACGTCTACCAGTTTGGGGCAAACAGTCTTCTGAAAAAATTTTTAAAAAATCCCGGAACCGTAAAAGAAGGTTTCAAAAATTATAGAAAAGTAGGAAAACGAGTCGTCTGCCATGAAACTTCACCATGAAGGCTTAAGGGACCATTGTATGATTTACAAGCCATAAAAATGGCATTGGGCATGGCAAAATATGAAGATGTGCCTAAACCCGACCCTACCACCCTATCCGATCCACGGGCATTGCGCATCCCGCCTTTTCAGGCCGGCGTAGTGCCCGCCCACCCGCCCTCTTTTTCCGTCAGTTGGCTTAAGGCATACAGAGTTACATTCCCAGTCTAAGAATCAGAATCGAAACCGAGGGGTCTGCAGTACGTAGGATCGGCAGCACGTTAGAGGGGGACCCCGATCGATCCCCGGCTTGCGCATCCTTGCCCCTCTGGTCGGCTTAGCGCCCCACGCTCGTTTCGTTGGTTGACTTAGGCATACGAGTTCATTCCAGTCTAAGATAGGATCACCAGGACCAGAGGGTTAAGGGTGCACATGCTGGCTCAGGCATGTGCTGGTGCCGCATTTTTTTCGCCCAGGCCACATCGTCGGAGCATCATCGGAGAACTGACCGACGGCATTGGGTTTCGGTGATTGGGGGGGCCGGGGGGGTGTGCGCACATGATGTGCGATGGGTGCTGTACTTGGCCCTTATATTGGCCCCTATCCCTCATCAACCTCTAGAACTCACACCCCCTTAAAGAGCATTTGAGATTTACAGGTTTGCTACCAGTAGCCATTAAAGTGTCTGAAATGGGGACACTTTTTCAAATGGTCACAAAATCTTTACACTTCGAGTTTTTAG
>NW_019168015.1:2016775-2050736 GCF_002303985.1 Durio zibethinus | reverse complement strand
CTCTTAATTGAATCCCCATTCACAGTAGGATTCTTTAGCCTTCAATCACAGCCCCAAAAAAAGAAAAAAAATAATAATCAGATAAACGAAAAGAAAAAATTAACAGATAATTAAAAATAAAATAAGATAAATCCAAAAATATTACAAGATAAAAAAAAAATAAATTATAATATAATAATAAATATAATAACTATATAAATAAAATACATATAATATTAACAAAAAAAAAATAAAGATATACATATATTAATACATAGTAATAATAAATAATAAAATGCCTAAAATACAAAAGAAAAAAAATAAAAAGAAAAATAATGCAAAATAAGAACCGAATTGGGCTTACCCATTTAGGCCAGGACCAATTGATCCAGGCCTGGACCAAATTGGGTGTCTACAGCTACCCCTCTTTGCACATTTTCTGTGAAACAGAAATTGTGCAAAGTCATAGACACCCAATCAAGACTCAACTCAACATTTTCATTTTTTTGTTTTTTTTTATTTTTTGTGTTTTTTTTTTGTTTTTGTTTTTGACCAAAGCTCCTCTAAACAAGGCTCAACGACTTTTGAGAAACAGTAATTGCTCCTCTAAAAGCAGGGCACACGACTTGGAAAAGTAATTGCCTCTCTAATTCAGAGGCACCATGACTTTTGGAAAATAAATTGCTCCTCTAAACAGAGGCACCACAACTTTTGGAAGTAAATTGCTCCTTGACAACATGTCCAAAGGAGTTGAAAGTTGTGTTTGAAGAAATTCTAGGAGATTATGCCCAAGGTCTTATAAATCAACCCCTAATACCAAAAGACATCCTATTTCAAGGATTAGGACCATACCTGACAAGTTTCCTCTCCAAATTTGCAAAATATCTTCATATCTGTCTTCTCTATGTGGATGTTGGAACACCTCTGCTTCTTGAATTTATACACTATAATTTCTGAAAGTAGTTGCTTGCTATGGCAATGCATATGAATTTCAATGCATCCTATGCAGATGTTGGCAATTAATTCCTATTCAATGTATGGTACTCAGGTTTCTCAAGCTCTTTTTTTTTTTCTTGGGCATCAAACCTTTTGATTCTTTAAAGATCCAATTACACTGCTCTTCTAAGATCAAGCAGTGTAGCTCTTAATTGTCTCTTCCACTCACATTCTTCTTGTAAGAAATCTTTTCCCAGATTCAATGTCCTAATCAGGAACTGAACATCTCGATTTTGCCTTTATCACTCTTGACTTATTCAATGTAATGTAAAAAATCTTCATGTTGTTTTCATTTATCAATCATTATTTAAACTCAAAAAGTAAGAATGCATTTGGACATTTCTTCCATGGTGGGGTATAAGAAGAAAAAGATTTGAATGGTTGAGAAACAGTCATATAAAAGACATTAAAGAATGAAATAGAATGTCTCTTATTAGCAAAATGTTGACTAATTTCAGCCAAGGGAGAATTACAAGGATAGGCATGGGGATAAAGCCTAAAATGAACAATCAGATAATCACGATAACCACATCTCAAAGTTTTTTCTGAAAACCCAATCCTCTGATGTATTTAACAATTTGGAACTCTTCGAATTTGCTAGCCTCTATATCAGCGGACTTTTAAAATTCGATGCTATATTCTCCTTATCTAAGCTGCCTTTTTAGGTTCAACTTAGACAAACCCCCTATGACTCAAACCGCCCTTTTAGGGTTTTCGCCTTGAGTCTTCATTTTTCATTCACTTCTTATTTTTTCTTTTTTTCATTTTTTCATTTTTTTCATCATTTTTTTTCATTTTTTTCATTTTTTTTTTCATTTTTTTCATCATTTTTTTCATTTTTTTCATTGTTTTTAAGCATTGTATTTCTTCACAACATCAGAATTTATAGGATGGGGTAAATCATTTCCATCCATCTCAATCAGTATCAGCGCTCCACCCGAAAAAGCCCTCTCACCACATACGGTCCTTCCCAATTCGGAGTCATATGTCCACTAGTATGCGCCCCACATATTCCATCATGCACCTCTTTAATGATTTTCTTCACTTCATTCTCATTTACACATCTCAATAATACTTGATCTTCGCTTTTTTTGTACAGGACATCCCCATCCAGGAAGAAGCTCATAGCCAATCTTTGAATGACCCTTTTATCATTTTTTGTTGCTTGAACTAGATACTACTGATCCTTGACATACTGTAAGATGTCATAATACCAGGGCTTTCCATCTTTTTCTCTCTCTACATTAGAATAATAAGCTGGTATATCTTTAACATCTAACTTGATGGGCTGAATATCGATATTATCATTAATTCGAATCGTCGCAGCCAGAGTAGGTAATGCATCAGCAATCAAATTTTCTTCTCGAGGTAAGTGATCAAACTGGATATCTTCAAATTGCTTCATCAACTCTAGAATATATTTATGATACGGAATGAGTTTTGAATCTCTCGTCTCCTATTCTCCTTTCAACTGATATATGACTAGAGCTGAGTCTCCAAACACTTTCAGTACTTTCACTCTTCTATCTATAGCAGCTTGCAAACCCATGACACATTTTTCATATTCAGCAATGTTATTTGTGCAATTGAAATTTAACCTTGCTGTTATAGGACCAGTATTGTTCTTCTGGAGAAATCAGAATTGCCCCAATTCCATGCCCCAAGGCATTAGCAGCTCCATCAAAGTACATTCTCCAACATTTTCCTATATGCTCCCCTTCCTTCGGTTGAAAAATAGTCATTAAGTCTTCGTCAAAGAATTCCAGCTTAATCGGCTCATACTCTTCAGTAGCATGATCTGCAAGAAATTCTGCTATAGCACCTCTTTTCATTGTTTTTTGGCTCACATATATAATATCGTATTCCAAAAGCATTACTTGCCATCTAGCGATTCTCTCAGACAAAGAAGGCTTCTCGAAGATATACTTAATGGGATCCAATTTCGCTATGAGCCACGTAGTGTGACAGAGCATATACTGTCTAAGTCTTTTAGCAGTCCATGCTAATGCACAACACATTTTCTCTAATGAAGAATACTTGGATTCATATTCAGTGAACTTTTTACTCAGATAGTAAATAGCTCTCTCTTTTCGGCTGGCCTCGTCTTGCGATCCCAGCACACATCCCATTGAACCTTCACATACAGTTAAGTATAAGATTAAAGGTTTATCTGGAATAGGTGGCACCAATACTGGAGGGTTTGATAAATATTGCTTAATTTTATTAAACGCCTCTTAACATTCTTCATTCCATTTCCCAAGATTATTCTTACGGAGAAGCTTAAATTTGGGATCACATTTGTAAGTAAACTGAAAGATGAACCAAGAAATGTAGTTCAATCTCCCCAGAAAACCTTGAACTTTTTTTAGTGTGCTGGGAGGTGACAAATTCTGGATGACCCGTATCTTATCGGGATCGACTTCAATTCCTCTTTCATTGACCACAAAGCCTAGCAACTTCCCTGACTTTACCCCAAAAGTGCACTTGGCTGGGTTTAATTTGAGCTGAAATTTTCTCAATCTTTCAAATAACTTTCTGAGGCTAGTAACATGATCTTCATCCTCACAAGACTTTGCAATCATATCATCTACATACACCTTAATCTCTTTGTGCATCATGTCATGGAAGAGTGTTACCATGGCTCTTTGATATGTTGCCCCAGCATTCTTTAGCCCAAAAGGTATGACTTTATAGTAGAAGGTTCCCTACATGGTCACAAAAATAGTCTTTTCCATATCCTCCGCAGCCATTTTTATCTGATTATACCTCGAAAAACCATCCATAAAGGAGAAAATCAAATGCTTAGCTGTGTTATCTACCAGTGTGTCAATATGAGGCAAAAGAAAGTTATCTTTTGGGCTAGCCTTATTTAAGTCCCGATAGTCTACACACATTCATACTTTTCCATCTTTTTTAGGAATTGGGACTATATTGGCTACCCATTATGGATACTTAGCCACTTGTAGAAAACCTACATCAAATTGTTTCTTCACCTCCTCTTTAATCTTTAGTAGCATTTCGGGCTTCATCCGTCTCAATTTCTGTTGAACTGGCTTACATTCTGGCTTTAAAGGTAACCTATGCTCCACTATTTTTGTGCTCAGCCCTGGCATATCTTGGTAAGACCAAGCAAATATATCTACAAATTCTCGAAGTAGGTCTACCAATCATTGCCTATCTTCAGATGAAAGTGAAGTGCCCATTCTAACCTCTTTCTTATTTTTTTCATCTTCCAGATTCACTAAGTCCACTACCTCCTGATGAGGCTCAATTGGCTTATTCTCTTGTTCAATCATCCTCATTAGGTCCGAAGGCATAACATATTCTTCAAAATTTTCTTCATTGTCAAGTTCACCAGTGTTAATTGAATTCTCAAAGCTAACCTCTTGATTGTTATCATGATTATCTTCATGTTCATTTAAAGACCTACAATTGAATGAAATGGGATATGTTGGCAAGATGTGCTTGGAGAGATGGAAATAATGAAGACACAAGAAGAAATGAATGAAAATGCATACTTCCTAATTTTTATTAAAAATAATAAATGATGAATGGCTCGAACAAAAAAGATCACCCCAATGCCTTGGGCAATGGCTATTGGGATGTTACAATTACATTGCATCTAAATCAAAAGTCAAAGGCATCTCAATGGCACTCCAATTATTGAGCTCAAAATCTGGTGGACAAAGGCAAACCCACTCCTCTTGATTAACCCTCACTTCATCTTCAACAGCATTAATGGCTAACTGGGCAAAATCATCTTCCACACTTTTTTTTACATCTGGGTACATGAATCCTCCAGGTTTGAAGGTTTCATACAAGTGTAGGATAAACATCAGTCTTGCTATCTTTCTTGATGGCCTTCCTTTGACTTCCCACTCTGCCATCTCATAGCCTAGGCCTACCCTGTCGCTATTGTCTATTATTGTCGAAGGCTCTTTAATTCTCTACAAGTTTTTGCCTAGCCCAAGTCTTGGATACCAACCCTTGTTGATGACTTGGCTCACCACTATTTTTGAAAAGGTTGATTTTAAAAACCTTCACCTACAGAATTGACCAATTCAAAAGATCGATAGAAGCATTCTAATGCTTCTTTGATAGCCTCTATGTATGGAGTGTTCAATGGTTGGGTCACTAGCATATCTTCCTCCCCAACTACCACTACCAATTGACCTTTTACATTGAACTTGATCTTCTAGTGCAAAGTAGAAGGCACAGCTCCTGCCATGTGAATCCATGGTCTTCCTAACAGATAGCTGTAGGATGGAGAGATATCCATCACTTGAAATTTTATATTAAAGGTGCATGGCCCAATTTGTAAAGGCATTTCAATATCCCCCAGAACTTCTTTTTTGGTCCCATCAAAGGCTCTCACAATCATCTGACTATCCCTCATATGAGAATAATCAATGGGTAGCCTTACCAAAGTTGACATAGGCATGACGTAGATAGCAGAGCCATTATCGATAAGGACCTTGGCTATAATATGGCTCTTGCACTTGACTATGATATGTAGAGCCTTGGCATTTCTTTTTCCTTCCAAAGGAATCTCATCCTCGCTGAATGAAATGTGATTTGGCATGACTAAATTTCCAGCTAGGTGGTTCACATATTCAACAGATACATTATGTGCCACGTATGCTTGATTCAACACTTTCAGTAGGGCGTTTCGGTGTGGCTTTGAGTTCAACAACAGTGATAATAATGATATTCGAGCTGGCATTTTATTCAACTGTTCCATAATAGAATACTCACTATGTTTTACCAGCTTTAAGAATTTGCAAACCTCTCTTTCTGATACTGGCTTTGGCTGATCTTCTTCAAGTTCTATCTCAGGATTATTTCGTCTTTCTCCTTCTTTAGCTTTCTCCCTTCTAGCCTTCTCTAGCATTTTTGGAGTGTAACATCTCCCACTTCGAGTAATGCCTTCTACACCAGTAATATTGGAAGCATCAGCTTTGGAGACTTCTTCTTTCTGTCTTTGAACTACAGCCATATCTCCAGGGTACAACCTTATCATCTTTGTATGGAAAAGGAGTCGGGACTTTAAAAGTTATCAGCTTGGGGAGGAGTTTGTCTATGACTAACTTTGGTTTGTTCCCACACTAAATTGTCACTGGTTTTGGAAATAGCTTTACAGGCCTATCAGTCATGTGCACCTCAACATTCTTTAAATCTTCTTTTTCTTCATAGATCTCCATCTGATGTGAATCTAAGAGTTTTTGCACCTCCTAGTGAAACTGCTCACAGGTCTCAATGGAATGACCCATTGCCCCATTATGATACTTACAACTAGTACCAGTTATATATGCTCAATGATAGCTGTGTGGACTTACCAGTTGTATCATGTCTGCTTTTCATAAAACATCGAACAGTTGGCTGAGAGGTGTCTTAATATTTGCCACTTTCTTCTTCACATGACGCTCCTGTTCATCATCTATAGCATTCACATTATGATTCGATAAAGGATTACCACTAACATTCGACGCAGTCATCCCTCCAGTATCAAAGCAAATCATCCCATCCTTGATCAACCGTTGCACTTTGTGTTTCAGGGTAGTGTAATTTTTGGTAGAGTGACCAGCAATCCCATAATGGTAATCACAGTGGGCGGTGGGATCATACCACTTAGGGTAAGGTGGCTTGAGGGGTTTCAATTTACTTGGAGCAATCAAATGACTGTTGTAGAGCTCCTTAAACGGGTTTCTCACGAGTGGTTCGTTGCTCCCGCGAGCCACCAATGGGGTTAGTTGGGCGATTTTGGGGTCTTGGGGTAGGCTGAATGTTAGGACTATACATGGTATTTTGGGGTCTATGAGGGGTTTGGTATGTTTAGGGATATGGTGGTTGTGTAAATGGTTGGTATGGGTGAAAGGAAGTGTTATTTACAGCAAGGTGATATGACATATATTCTGGTGGTGGGTAAGGTGAATAACCTTTAAGTTGCTGTCTATCAAAGCTCACAGCCTGAGCTTCAGTTTTTTTTTTCTTCGGGACTCTTTTGCTAGATGCTTCATTTCCTTCTAGCTTGCCATTCTTGATGGCACTCTCAATGATTTCTCTTGAGATTACCATATCAGTAAAATTTTTCGTTGCATTCCCTATCATCTTTTCATAATATGGAGGTTTTAAAGTGCTAACAAATAGCACTGTAGTTTCTTTCTTAGTCAGAGGAGGTTGTACCTGAGAAGCAACATCCCTCCACCTCTGGGCATACTCTTTAAAAGACTCGTTTGCTTTTTTCTCCAGATTCTATAAAGACAAATGATCAGGGGCCAAATCAATGATATGTCGATATTGACCGATGAAGTCATGTACCATATCGCTCCAAGAATGAATGCGAGTTCTATCCAGCTAACATACCATCTGGCCGCAGAGCCAGTAAGACTGTCTTGAAAAACATGCATCAAGAGTTTTTCATCATGTGCATGAGCTGCCATCTTTCTGCAATACATGGTGATGTGGGTTTTGGGGCACTTTGTACCATCATATTTTTTAAATTTTGGCACTTTAAACTTATGGGGAATAACCACATCAGGAACTAGGCAGAGCCCAGTAGCATCAATTGACCCATAAAAGCTAAATCCTTCCACAGCCCGTAGCCTTTACTCTAGCATGCTAATCTTGGAGCTTTCCTGAACTTTCACTCTTATCTTTTCTTTCTCTTTCTCTTTTAAATCATCTAGATCAAGAATTGGTTCTCTGCCTTTTTCAGTGAAGACAGGATTTACATAGCTGTTATACTGCCCTGGGTTAAAAGCTGATGGCATTCTAGGATATGTCGAATATGTGAAGTGTTGTGGTGGGACCTCTTGAGTAGACTAGGCTTGAGGTGGGCCAAAACCTGGAGGATACAAAGGGTCAACCATTTCTTGTAATGGGGGAACTTGCTAGCTTGTATTTTCTTTAACTTCTTTTCCTTTATTCATATTATTAAAAGCCTCCAGAATCTTGCTTAGCTCACTTTCAATCTTCTCCTGTGCTTTTTCTATCTTTTCAAATCTATGGGAATTTTCCTGCTCCATTTGCCTTGCTCTGGATCTTGTGTTGTGTCGATGGGCAGGATTTTCACTAGATGGAGCTATCCTGGAACCTTGAGTACCATATCTTAGAATTAGTAAATTTGCATGATCATCACATGGTTACTTTGTTAAGTATAATGAATGAGAATGCAATGAATGAAAAATGCATGTATGTAAAGAACATTTGCCTTAAAACGGTATTCAATTAAAAAATTTCATTTATTCCAAAAAAACTTTGATCTACATTGAGTTTATCATCCTAGAATTATAGCCATAAAATTGTTTGATCTGTTCATACTGGGCCTTGGCTTCTTCTATGAAGTTCAAGAGACGCTGTCCATGTTCTCCTACTGGGGCCACCACTTGTCTTAATGCCTCTGCCTCTTCCACCATCTCTCTTGCCTTACATACCCCTTTATGGATTTGGGTTGTTAAGTGCTCAATGTATTTCTGCCTTCCTAAGTTCTCTCTTTTACCACACCAGACTTGGTATGATAATTCTCTATGTTCTCTAACCAATGCAGCGATGTGGTCTCCTTGTTCATCCAACTTTTGACTTAGCCTGCTCAAATAACTGTTTAGCATGTTAATTTCTGCCTGTGCTTCGGTGCTTTCTTCTTCCAATTCGGCATACTCTTGTTTCAATCTTGTATTTTCCTCAGTCAGCTCGACAATGGTTATCTCTTTGGCTCTTTCTCTCACACATAGCCTCTTATGCTCCTGGTGTAACTTTGCTAGATCTTCAGTAGCTGTATCTCGTTCTCTAGCAATCTTGTGAACTTTAACTTCATAACTTTCGGCTCTACCTTTCCACTGGGCTTTTTCTTCTTGAAGCTTCTGAATCTCTTGCTTTAACTTGCTCTTTTCAGACTCAAATTCTTTTGTTGCCAGCTCTAACTCTGATGGTGTCTCTTCAAGTTTTTCTTCTGTTGGTGGTTGAGAGATTTCATAAGTGAATACCATTTCTTGTCTTCTCTTTGTTCTCCAAACCAAGTAACCTGGGGTGACTTTTTCAGTGAACGGTCCAGGACTCACTCTTTGGGGATTTTTCCATGCTTTAATCATCTCATTCATCCTTTGAAATGCTTTAGGCTCACTGTAAGAGAAATCTAACTGATGAAGCCCATAAGTCATAGGAATAAACTGTTCTCCCCCAATTGCCTTCTCACTAGGAGTGGTGCATAATTCGTCACTCCCCATAAACCCAAAAGTGGAACCACTGTACTATCCCCACATTGGTATAACATAGGCTCACGATTCATCCATGGGGCCAACCATCTCACCCTGGTACTTTCCAACTTTTGTAAGAAAGTTATCCATTCTTGTTTAGACTTTCGCTTTGACCACCCACTTTCACAGAATTCTTTGATCGAAAAATGATTACGGATATAAAGCTTCGAGAAAGCACCATTTTCTTGTTCAAAATGGCTTTTCATCCATAAGTACAATAACTGTATGCATCCTATGAAACGCCCTCCATTCCGACGACAATAACTCAAAGATCTGATAGTCTCTGCTAATATTACCGTTGAAAGATTACAGCCATTGATCACACTTTCGAAGAAATCAACCACCGCTATCTCAATATGTCCCAAAACCTTTGGAAAGATTACCAGTCCGTATATAGCCAAGGCAAATATGTCTAACCCCCGTTCTTCATTGGCATGTTGCATCAGAAACTCATGAAAGAACTTCCAAGGTAGGCAAACCTGTTCTTGTTTCTTCTTTGTATGAGAATCCACAACTTCCTTGTCTATCCCCATGAGTTGAGCCAGACTTTTACGAAATCCTGACTTATGCTTTTTGACATATATCTTGTCAGGAGTCTTGAGATGCAAACCCAACAAGACCGAATATTCTTCGATGGTGGGAGTCATATCAGCTTCATTAAAGATGAAACACTTGTATGCAGGATCCCAGAATTGTGTTGCAGCTCTAATTAGTTGATCATCAACAACCACTGCTAGAAGGTGTGCTATATGCCCATGTTTCTGACAAAACTGCTCTTGTCTTGACGGACTCATCTTCTTCCAGATATCAACCAAATCCTCTAAATTGTTCTGTTTGAGGAGGATAGATGTTTCTTGAGACAGAGTAGAATCATACCCAATTGGCAAGCAATCTCCCATCTTCAGTTGAGTCTTTTCTGACTGGGCCCTTACTTCATTGGGTGTCCCACAGGGTGCTAATACTGATGAAGAACAAACTAAGCGTTCATTGGCGTCCATGAAAAAATTTGTTGAAGACCATTTTTCAAGCAAATGTTCTTTATGCAACTTTATGATATGCGTATGAACCAATGCAAAAGAATAAGAAAAGGTTAGTATACCCAGAAAAAGAATAAATAACTAAGTAAATTTAAACATCACACAAAGTAAAAGGGATGAATCCTATGCTTTTGGTCAATTCTAAAAGGGAAGAGTGATGGCTCTATCTATAGGTTAGGCACTCTTAAGGTTCACTATATGCGGTTTTAAGGTCAAAGTCTAAAGGTCCTCAAATTGTTCCTTACATCCTTGTCCATCACAGACTAGTAAGGCACCCTAATCCTCACCCATTACAGGCTACAAGCGAAAAAGGTTCAATTTGAGTGGGAGTATTTCGCTAGCCACTGCGGAGGCATTAGACCTCACGAAAGCAATAGGTACTTTACTCCCTCCTAGAGGGACGGAGCTCGGGTGTAGAGCTCATGTTATGCACATGCATATGAATGACATAATTAACAAGGTAAATAAACATGAATGAATAATAACACATATATACAAAAGGTTCAATTTTATTAGGCTTTTGGATAACACAAATTATTTGCTGGCCTGACTCTCAAGTCCCCAGCGGAGTCGCCAAGCTGTCATAACGTCTAGATCCGGGGATCTATCGCTAGACATTGACTTTAGGGAGTCGCCACCAATCTTTTTTATCTAGGTGCGATTGGCCACCTAAAGAATCTGTCCTTTCAGGGAACACCTAAGTTTAAGGGTCCCTAAAAGAATAGGTTCAGGTCTACTAACCAGAACAGGTTCGGGAGTTCGGTTACGTGTGAGGAAGGTTATAGCACCCTCACAACGCCCATCAAAAGATGGTACCAGCTTAAATTTGTGTTATCCAATGGGCCTTAAAATTTTACCAAGTAATTAATTATTGTAAAATTATTCACAATTGACTCTAATACTTTTCGCAGAAAATTGAAAAAATTCCCTCACCTCAAGAGTATGCAAGAAAAACTACTGTTTCACTTGCAGAGGCTCCGTCGTCGGATTATTTAAAGAAAAATCAAAATCAAAATCAAAATAAAAAGGAAGGAAAAGAATGATTGTTTTTGCGCAGGGAAATTGATACTTTCAACTTTTCCCCAAAAATATTCTTTTTGAAACTTTAATTTTAGAGGAAATTGATACTTTCAACTTTTCCTCAAAAATTGATTTTTTGAAAATTCGATTTTTAAGGAAAATTGATACTTTCAACTTTTCCCCAAAAATAATTTTTTTTGGAAATTTTGATTTTCAAGGAAAATTGATACTTTCAACTTTTCCTCAAAAATATTTTTGGAAACTTTCATTTTCAAGGAAAATTGATACTTTCAACTTTTCCTTAAAAACTTTTTTTTGAAATTTTATTTTTAAGGAAAATTGATACTTTCAACTTTTCCCAAAAAAAATTTTTTTGGAAATTTATTTTTAAGGAAAATTGATACTTTCAACTTTTCCAAAATTTTTTTTGAAATTTATTTTTAAGGAAAATTGATACTTTCAACTTTTCCCAAAAATATTTTTTTTATTTTTATTTAAAGAAAATAAAATAATAAACAAATAAAAGTGAAAATAAAAATAAATAAAATAAAAAAATAAAAAAAATAAAAAAAATAAAATAAAAAATAAAGGTAAAAAGGATACTAAATAAACTTAATCTAATAAATAAAAAAAATAAAAAAAGAAAAACCTGGAGCGGCTCGGAGTACGGTTTGGCTCAGCTCGGCTCAAGGAAGAGAAAACGGCTCGGAGAAGCGGCTTGGAACCTCGGCTCGGCTCGGCTCGGCTATCGGCTCGGAGGGGGAGACACGCACGGGTCAGGAAGCGGGTCGACGCTCGGGTCGGGTCGGATCTCGACAAAACACGCGGATCCTCTGGGTCTCTTAACGCAAAAACGACGTCTTTTTGGGAGGGTATATAAGCTCTTCCCTCTGTTTTTTGGCAGAAAGCTCCTCCCCTCTCTCTCTCTTTTCTTCTTTTTTCTCTCGCTTCTCTCTAAAAAGGCCGAAGAACTCCGGTTAAATTTTCATCAAATTCTGGAAAATTTCATCGAAATCTTGGTTTTTTCGCCAGAAGTTAGCTGGAAGTTTGCCGGAAGTTGGTCGGTTTCTGGGATCCTTTGTCGAAAACTGGGCAGCTCGCCAGAAACTTCAAAGTTGGTCAGAATTTTCGTCGAAAAATGCAACTTTCGTTAGAAAATTCAACTGGAATCTGGAATTTTCCAGAAATTCCCAGAAAAAAAAATGCCAAAATTCTTCAAAAAATTTCTGCTAATTTCCAGAACCCTTCTAAACCTTTTCTTAGCTTTCTATACGCCCCTTTTCTCTCAAATTCATGGTTTTGCTGACTGTTCTTTTCTGTGTTTTACTTCTGTTCCAGGAGGTCCTTTTTATAGGGATTGATCAGGAGTTCCTGATCAATCCCAATTCCTCTTTGCACGAGGATTCAATCTTTGAATCCAATCTGGACTCTTCTGATTGAATCCCCATTCACAGTAGGATTCTTTAGCCTTCAATCACAGCCTCAAAAAAAGAAAAAATTAATAATAATAATCAGATAAACGAAAAAGAAAAAAAATTAACAGATAATTAAAAATAAAATAAGATAAATCCAAAAAATATTACAAGATAAAAAAATAATAAATAAATAAATTATAATATAATAATAAATATATAACTATATAAATAAAATACATATAAATATTAACAAAAAATAAATAAATAAAGATATACATATATTAATACATAGTAATAATAAATAAATAATAAATGCCTAAAATACAAAAGAAAAAAATAAAAATAAAAATAATACAAAATAAGAACCTAGTTGGGCTTACCCATTTGGGCCAGGACCAATTGATCCGGGCCTGGACCAAATTGGGTGTCTACAGTAGCCATTAAAGTGTCTGAAATGGGGACACTTTTTTCAAATGGTCACAAAATCATGTACACTTCGAGTTTTTAGCTGAATTTTTTTGTGCATGCCAACAAAAATACAAGGATCACGTCTACCAAGTTTGGGGCCAAAAATATTTTCGAAAAAATTTTAAAAAAATCCTGAACTGTAAAAAGTTTCAAAAATCGTGAAAAATAGAAAACAAGTTGTCTTGCCATGAAACTTCACATGAAGGCTTAAGGGACCATTGTATGAATTTACAAGCCATAAAAATGGCATTGGCATGGCAAAAATATGAAGATGTGCCTAAACCCACCTACCACCCTATCGATCCACAGCTTGCGCATCCCATCTCTCTGGCCGACGTAGGGCCTGCCCGCCCGCCCACTTTTTTCGTCGGTTGGCTTAGGCATACGGAGTTCATTCCCAGTCTACGATCAGACAAGACCGAGGGTTGTGGTAGCAGGATCGGAAGGACGCTGAGGGGACCCAGCCAATCCCTGGCTTGCGCATCCTAGTCCTCTGGTCGGTTGAGCACCCACACGCTCGTTTCATGGGTTGACTTAGGCATACGGAGTTCATTCCCAGTCTAAGCATATGGAGTTCATTCCCAGTCTAAGCATATGGAGTTCATTCACAGACTAAGATCGGACCGGACTGGGGGTTACGGGTGCACATGCTAGGCTCGAGCATATGTTGGTGCCACATTATTTTTCGTACGGGGCACCATCACCAGAACATCATCATCAGAGCATCGTCGGAGAACCTGACTGACGGCATTGGGATTCCGACGATTGGGGGGTCGGGGGGGTGTACGCTTATGATGTGTGATGGGTGCTGGTACTTGGCCCTTATATTGGCCCCCTATCCCTCATCAAACCTCGAGAACTCACACCTCCTTAAACAGCATTTGAGATTTTACAGGTTTATTGCCAGTAGCCACTAAAGTGTCTGAAATGGGAACACTTTTTTCAAATGGTCACAAAATCCTATACACTACGAGTTTTTAGTTGAATGTTTTTGTGCATGCCCGCAAAAATACATGGATGACGTCTACCAAGTTTGGGGCCAAAACTCTTCTGGAAAAATTAAAAAAAATCTCGAACCGAAAAAAGTTTCAAAAATTAGGAAACATAGAAAACGAGTCGTCTTGCCATGAAAGTTCACATGAAGGCTTAAGGGACCAATGTATGAATTTACAAGCCATAAAAATGGCATTGGCATGGTAGAAATATGAAGATGTGCCTAAACCCACCTACCACCCTATCGATTCACGGCTTGTGCATCCCGCCTCTCTGGCTGGCGTAGTGCCCGCCCGCCCGCTCGTTTCGTCGGTTGGCTTAGGCATACGAAGTTCATTCCCAGTCTAAGATTGGACCAGACCGAGGTTTGTGGTAGCAGGATCGGTAGCACGTTGAGGGGGACCCGATCGATCCCGGGCTTGCGCATCCTGCCCCTCTGGTCGGCTGAGCGGCCGCACGCTCGTTTTGTGTGTTGACTTTGGCATACGGAGTTCATTCCCAGTCTAAGATCAGACCGGACTGAAGGTTGCGGGTGCACATGTTGGGCTCGGGCATGTGCTGGTGCCGCATTGTTTTTGCCCAGGGCACCATCGTCGGAGAACCTGACCGACGGCATTGGGGTTCCGACGATTGGGGGGCCGGAGGGGGTGTGCACACATGATGTGTAATGGGTGCTGGTACTTGGACCTTATATTGGCCCCCTATCCCTCATCAAACCTTGAGAACTCACACCCCCTTAAAGAGCATTTGAGATTTTACAGGCTTGCTGCCAGTAGCCATTAAAGTGTCTGA
This sequence comes from Durio zibethinus, assembly GCF_002303985.1. The sequence goes on along the minus strand of NW_019168015.1, from coordinate 2,035,784 downwards.
AATGGGGACACTTTTTTCAAATGGTCACAAAATCCTGTACACTTCCAGTTTTTAGCTGATTTTTTTTGTGCATGCCAACAAAAATACAAGGATCACGTCTACCAAGGTTGGGGCCAAAACTCCTTCTGAAAAAATTTTAAAAAAATCTCCAACCGTAAAAAGTTTTAAAAATCGTGAAAAATAGAAAACGAGTCGTCTTGCCGTGAAACTTCACATGAAGGCTTAAGGGACCATTGTATGAATTTACAAGCCATAAAATTTGCATTGGCATGGCAAAAATATGAAGATGTGCCTAAACCCACCTACCACCCTATCGATCCATGACTTGCGCATCCCGCCTCTCTGGTCGACGTAGTGCCTGCCCGCCCGCCCGCTCGTTTCATCGGTTGGCTTAGGTATTCGGAGTTCATTCCCAGTCTAAGATTGGACTAGACCCAGGGGTGCAATAGCAGGATTGGCAGCGTGCTGAGGGGGACCTGGCCGATCCCCGGCTTACGTATCCTGCCCCTCTGGCCGACGGAGCGCCCGCACGCTCATTTTGTGGGTTGACTTAGGGATACGGAGTTCATTTCCAGTCTAAGATCAAACCGGACCGAGGGTTGAGGGTGCACATGCTGGGCTCGGGCATGTGCTGGTGTCGTATTTTTTTTCCCCGGGGCACCATCATCGGAGAACCTGATCGGCGACATTGGGGATCCGACGATGGGGGGGCTGGGGGTGTGCGCACATGATGTACGATGGGTGGTGGTGTTTGGCCCTTATATTGGCCCCCTATCCCTAATCAAACCTCGAGAACTCCCACCCCCTTAAAGAGCATTTGAGATTTTATAGGTTTGCTGTCAGTAGCCATTAAAGCGTCTAAAATGGGGACACTTTTTTCAAATGGTCACAAAACCCTGTACACTTCGAGTTTTTAGCTGAATTTATTTTTGCATGCCAACAAAACTGCAAGGATCACGTCCACCAAGTTTTGGGCCAAAACTCCTGAAAAAATTTTGAAAAAATCTCGAATCGTAAAAAGTTTCAAAAATCGTGAAAAATAGAAAACGAGTCGTCTTGCCATGAAACTTCACATGAAGGCTTAAGGGACCATTGTATGAATTTACAAGCCATAAAAATGGCATCGGCATGGTAGAAATATGATGATGTGCCTAAACCCACCTACCACCCATCGATCCACGGCTTCCGCATCCCGCCTCTCTGGCCGACGTAGTGCCCGCCTGCCCGTCCGCTCATTTCGTCGGTTGGCTTAGGCATACAAAGTTCATTCCCAGTCTAAGATCAAACAGGACCGAGGGTTGCGGCAGCACACTGAGCGGGACCCAACCGATCCCCGACTTACGCATCCTGCCCCTCTGGCCGGCTGAGCGCCCGTACGCTCGTTTCGTGGGTTGACTTAGGCATACGAAGTTCATTGCCAGTCTAAGATCAGATCAGACCGAGGGTTACAGGTGCACATGCAGGGCTCGGGCATGTGCTGGTGCCACATTTTTTTCACCCGGGGCACCATCGTCGAAGCATCATTGGAGAACCTGACCGGCGGCATTGGGGTTCTGACGATTTGGGGGGCCGGGGGTATGCGCACATGATGTGCGATGGGTGCTGGTTCTTGGCCCTTATATTGGCCCCCTATCCGTCATCAAACCTCAAGAACTCCCACCCCCTTAAAGAGCATTTGAGATTTTACAGGTTTGCTGCCAGTAGCCATTAAAGTGTCTGAAATGGGGACACATTTTTCAAATGGTCACAAAATCCTGTACACTTCTAATTTTTAGCTAAATTTTTTTTTTGCATGCCAATAAAAATACCAGGATCACGTCTACCAAGTTTGGGGCCAAAAATCCCTCCGAAAAAATTTTAAAAAAATCCCAAACCGTAAAAAGTTTTGAAAATCGTGAAAAATAAAAAAGAGTCATCTTGCCATGAAACTTCACATGAAAGCTTAAGGGACAGTTGTATCAATTTACAAGCCATAAAAATGGCATTGGCATGGTAGAAATATGACGATGTGCCTAAACCCACCTACCACCCTATCGATCCACGGCTTGCGCATCCCGCCTCTCTGGCTGGCATAATGCTTGCCTGCCCGCCCGCTCGTTTCGTCGGTTGGCTTAGGCATACGGAGTTCATTCCCAGTGTAAGATCAGACCAGACTGAGGGATGCAGCAGCAGGATCGGTAGCACGCTAAAGGGGACCCGATCGATCCCCGGCTTGCGCATCCTGCCCCTATGGCTGCCTGAGCGCCAGTACGCTCATTCCGTGGGTTGACTTAGGCATAAGGAGTTCATTTCCAGTCTAAGAATACGAAGTTCATTCCCATTCTAAGATCGGACTGGATCGAAGGTTGAGGGTGCACATGCTGGGCCGCATTTTTTTTCGCTCGAGGCACCATCGCCTGAGCATCGTCGGAGAACCTGACCGGCGGCATTGGGGTTCTGACGATTGAGGGGGCCAGGGGGGTGTGCGCACAAGATGTGCGATGGGTGCTGGTAGTTGGCCATTATATTGGCCCCCTATCCTTCATCAAACCTCAAGAACTCACACCCCCATAAAGAGCATTTGAAATTTTACAGGTTTGCTGCCAGTAGCCATTAAAGTGTCTAAAATGGGGACACTTTTTTCAATTAGTCACAAAATCCTATACACTTCAATTTTTTAACTGATTTTTTTTGTGCATGCCCATAAAAATAGAAGAATCACGTCTACTAAGTTTGGGCCCAAAAATCCTCTTGAAAAAATTTAAAAAAATCCAGAACCGAAAAACGTTTCAAAAATCGTGAAAAATATAGAAAACGTGTCGTCTTGCCATGAAACTTCACATGAAGGCTAAAGGGACCATTGTATGAATTTACAAGCCATAAAAAAGGCATTGGCTAAGTAGAGATATGAAGATGTGCCTAAACCCACCTACCACCCTATCAATCCATGGCTTGCGCATTCCGCCTCTCTAGCCTGCATAGTGCCGGCCCGCCCGCCCTCTCGTTTCGTCGGTTGGCTTAGGTATACGGAGTTCATTCCCAGTCTAAGATCAGACTGGACTGAGGGTTGTGGCAGCATGATCTGCAGCACGCTGAGGGGGACCCGACCTATCCCTGGCTTACGCATCCTGCCCCTTTGGCCGGCTGAGCGCCCGCATGCTCATTTCGTGGGTTGACTTAGGCATACGGAGTTCATTCCCAGTCTAAGCATACAGAGTTCATTCCCAGCCTAAGATCAGATCAGACTGAGGGCTGCGGTTGCACATGCTAGGCTCGGGCATGTGTTGGTGCCACATTTTTTTTCGCCCAGGGCACCATCGTCGTAGCATCATTGGAGAACCTGACCGACGGCATTGGGGTTCCGATGATTGGGGGGGATGGAGGGGGTGTGCGCACATGATGTGTGATGGGTGCTGGTTCTTGGCCCTTATATTGGCCCCCTATCCCTCATCAAACCTCGAGAACTCACACCCCCTTAAAGAGCATTTGAGATTTTACAGGTTTGCTGCCAGTAGCCATTAAAGTGTCTGAAATGGGGACACTTTTTTCAAATGGTCACAAAATCCTGTACACTTCGAGTTTTTAGCTAAATTTTTTTGTGTATGCAAAAAAAATACAAGGATCACATCTACCAAGTTTGTGGCCAAAACTCCATCTGAAAAAATTTTAAAAAAATCTTGAACCGTAAAAAGTTTTAAAAATCGTGAAAAATAGAAAACGAGTCGTCTTGCCATGAAACTTCACATGAAGGCTTAAGGGACCATTGTATGAATTTACAAGCCACAAAAATGGCATTGGCTTGGCTGAAATATTAAGATGTGCCTAAACCCACCTACCACCCTATCGATCCACGGCTTGCGCATCCCGCCTCTCTGGCCGACGTAGTGCCCGCCCGCCCACCCGTTCATTTCATTGGTTGGCTTAGCCACATGGAGTTCATTCCCTATCTAAGATCAGACCAGACCGAGGGTTGCGTTTGCAGGATCGACAGCACGCTGAGGGGGACCCGGTCGAACCCTGGCTTGCGCATCCTGTCCCTCTGGCCTGCTGAGCGCCCGTACGCTCATTTCATGGGTTGACTTAGGCATACGGAGTTCATTCCCAGTCTAACATCAGACCAGACCGAGGGTTACGGGTGCACATGCTGGGCTCGGGCATATGGTTGTGTTGCATTTTTTTTCGCCCGGGGCACCATCGTCGGAGCGTCACTGGAGAACCTGATCGACGATATTAGGGTTCCGGTGATTGGGGGGGCCGAGGGGTGTGCGCACATGATGTGCGATGGGTGCTGGTACTTGGTGCTTATATTGGCCCCCTATCCCTCATCAAACCTCGAAAACTCACACCCCCTTAAAGAGCATTTGAGATTTTACAGGTTTCCTGCCAGTAGCCATTAAAATGTTTGAAATGGGGACACTTTTTTCAACAGGTCACAAAATCCTGTACACTTCGAGTTTTTAGCTAAATTTTTTTGTGCATGCCAACAAAAATACAAGGATCTTGTCTACCAAGTTTGGGGCCAAAACTCCTTCTGAAAAAATCTGGAAACAATCTCGAACCGTATAAAGTTTCGAAAATCATGAAAAATAGAAAATGAGTCGTCTTGCCATGAAACTTCACATGAAGGCTTAAGGGACCATTGTATGAATTTACAAGCCATAAAAATGGCATTGGCATGGCAAAAATATGAAGATGTTGCAAAACCCACCTATGACCTTATCGATCCACGGCTTACGCATCCCGCCTCTCTAGCTTGAGTAGTGCCCGCCCGCCTGCTCGTTTTGTCGGTTAGCTTAGCCAGACGGAGTTCATTACCTGTCTAAGAATAGACTGAATTGAGGGTGGCTGCAGCAGGATCAGCAGCACACTGAAGGGGACCCGACTGATCCCCTACTTGCGCATCCTACCCCTCTGGCCGACTGAGTGCCCGCAGGCTCGTTTCGTGGGTTGACTTAGGCATACAGAGTTCCTTCCCAGTCTAAGATCGGACCAGACCGAGGGTTACGGGTGCACGTGCTGGGCTCGAGCATGTGCTGGTGTCACATTTTTTTCCCCCGGGGCACCATTGCCAGAGCATCACCGGAGAACCTGACCGGCAGCATTGGGGTTCCGACGATTGGGGGGGCCGGGGGGTGTGCGCACATGATGTGTGATGGGTGCTGGTACTTGGCCCTTATATTGGCCCCCTATCCCTTATCAAACCTCCAGAACTCACACCCTCTTAAAGAGCATTTGAGATTTTACAGGTTTGCTGCCAGTAGCCATTAAAGTGTTTGAAATGGGGACACTTTTTTCAAATGGTCACAAAATCCTTTACACTTTGAGTTTTTAGCTGAATTTTTTTGTGCATGCCAAAAAAAATACAAGGATCACGTCTACCAAGTTTGGGGCGAAAAAAATTCTGAAAAAATTTAAAAAAAAATCCCAAAGCCCAAAAAGTTTCAAAAATCGTGAAAAATAGAAAACGAGTCGTCTTGCCATGAAACTTCACATGAAACATTAAGGGACCATTGTATGAATTTACAAGCCATAAAAATGGAATTGGCATGGCAGAAATATGAAGATGTGCCTAAACCCACCTACCACCCTATCGATCCACGGCTTGCGCATCCCGCCTCTCTGATTGGCGTGGTGCCCACCCACCCGCCCGCCCGCTCGTTTAATCGGTTGGCTTAGGCATAAGAAGTTCATTCCCAGTCTAAGATCAGACCGGACAGAGGGTTGCGGTAGCAGGATCGACAGCACGCTGAAGGGGGACCCGGACGATCCCCGGCTTGCGTATCCTAGCCCTCTGGCCGGCTAAGCGCCCGCACGCTCGTTTCGTGGGTTGACTTAGGCATATGGAGTTCATTCCCAGTCTAATATCGAAATGGACCAAGGGTTGCTGGTGCACATGCTGGGCTAGGGCATGTGCTGGTGCCGAATTTTTTTTCGCCTGGGGTGCCATCGTCGGACAACCTGACCGGTGGCATTGGGGTTCCGGCGATTGGGGGGTTGGGGGTGTACGCACATGATGTGCGATGGGTGCTGGTACTTGGCCCTATTTATTGGCCCCCTATCCCTCATCAAACCTTGAGAACTCACACCCACTTAAAGATCATTTGAGATTTTACAGGTTTGCTGCCAGTAGCAATTAAAGTGTCTGAAATGGGGACACTTTTTTCAAATGGTCACAAAATCCTGTACACTTCGAGTTTTCAGCTGAATGTTTTTTACCCATGCCAATAAAAATACAAGGATCACGTCTACCAAGTTTGGGGCCAAAACCCATTCTGAAAAAATTTTTAAAAAATCCTGAACCGTAAAAAGTTTTAAAAATCGTGAAAAATAGAAAACAAGTCGTCTTGCCATGAAACTTCACATAAAGGGTTAAGGGACCATTGTATGAATTTACAAGCCATAAAAATGGCATTGCCATGGCAGAAATATGAAGATGTGCCTAAACCCACCAACCACCCTATCGATCCACGGCTTGTGCATCCCGTCTCTCTGGCCGACGTAGTGCCTGCCTGCCCGCCCGCTCGTTTCGTCGGTTGGCTTAGGCATACGGAGTTCATTCCCAGTGTAAGTTTGGACCAAACTGAGGGTTGCCATAGCAGGATTGGTAGCAGCTGAGGGGGACCCGACCGATCCGTGGCTTGCGCATACTGCCCCTCCGGGCGGCTAAGTGCCCGCACACTCGTTTCGTGAGTTAACTTTGGCATACGGAATTCATTCCCAGTCTAAGCATACGGAGTTCATTCCCTGTCTAAGATCAGACCGGATAGAGGGTTACGGGTGCACATGCTAGGCTCGGGCATGTGCTGGTGTCGCATTTTTTTCGCCCAGGGCACCATCGCCGGAGAACCTGACCGACGGCATTGGTGTTCCGATGATTGGGGGGCGGGGTGGGTGTGCGCACATGATGTGCGATGGGTGCTGGTACTTGTCCCTTATATTGGGCCCCTATCCCTCATCAAACCTCGAGTACTCACACCCTCTTAAAGAGCATTTAAGATTTTACAGGTTTGCTGCCAGTAGCCATTAAAGTGTCTGAAATCGGGGCACTTTTTCAAATTGTCACAAAATCCTGTACACTTTGAGTTTTTAGTTGAATTTTTTTGTGAAAGCCAACAAAAATACAAGGATCACGTCTACCAAGTTTGGGCCCAAAACTCATTCTGAAAAAATTTTAAAAAAATCTCGAACCGAAAAAAGTTTCAAAAATCATGAAAAATAGAAAAAGAGTCGTCTTGCCATGAAACTTCACATGAAGGCTTAAGGGACCATTGTATGAATTTACAAGCCATAAAAATGGCATTGGCATGGCAGAAATATGAAGATGCGCCTAAACCCACCTACCAACCTATCGATCCACAACTTGCGCATCCCGCCTCTCTGGTCGGCGTAGTGCCTGCCTGCCCGCTCATTTCGTCGGTTGGCGTAGGCATACGGAGTTCATTCCTAGTCTAAGATCAGACCGTATTGAGGGTTGTGGCAGCAGGATCGGTAGCATACCGAGGGGGACCCGGCCGAACCCCAGCTTGCGCATCCTACCCCTCTGGCCGACTGAGCGCCCGCACGCTCGTTTCGTGGGTTGACTTAGGCATACGGAGTTCATTCCCAGTCTAAGATCAGAACGGATCAAGGGTTGTGAGTGCACATGCTGGGCTCGAGCATGTGCTGGTGTCATATTTTTTTTTGCCCGGGCCATCATCGTCAGAGAACCTGGCCGACGGCATTGGGGTTCTGACGATTTGGGGGTCGGGGGTGGTGCGCGCACATAATGTGCGATGGGTGCTGGTACTTGGCCCTTATATTGGCCTCCTATCTCTCATAAAACCTCAAAAACTCACACCCCCTTAAAGAGCATTTGAGATTTTACAGGTTTGCTGCCAGTAGCCATTAAAGTGTCTGAAATGGGGACACTTTTTTCAAATGGTCACAAAATCCTGTACACTTCGAGTTTTTAGCTGAATTTTTTGTGCATGCCAAAAAAAATACAAGGATCACGTCTACCAAGTTTGGGGCCAAAACCCTTTCTGAAAAAATTTTAAAAAAAATCTTGAACCGTAAAAAGTTTCAAAAATCGTGAAAAATAGAAAACGAGTCGTCTTGCCATGAAACTTCACATGAAGGCTTAAGGGACCATTGTATGAATTTACAAGCCATAAAAATGGCATTGGCATGGCAGAAATATGAAGATGTGCCTAAACCCACCTACCACCCTATCGATCCACGGCTTGCGCATCCCGCCTCTCTGGTCGCGTAGTGCCTGCCCGCCTGCCCGCTCGTTTCGTCGGTTGGCTTTGGCATACGGATTTCATTCCTAGTCTAAAATTTAACCAGACTGAGGGTTGTGGCATTAGGACCGGCTGCACGCAAAAGGGGACCCAGCTGATCCCCAGCTTGCGCATCCTGTCCCTCTGGCAGGCTGAGCGCCCGCACGCTCGTTTCGTGGGTTGACTTAGGCATCCGAAATTCATTCCCCGTCTAAGCATATGGAGTTCATTCCCAGTCTAAGATCGGATTGGACCGAGGGTTAAGGGTGCACATACTGGGCTCGGGCATGTGTTGGTGCCGCATTTTTTTTTGCCCGGGGCGCCATCGCCAGAGAACTTGACCGACGGCATTGGGGTTCCGATGACAGGGGGTGGGGGGTTTACGCACATGATGTGCGATGGGTGCTGGCACTTGGCCCTCATATTGGCCCCCTATCCCTCATCAAACCTCGAGAACTCACACCCGCTTAAAAAGCATTTCAGATTTTACAGATTTGCTGCCAGTAGCCATTAAAATGTATGAAATTGGGACACTTTTTTCAAATGGTCACAAAATCCTGTACACTTCAAATTTTTAGCGAAATTTTTTTGTGCATGCCCACAAAAATACAAGGATCACATCTAGCATGTTTGGGGCCAGAGGGGTGGGCGCACATGATGTGCGATGGGTGCTGGTACTTGGCCCTTATATTGGGCCCCTATCCCTCATCAAACCTCGAGAACTCACACCCCCTCAAAGAGCATTTGAGATTTTACAAGTTTGCTGCCAATAGCCATTAAAGTGTTTGAAATGGGGACACTTTTTTCAAATAGTCACAAACTTTGAGTTTTTAGCTGAATTTTTTTGTGCATGCCAAAAAAAATACAAGGATCACGTCTACCAAGTTTGGGGCCAAAACTCCTTTTGAAAAAATTTTAGAAAAATCTCGAACCGTAAGAAGTTTCAAAAATCGTGACAAATAGAAAACAAGTTGTCTTGGCATGAAAATTCACATGAAGGCTTAAGGGACCATTGTATGAATTTACAAGCCATAAAAATTGCATTGGCATGGCAAAAATATGAAGATGTGCCTAACCCCGTGTACCACCCTATCGATCCATGGCTTGCGCATCCTGCCTCTCTGGCCGACGTAGTGCCATCCCGCTCGTCCACTCGTTTTGTCGGTTGGCTTAGGCATACGGAGTTCATTCCCAGTCTAAGATCAGATCGAACTAAGGGTTGCGGTAGCAGGATCGACAGCACGCTGAGGGGGACCCGACCGATACCCGACTTGCGCATCCTACCTCACTGGCCGACTGGGCGCCCGCACGCTCGTTCCATGGGTTAACTGAGGCATACAGAGTTCATTCCCAGTCTAAGATCAGATCAGACCAAAGGTTGCGGGTGCACATACTGGGCTCGAGCTTGTGTTGGTGCCACATTTTTTTGTCACCCGGGCCACCATCGTTGAAGCATCGCCGAAGAACATGACCGGCAGCATTAGGGTTTCGGCGATTGGGGGGGCGGGGGGTGTGCTCACATGAAGTGCGATGGGTGCTGGTACTTGACCCTTATATTGGCCCCTTATCCCTCATCAAACCTTGAGAACTCACACCCCCTTAAAGAGCATTTGAGATTTTACAGGTTTGCTACCAGTAGCCATTAAAGTGTCTGAAATGGGGACACATTTTTCAAATTGTCACAAAATCCAGTACACTTCGAGTTTTTAGCTAAATTTTTTTGTGCATGCCAACAAAAATACAAGGATCACGTCTACCAAGTTTGATACCAAAACTCCTTCTGAAAAAATTTTAAAAAAATCCCAAACCGTAAAAAGTTTCAAAAATCGTGAAAAATAGAAAACGAGTCGTCTTGCCATGAAACCTCACATGAAGGCTTAAGGAACCATTGTATGAATTTACAAGCCATAAAAATGGCATTGGAATGGTAGAAATATGAAGATGTGCCTAAACCCACCTACCACCCTATCGATCCACGGCTTGCGCAACCTGCCTCTCTGGCCGGCGTAGTGCTCGCCCGCCCATCCGCTCGTTTTGTCGGTTGGCTTAGGCATACGGAGTTCATTCCAGTCTAAGATCAGACCGAACTGAGGGTTGCAACAGCAGGATCGGCAGCACGCAGAGGGGGACCCGACCGATCCCTGGCTTGCGTATCCTGCCCCTCTGGCCGACTGAATGCCCGCACGCTCGTTTCGTGTTTTGACTTAGGCATACGGAGTTCATTCCCAGTCTAAGCATACGGAGATCATTCCCAGTCTAAGATCGAACTAGACCAAGGGTTGCGGGTGCACATGCTGGACTCGAGCATGTGCTAGTGCCACATTTTTTTTCACCCAGTGTACCATCACCGGAGCTTCGTCAGAGATCCTGACCGGCGGCATTGGGGTTCCGGTGATTGGGGGGCCGGGGGGTGTGCGCACATGATGTGCGGTGGGTGCTGGTACTTGGCCCTTATGTTGGCCCCCTATCCCTCATCAAACCGCGAGAACTCACACCCCCTTAAAGAGCATTTGAGATTTTACAGGTTAGCTGTCAGTAGCCATTAAAGTGTCTGAAATGGGGAGACTTTTTTCAAATGGTCACAAACTTCAAGTTTTTAGCTGAATTTTTTTGTGCATGCCAAAAAAAATACAAGGATCATGTCTACCAAGTTTGGGGCCAAAACTCCTTCTAAAAATTTTTTTAACCAATCCCGAAACGTAAAAAATTTTGAAAATCATGAAAAATAGAAAATAAGTCGTCTTGCCATGAAACTTCACATGAAGGCTTAAGGGACCATTGTATGAATTTACAAGCCATAAAAATGGCATTGGCATGCCAGAAAAATGAAGATGGGCCTAAACCCACCTACCACCCTATCGATCCACAGCTTGCGCATCTCGCCTCACTGGCTGGCGTAGTGCCTGCCCGCCCGCCCACCTACTTGTTTCGTCGGTTGGCTTAGGCATATAGAGTTCATTCCTAGTCTAAGATCGGATCGGACCGAGGGTTGCAACAGTAGGATCGGCAGCACGCTGAGTGGGACCCAGCCGATCCCCGACTTGCGCATCCTGCCCCTCTGGCCCACTGAGCACCCGCACGCTTGTTTCGTGGGTTCACGTAGGCATAAGGAGTTCATTCCCAGTCTAAGATCGGACCGGACCAAGGGTTACGGGTGCACATGCCGCGCTCAAGCATGTGCTGGTGCCGTATTTGTTTTCACCCGGGGCACCATCCTCAGAGCATCGTCGGAGAACCTGACCGATGGCATTGGGGTTCCGATGATTGGGGGGGCCGGAGGGGGTGTGCGCACATGATGTGCGATGGGGGCTGGTACTTGGCCCTTATATTGGCCCCTATCCCTCGTCAAACCTCGAGAACTCACACCCGCTTAAAGCGCATTTGAGATTTTACAGGTTTGCTGCCAGTAGCCATTAAAGTGTCTGAAATGGGGACACTTTTTTCAAATGGTCACAAAATCCTGTATACTTCGAGTTTTTGGCTGAATGTTTTTGTGCATGCCAACAAAAATACAAGGATCATGTATACCACGTTTGGGGCCAAAAATCTTTCTGAAAAAATTTTAAAAAAATCTCGAACCGTAAAAAGTTTCAAAAATAGTGAAAAATAGAAACCGAGTCCTTTTGCCATGAAACTTCACATGAAGGCTTAAGCGACCGTTGTATGAATTTACAAGCCATAAAAATGGCATTGGCATGGCAGAAATATGAAGATGTGCCTAAACCCACCTACCACCCTACCAATCCACGGCTTGCCCATCCCGCCTCTCTGTTCGGCATAGTGCCCGCCCGCCCGCTCGTTTCATCCGTTGGCTTAGGTAGACGGAGTTCATTCCTAGTCTAAGATTAGACCAGATCGAGGGTTACGGCTGCAGGACCAGTAGCACACTGAGGGGGACCCGACTGGTCCCCGGCTTGCACATCTTGCCCCTCTGGCCGGCTGAGCGCCCGCACACTCGTTTCGTGGGTTGACTTAGGCATACAGAGTTCATTCCCAGTCTAAGATCAGACTGGACCAAGGGTTACGGGTGCACATGCTGGGCTCGGGCTTGTGCTGGTGCCGCATTTGTTTTCGCCCGGGCCACTATCGCCAAAGCATCACCAGAGAACCTGACCGGCGGCATTGGGGTTCCGGCGATTGGGCGGGCTGGGGGGGTGTGCGCACATGATGTGCGATGGGTGCTGGTACTTGGCCCTTATATTGGCCCCCTATCGCTCATCAAACCTCAAGAACTCACACCCTCTTAAAGAGCAGTTGAGATTTTACGGGTTTGCTGTCAGTAGCCATTAAAGTGTCTGAAATGGGGACACTTTTTTCAAATAGTCACAAAATCCTGTACACTTCGAGTTTTTAGCTGAATTTTTTTGTGCATGCCAACAAAAATACAAGGATCACGTTACCAAGTTTGGGGATAAAACTCCTTCTGAAAAAATTTAAAAAAAATCTCAAACCGTAAAAAGTTTGAAAAAGCGTGAAAAATAGAAAACGAGTCATCTTGCCATGAAACTTCACTTGAAGGCTTAAGGGACCATTGTATGAATTTACAAGCCATAAAAGTGGTATTGGCACGGAAAAAATATGAAGATGTGCCTAACCCACCTACCACCTTATTGATCCATGGCATGCGCATCCTGCCTCTCTGGCCGGCGTAGTGCCCGCCCGCTCGCCCGCTCGTTTCGTCAGTTGGCTTAGGCTTATAGAGTTCATTGACAATCTATTATCAGACCGGACCGAGGGTTGCGGTAGCAGGATTGGCAGCACACAGAGGGGGACCTGATCGATCCCCGACTAGGGCATCTTGCCCCTCTGGCCGGCTGAGCATCGGCACACTCGTTTCGTGGATTGACTTAGGCATATGGAGTTCATTCCCAGTCTAAGCATACAGAGTTCATTCCCAGTCTAAGATCGGACCAGACCGAGGGTTATGGGTGCACATGCTGGGCTCAGGCATGTGCTGGTGTCGTATTTTTTTTCCCCTGAGGCACCATCGTCGGAGCATCACCGGAGAACCTTACCGGCGGCATTGGGGTTCGGCGATTTGGAGGGCCGGGGGGGTGTACGCACATGATGTGCGATGGGTGCTGGTACTTGGCTCTTATATTGGCCCCCTATCCCTCATCAAACCTCGAGAACTCACACCCCCTTAAAGAGTATTTGAGATTTTACAGGTTTGCTGCCAGTAGCTGTTAAATGTGTCTAAACCCACCTACCACCATATCGACCACGGCTTGTGCAACCCACCTCTCTGGCCGGTGAAGTGCCCACCCGCCCTCCCACTCGTTTCGTCGGTTGGCTTAGGCAAACGAAGTTCATTCCCAGTTTAAGATCGGACAGAACTGAGGGTTGTGACAGCAGGATCAGCAGCACGCTTAGGAAGACCCAACTTGCGCATCATGCCCCTCTGGCCGGCTGAGCGCCCGCACGCTCGTTTCGTGGGTTGATTTACCATACGGAGTTCATTCCCAGTCTAAGCATATGGAGTTCATTCCCAGTCTAAGATCGGACCGGATCGAGGGTTACGGGTGCACATGCTGGGCTCGGGCATGTGCTGGTGCCGTATTTTTTTTTGCCCGGGGCACCATTGCCAGAGAACCTGACCGACGACATTGGGGTTTCGACGATTGGGGGGACGGGGGGGTGTGCGTACATGATGTACGATGGGTGCTGGTACTTGGCCCTTATATTGGACCCCTATCCCTCATCAAACCTCGACAACTCACACCCCCTTAAAGAGCATTTGAGATTTTAAAGGTTTGCTGCCAGTAGGCATTAAAGTGTCTGAAATGGGGACACTTTTTTCAAATGGTCACAAAATCCTATATATAGTTCAAGTTTTTAGCTGGATTTTTTGTGCATGCCCGCAAAAATACTAGGATCACGTCTACCAAGTTTGGGGCCAAAACTCATTCCGAAAAAATTTAAAAAAAATCCCGAACCGTAAAAAGTTTAAAAAATCATGAAAAATAGAAAACGAGTCGTCTTACCATGAAACTTTACATGAAGGCTTAAGGGACCATTGTATGAATTTAGAAGCCATAAAAATGGCTTTGGCATGGAAAAAATATGAATATGTGCCTAAACCCACCTACCACCCTATCGATCCACGGCTTGCGCATCCCGCCTCTCTGGTCGACGACGTAGTGCCTGCCTGCCCGCCCACTCATTTCGTTAGTTGGCTTAGGCGTACAGAGTTCATTCCCAGTCTAAGATTGAATCGGACTGAGGGTTACGGTAGTAGGATCGATAGCACGTAGAGGGGGACCCGGCTTATCCCCGGCTTGCACATCCTGCCCCTCTGGCTGGCTGAGCACCCATACGCTTGTTTCGTGTGTTGACTTAGGCATACGGAGTTGATTCCCAGTCTAAACATACAGAGTTCATTCCTAGTCTAAGATCGGATAGGACCGAGGGTTGCGGGTGCACATGCTGGGCTTGGGCATGACCTGGTGCCACATTTTTTTTCACCCGGGCACCATCGCCGAGCATCACCGAAGAACCTGATTGACGGCATTGGGGTTTCAGTGATTGGGGGGGCTGGAGGGGGTGTGCGCACATGATGTGCGATGGGTGCTGGTATTTGGCCCTTATATTGGCCCCATTTTCCCTCATCAAACCTTGAGAACTCACACCCCCTTAAAGAGCATTTGAGATATTACAGGTTTGCTGCCAGTAGCCATTAAAGTGTCTGAAATGGGGACACTTTTTTCAAACGATCACAAAATCCTGTACACTTCGAGTTTTTAGCTGAATTTTTTTGTGCATGCCAAAAAAAATACAAGGATCATGTCTACCGAGTTTGGGCCCAAAACACCTTCTGAAAAAACTTTTAAAAAATCTCGAACCGTAAAAACTTTCAAAAATCATGAAAAATAAAAAACGAGTCGTCTCGCCATGAAACTTCACATGAAGGCTTAAGGGACCATTGTATGAATTTACAAGCCATAAAAATGGCATTGGCATGGAAGAAATATGAAGATGCACCTAAATCCACCTACCACCCTATCGATCCACGGCTTGCGCATCCCGCCTCTCTGGCCTGCGTAGTGCCTGCCCGCCTGCCCGCTCGTTTCGTCGGATGTCTTAGGCATCCAAAGTTCATTCCCAGTCTAAGATCAGACCAGACTGAGGGTTGCGGTAGTAGGATCGGTAGCACGCTGAAGGGGACCCGGTCGATCCCCGACTTTCGCATCCTACCCCTATGGCCGGTTGAGCGCCCGCACGTTCGTTTCGTGGGTTGACTTAGGCATACGGAGTTGATTCCCAATCTAAGCATATGGAGTTCATTCCCAGTCTAAGATCGGATCGGATCGAGGGTTGCGGGTGCACATGCTGGGCTCAGGCATGTGCTGGTGCCGCATTTTTTTTCGCCCAGGGCACCATCGTCGGAGAACCTGACCGGTGGCATTGGGGTTCCGACGATTGGGGGGCGGGGGGGGTGTGCGCACGTGATGTGCGATGGGTGCTGGTACTTGGCCTTATATTGGCCCCCTATCCTCATTAAACCTCGAGAACTCACACCCCCTTAAAGAGCATTTAAGATTTTACAGGTTTACTGCCAGTAGCCATTAAAATGTCTAAAATGGGGACACTTTTTTCAAATGGTCACAAAATCCTGTACACTTAAAGTTTTTAGTTGAATTTTTTTATGCATGCCAAAAAAAATACAAGAATAACGACTACCAAGTTTGGGGCCAAAACTTCTTCTGATAAAATTTTAAAAAAATCCTGGACCGTAAAAAGTTTCAAAAATCATGAAAAATAGAAAACGAGTCGTCTTGCCATGAAACTTCACATGAAGGCTTAAGGGACCATTGTATGAATTTACAAGCCATAAAAGTGGCATTGGCAGGGCAGAAATATGAAGATGTGCCTAAACCCACCTACCACCCTATCGATCCACGGCTTGCGCATCCTGCTTCTCTAGTCGGCGTAGTGCCCGCCCACTCATTTCATCGGTTGGCTTAGGCATACGGAGTTCATTCCCAGTCTAAGATCAAACCGGACAGAGGGTTGTGAGTGCACCTGCTGAGCTCAGGCATGTGCTGGTGCCACATTTTTTTTCACCTGGGGCACCATCGTCGGAGCATTGCCTGAGAAACTGACCGGCGACATTGGGGTTCCGGTGATTGGGGGGGCCGGGGGGTGTGTGCACATAATGTGCGATGGGTGCTGATACTTGGCCCTTATATTGGCCCCTTATCCCTAATCAAACCTTGAGAACTCATACCCCCTTAAGGAGCATTTGAGATTTTACAGGTGTGCTGCCAGTAGCCATTAAAGTGTCTGAAATGGGGACACTTTTTTCAAATGGTCACAAAATCCTATACACTTCGAGTTTTTAGCTAAATTTTTTTGTGCAAGCCAACAAAAATACAAGGATCACGTCTACCAAGTTTAGGGCTAAAACTTCTTTTGAAAAAATTTTAAAAGAATCTCGAACCGTAAAAAGTTTCAAAAATCATGAAAAATAAAAAACAAGTCGTCTTGGCCATTGAAACTTCAAATGAAAGGCTTAAGGGACATTGGCATTGAATTTACAGCCATAAAAAGGCATTGGCATGGCAAAAAATATGAAAGATGTGCCTAACCCACCTACCACCCTATCGATCCATGGCTTGCGCATCCCGCTCTCTGGCCGACGTAGTGCTCGCCAGCCCGCTGCTCATTTTCGTCGGTTGGTTTAGGCGTTTAGTCATCCAGTCTAAGACTGGACCAGACGAGGGTTGCGGCAGTAGGATCGCCAGAACCCTGAGGGGGACGACCGATCCCAGGCTTAGCATCCTATCTGGCCGCTAGCGCGC
Organism: Durio zibethinus; assembly: GCF_002303985.1. The sequence goes on along the minus strand of NW_019168015.1, from coordinate 2,018,743 downwards.
ACGCTTTATTCGTGGTTGACTTAAGGCTATACGGAGTTCATTCCCATCTAAAATTGGATCGGACTGAGGGTTGGGGTGCACATGCTGGGCTTGGGCTTGTGCTGGTGTCGTATTTTTTTTTCCCGAGGCACCATCGTCGGAGAATCTGATCGACGGCATTGGGGTTCCGGTGATTGGGGGGCCGAGGGGGTGTGCGCACATGATGTGCGATGGGTGCTAGTACTTCACCCTTATATTGGCCCCCTATCCCTCACCAAACCTCGAGAACTCACACCCCCTTAAAGAGTAATTTAGATTTTACAAGTTTCCTGCCAGTAGCTATTAAAGTGTCTGAAATGGGGATACTTTTTTCAAATGGTCACAAAATCCTGTACACTTTGAGTTTTTAGCTGAATTTTTTTGTGCATGCCAAAAAAAATAAACGGATCACATCTATAAGTTTCAGGCCAAAAATCCTTCCAAAAAAATTTTAAAAAAATCCCGAACCATAAAAAGTTTCGAAAATCATGAAAAATAGAAAACGAGTCGTCTTGCCATGAAACTTCACATGAAGGCTTAAGGGACCATTGTATGAATTTACAAGATATAAAAATGGAATTGGCATGGTAGAAATATGAAGAAGTGCCTAAACCCACCTACCACCCTATCGATCCACGGCTTGTGCATCCCGCCTCTCTGGCCGGCGTAGTGCCCGCCCGTCCGCTCGTTTCGTCGGTTGGCTTAGGCATACGGAGTTCATTCCCAGTCTAAGAACAGACCGGACCGAGGGTTGTGATAGCAGAATCAGCAGCACGCAGAGGGGGACCCGGCCGATCCTCGGCTTACGCAACCTACCCTTCTGGCCGGCTGAGCGCCCATACGCTCGTTTCTTAGGTTGGCTTAGGCGTACGGAGTTCATTCCCAGTCTAAGCATACGAAGTTCATTCCCAGTCTAACCATACAGAGTTCATTCCCAGTGTAAGATCGGATTAGACCGAGGGTTACGGGTGCACATGCTGGGCTCGGGCATGTGCTGGTGCCGTATTTTTTTTGCCCAGGCCACTATTGCCGGAGAACCTGATCGACGGCAATGGGGTTCCGGCAATTGGGGGCGGGGGGTTTTGCGCACATGATGTGTGATGGGTGCTGGTACTTGGCCCTTATATTGGCCCCCTATCCCTCATCGAACTTCGAGAACTCACACCCCCTTAAAGAGCATTTGAGATTTTATAGGTTTGCTGCCAGTAGCCATTAAAGTGTCTAAAATGGGGACACTTTTTTCAAATGGTCACAAAATCCTGTACACTTCGAGTTCTTAGCTGAATTTTTTTGTGCATGCCAACAAAAATACAAGGATCACGTCTACCAAGTTTGGGGCCAAAACTCCTTCTGAAAAAATTTTTAAAAAATCTTGAACTGTAAAAAGTTTCAAAAATCATGAAAAATAGAAAACGGGTCGTCTTGCCATGAAACTTCACATGAAGGCTTAAGGGACCATTGTATGAATTTACAAGCCATAAAAATGGCATTGGCATGGTAGAAATATGAAGATGTGCCTAAACCCACATACCACCCTATCGATCCACGGCTTGTGCATCCGGCCTCTATGGCCGGCGTAGTGCCCGCCCGCCCGCCCGCTTGTTTCGTCGGTTGGCTTAGACATACGGAGTTCATTCCCAGTCTAAGATCAGACCAGACCGAAGGTTGCGGCAGTAGGATCGACAGTACATTGAGGGTGACCCGACTGATCTCCGACTTGCGCATCCTACCCCTCTGGCCTGCTGAGCACCCGCACGCTCGTTTCGTGGGTTGCCTTAGGCATACGGAGTTCATTCCCAGTCTAAGCATACGGAGTTCATTCCCAGTCTAAGTATACGGAGTTCATTCCCAATCTAAGATTGCACCAGACCGAGGGTTGCGGGTGCACATGCTGGGCCTGGGCGTGTGTTGGTGCCGTATTTGTTTTGCCCGGGCACCATCGTCGGAGAT
>NW_019168015.1:1989467-2015775 GCF_002303985.1 Durio zibethinus | reverse complement strand
GGGGGGCCGGGGGGTGTGCGCACATGATGTGCGGTGGGTGCTGGTACTTGGCCCTTATATTGGCCTCCTATCCCTCATCAAACCTTGAGAACTCACACCCCTTAAAGAGCATTTGAGATTTTACAAGATTGCTGCCTGTAGCCATTAATGTGTCTGAAATGGGGACACTTTCTTCAAATGGTCACAAAATCCTGTACACTTCGAGTTTTTAGCTGAATTTTTTTGTTCATTCCAACAAAAATAAAAGGATCACGTCTACCAAGTTTGGGGCCAAAACTTCTTCGAAAAAAATTTAAAAAAAATCCCGAACCATAAAAAGTTTCAAAAATCGTGAAAAATAGAAAATGAGTCGTCTTGCCATGAAACTTCACATGAAGGCTTAAGGGACCATTGTATGAATTTACAAGCCATAAAAATGGCGTTGGCATGGCAGAAATGTGAAGATGTGCCTAAACCCACCTACCACCCTATCGATACACGGCTTGCGCATCCCGTCTCTCTGGCCGGTGTAGTGCCCGCCCGCCCGCCCCCGCTCGTTTTGTCGGTTGGCTTAGGCATACGGAGTTCATTCCCAGTCTAAGATCGGACCAGACTGAAGGTTACAGCAGCAAGATCGATGGGACACAGAGGGGGACCTGACCGATCCCTGGCTTGTGCATCCTACCCCTCTAGCCGGCAGACCACCCGCACGCTCGTTTCGTGGGTTGACTTAGGCATACGCAGTTCATTCCCAGTCTAAGCATACGAAGTTCATTCCTAGTCTAAGATCAGACCAGATCAAAGGTTGCGGGTGCACATGCTGGGCTCGACCATGTGCTGTTGGTGCAATTTTTTTTGCCCGGGGCACCGTCGCCGGAGAACATGACCGACGACATTGGGGATTCGATGATTGAGGGGGCGGGGGGGGTGTGCGCACATGATGTGCGATGGGTGCTGGTACTTGGCCCTTATCTTGGCCCCCTATCCCTCATCAAACCTCGAGAACTCACACCCCCTTAAAGAACATTTGAGATTTTACAGGTTTGCTGCCAGTAGCCATTAAAGTGTCTGAAATGGGGACACTTTTTTCAAATGGTCACAAAATCCTGTACACTTCGAGTTTTTAGCTGAATTTTTTTGTGCATGCCAAAAAAAATACAAGGATCACATCTACAAAGTTTGGGGCCAAAACACCTTTTGAAAAAATTTTAAAAAAATCTCAAACCCTAAAAAGTTTCAAAAATCGTGAAAAATAGAAAACGTGTTGTCTTGCCATGAAACTTCACATGAAGCATTAAGGGACCATTGTATGAATTTACAAGCCATAAAAATGGCATTGGCATGGCAAAAATATGAAAATTTGCCTAAACCCACCTACCACCCTATCGATCCATGGCTTGTGTACCCCGCCTCTCTGGCCAGCGTAGTGCCCGCCCGCCCGCTCGTTTCGTCAGTTGGCTTAGGCATACAGAGTTCATTCCCAGTCTAAGATTAGATCAGACCGAGGGTTGCAGCAGCAGGATCGACAGCACGCTGAAGGGGACCCGACCGATCCCCAGCTTGCGTATCCTGCCCCTCCAGTCGATTGAGCGCACGCACACTCGTTTCGTGGGTTAACTTAGGCATACGGAGTTTATTCCCAGTCTAAGCATACAGAGTTCATTCCCAGCCTAAGATCGGACCGGACCGAGGGTTGCTGGTGCACATGCTGGGTGTCATGAGCCACCCTTGTATAGGGCCATGACTGGGACTTAGGTTGCCATGAGCCACCCAAGTATAGGGCCATGATCGGGTAGATCCCTTGTGCTAGGAAAAGTGTCCCAATTTCAAACATTGTAACAGTTACTAGTAGCATAGCTCTAAAAGCTCTAAGGCTCTTTAGGAGGGGTGAGCCGGCAGCGTAGTGTTGGGCTGTCTCACCGGGTGCTATGCGAGCTTAGGCCACCACCAAGGGCTTGCTCCCTTGCCTGGTGATGGTGGGAGGTCCCGATGTATGATTCCCGTTTATAATAAAATTCACCCTGATTGAATGCTCGATTATTGCCTCGATGCGTTTCTTTCTTTCTCAATGTGAATGTGCCTTGTTGTGTGTGTATGCTTGAGATTGACCTCGATATATTGTGCCTTATTGTGAATGCTTGAGACTAACCATGGTTTATGGTTATTTGTTCAGATATCGATCTATTGAAAGCTAACTTGGGTGGAAGCGTCCATTCAATTGCCCCATGGGCTAGTGCTTGTTGAGAGAAAGCTTAGTCCGTGACACTGGGCTAGGGCATGTGCTGGTGCCGTATTTTTTTTCGCCCGGGGCGCCATCGTCGGAGAACCTGACCGACGACATTGGTTCCTGTGATTGGGGGTGGGGGTGTGCGCACATGATGTGCGATGGGTGTTGGTACTTGGCCCTATTTATTGGCCTCCTATCCCTCATCAAACCTCGAGAACTCACACCCACTTAAAGAGCATTTGAGATTTTACAAGTTTGCTGCCAGTAGCAATTAAAGTGTCTGAAATGGGAACACTTTTTTCAAATGGTCACAAAATCCTGTACACTTCGAGTTTTCAGCTGAATTTTTTTGCACATGCCAATAAAAATACAAGGATCACGTCTACCAAGTTTGGGGCAAAAACTCCTGAAAAAATTTTTAAAAAATCCCGAACCGTAAAAGGTTTCAAAAATCGTGAAAAATAGAAAAGAGTCGTCTTGCCATGAAACTTCACATGAAGGGTTAAGGGACCATTGTATGAATTTACAAGCCATAAAAATAGCATTGGCATGGTAGAAATATGAAGATGTGCCTAAACCCACCTACCACCCTATCGATGCACGGCTTGCGCATCCCGCCTCTCTGGTCGATGTAGTGCCCGCCCGCCCACCCGGTTGTTTCATCGGTTCGCTTAGGCATACGAAGTTCATTCCCAGTCTAAGATCGGATTGGACCAAGGGTAGCGACAGCAGGATCAGCAACACGCAGAGGGGGTCCCGACTGATCCCCGGCTTGCGCATCCTGCCCCTTTGGGCGGCTGAGTGCCCGCACGCTCATTTTATGGGTTGACGTAGGCATACGGAGTTCATTGCCAGTCTAAGATCGGACCGGACCGAGGGTTACGGGTGCACATGCTGGGCTCGAGCATGTGCTGGTGCCGTATTTGTTTTCGCCCGGGCCACCATTACCTGAGCATCATCGGAGAACCAGACCGGCGACATTGGGGTTTCGACAATTGGGGGGGCCGGGGGGGGTGTCCGCACATGGTGTGTGATGGGTGCTGGTACTTGGCCCTTATATTGGCCCCCTATCCCTCATCAAACCTCGAGAACTCACACCCCCTTAAAGAGCATTTGAGATTTTATAAGGTTTGCTGCCAGTAGCAATTAAAGTGTCTAAAATGGGGACACTTTTTTCAAATGGTCACAAAATCCTGTACACTTCGAGTTTTTAGCTGAATTTTTTTGTGCATGCCAACAAAAATACAAGGATCACATCTACCAAGTTTAGGGCCAAAACTCCTGAAAAAATTTTAAAAAAATCCTAACCGTAAAAAGTTTCAAAAATCGTGAAAAATAGAAAATGAGTCGTCTTGCCATGAAACTTCACATGAAGGCTTAAGGGACCATTGTATGAATTTACAAGCCATAAAAATGGCATTGGCGTGGCAGAAATATGAAGATGTGCCTAAACCCACCTACCACCCTATCGATCCATGACTTGCGCATCCCGCCTCTCTGGCCGGCGTAGTGCCCGCCCGCCCGCCCGCTCATTTCATCGGTTGTCTTAGGCATACGGAGTTCATTGCTAGTCTAAGATCGAATCAGACCGAGGGTTGTGACAGCAGGATCGACAGCACGCAGAAGGGGACCCGATCGATCTCGGTCGATCCCTGGCTTGCACATCCTGCCCGTCTGATCGGCTGAGCGTCCGAACGCTTGTTTCATGGGTTGACTTACGAAGTTCATTCCCAGTCTAAGTTCGGACCAAACTGAGGGTTGTCACAGTAGGATTAGTAGCAGCTGAAGGGGACTCGGTCGATTCTCGACTTGCACATACTGCCCTCTGGTTGGCTGAGCGCCCGTACACTTGTTTCATGGGATAACTTTGGCATACGGAGTTCATTCCCAGTCTAAGCATACGGAGTTCATTTTCAGTCTAAGATTGGACCGGACCAAGGGTTGCGGGTCCACATGCTGGGCTCGAGGGATGCTGGTGTCGTATTTTTTTTCGTTTTGGCCACCATCGTCGGAGCATCATCGGAGAACTTGACCGGAGGCATTAGGGTTTCGCCGATTAGGGGGCCTGGGGGTGTGCGCACATGATGTGCGATGGGTGCTTGTACTTGGCCCTTATATTGGCCCCCTATCCCTCATCAAACCTCGAGAACTCACACCCCCTTAAAGAGCATCTGAGATTTTACAGGTTTGCTGCCAGTAGCCATTAAAGTGTAAGAAATGGGGACACTTTTTTCAAATGGTCACAAAATCCTGTACACTTCGACTTTTTAGCTGAATTTTTTTATGCATGCCAACAAAAATACAAGGATCACGTCTACCATGTTTGGGGCCAAAACTCCTTCTGAAAAAATTTTAAACAAATCTCGAACCATAAAAAGTTTCAAAAATCGTGAAAAATAGAAAACGAGTCGTCTTGCCATGAAACTTGACATGAATGCTTAAGGGACCATTGTATGAATAAACAAGCCATAAAAATGGCATTGGCATGGTAGAAATCTGAAGATGAGCCTAAACCCACCTACCACCCTATCGATGCATGGCTTACGCATCCCGCCTCTCTGGCCGACGTAGTGCCCGCCCACCCGCTTATTTCATCGGTTGGCTTAGGCATACGGAGTTCATTCCCAGTCTAAGATCAGACCAGACTGAGGGTTGCAGCAGCAAGATCGGTAGCATGTAGAGGGGGACCCGACCGATCCTCGACTTACGTATCCTGCCCCTCTGGTCGACTGAGCACCCGCACGCTCGTTTCGTGGGTTGACTTAGGCATATGGAGTTTATTCCCGGTCTAAGCATACAGAGTTCATTCCTAGTCTAAGATTGGACCGGATCGAGGGTTGCAGGTGCACATGCTGGGCTCGGGCATGTGCTGGTGCTGTATTTTTTTTTGCCTGGGGCACCATCGCCAGAGAAGTTGACCAATGGCATTGGGGTTCCAGTGATTGGGGGGTGTGCGCACATGATGTGCGATGGGTGCTGGTACTTGGCCCTTATATTGGCCCGCTATCCCTCATCAAACCATGAGAACTCACACCCCCTTAAAGAGCATTTCAGATTTTATAGGTTTGCTGCCAGTAGCCATTAAAGTGTCTGAAATGGTGACACTTTTTTAAACTGGTCACAAAATCCTGTAAACTTTGAGTTTTTAGCTGAATTTTTTTGCGCAAGACAATAAAAATACAAGGATCATGTCTACCAAGTTTAGGGACAAAACTCCTTCTAAAAAAATTTAAAAAAAATCCCGAACCGTAAAAGGTTTCCAAAATCGTGAAAAATAGAAAATGAGTTGTCTTGCCATGAAACTTCACATGAAGGCTTAAAAGGCCATTGTATGAATTTATAAGCCATAAAAATGGCATTGGCATGGAAGAAACATGAAGATGTGCCTAAACCCACCTACCACCCTATCGATCCACGACTTGCGCATCCCGTCTCTCTGGTCAACGTAGTGCCCGCCTACCCGCCCGCTCGTTTTGTCGGTTGGCTTAGGCATACGAAGTTCATTCCCATTCTAAGACTGGATTGGACTGAGGGTTGCGGTAGCAGGATTGGCAGCACGTTGAGGGGGACCCGATCGATCCCTGGCTCGCGCATCTTGTCACTTTGGTCGGCTGAGCGCCCGTACGCTCATTTCATATGTTGACTTAGGCATACGGAGTTCATTCCCAGTCTAAGCATACGAAGTTCATTCCCAGTCTAAGATCGGACCGGACTGAGGGTTGCGGGTGCACATGCTGGGCTCAGGCATGTGCTGGTGCCGCATTTTTTTTCGCTCGGGGCACCATCGTCAGAGAACCTGACCGGCGGCATCGGGGTTCGACGATTGGGGGGGTGTATGCACATGATGTGCGAAGGGTGCTGGTACTTGGCCCTTATATTGGCACCCTATCCCTCATCAAACCTCGAGAACTCACACCCCCTTAAAGAGCATTTAAGATTTTACAGGTTTGCTGCCAGTAGCCATTAAAGTGTCTGAAATGGGGACACTTTTTCAAATGCTGACAAAATCCTGTACACTTCGAGTTTTTAGCTGAATTTTTTTGTGCATGCCAACAAAAATACAAGGATCATATCAACCAAGTTTGGGGCCAAAACTCCTTCTAAAATAATTTAAAAAAAATCTCAAACCGTAAAAAGTTTCAAAAATTGTGAAAAATAGAAAACGAGTCGTCTTGCCATGAAACTTCACATGATGGCTTAAGGGACCATTGCATGAATTTACAAGCCATAAAAATGGCATTGGCATGGTAAAAATATGAAGATGTGCCTAAACCCACCTACCATCCTACCGATCCACGGCTTACGCATCCCGCCTCTCTGGCCGGCGTAGTGCCTGCCCGCCTACCCGCTCGTTTCATCGGTTGGCTTAGGCATACAGAGTTCATTCCCAATCTAAGATCGGACTGGACTGAGGGTTACGACAGTAGGATCAGCCGGCTTGTGCATCCTGCCCCTCTGGCTGGCTGAGTGTCCACACGCTCATTTCTTGGGTTGACTTAGGCATACGGAGTTCATTCCCAGTCTAAGCATACGGAGTTCATTCCCAATCTAAGATCGGACCGGACCGAGGGTTGCGGGTGCACATGCTGGGCTCGGGCATGTGCTGGTGCCGTATTTTTTTTCGCTTGGGGCACCATCGTCGGAACATCACCGGAGAACCTGACTGACGGCATTAGGTTCCGGCGATTGAGGGGGGCCTGGGGGGGATACGCACATGATGTGTGATGGGTGTTGGTACTTGGCCCTTATGTTGGCCCCCTATCCCTCATCAAACCTCGAGAACTCACACCCCCTTAAAGAGCATTTGAGATTTTACAGGTTTACTGCCAGTAGCCATTAAAGTGTCTGAAATGGGGACACTTTTTTCAAATTGTCACAAAATCCTGTACACTTCAACTTTTTAGCTGAATTTTTTTATCATGCCAACAAAAATACAAGGATTACATCTACCAAGTTTGGGGCCAAAACTCCTTCTGAAAAAATTTAAAAAAAACTCGAACCGTAAAAAGTTTCAAAAATCGTGAAAAATAGAAAACGAGTCGTCTTGCCACGAAACATCACATGAAGGCTTAAGGGACCGTTGTATGAACTTACAAGGCATAAAAATGGTATTGGCGTGGCAGAAATATGAAGATATGCCTAAACCCACCTACCATGCTATCCATCCACGGCTTGCGCATCCTGCGTCTTTGGCCGCCATAGTGCCCGCCCACTCGTTTCGTCGGTTGGCTTAGGCATACAGAGTTCGTTCCCAGTCTAAGATCGAACCGAACCGAGGGTTGCAGTAGCAGGATCGGTAGCACGCAGAGGGGGACCGAGCCGATCCCCGGCTTGCGCATCCTAGCCCTCTGGCCGACTGAGCGCCCGTATGCTCATTTCGTGGGTTGACTTAGGCATACGGAGTTCATTCCTAGTCTAAGGTCGGACCAGACCAAGGGTTGTGGGTGCACATGCTGGCCTCGGGCATGTGCTGGTGCCACATTTTTTTTGCCCAGGGCACCATCACCGGTGGATCGCCGGAGAACCTGACCGGCGACATTGGGGTTCTGGCAATTGGGGGGGCCTGGTGGGTGTGCGCACATGATGTGCGATGGGTGCTGGTACTTAGCACTTAAATTGGCCCCCTATCCCTCATCAAACCTTGAGAACTCACCCCCCTTAAAGAGCATTTGAGATTTTACAGGTTTGCTGCCAGTAGCCATTAAAGTGTCTGAAATGGGGACACATTTTTCAAATGGTCTCAAAATCCTGTACACTTCGAGTTTTTAGCTGAATTTTTTTTGTGCATGCCAACAAAAATACAAGGATCACGTCTACCAAGTTTGGGGCCAAAACTCCTTCTAAAAAAGTTTTAAAAAAATCCCTAACCGTAAAAAGTTTCAAAAATCATGAAAAATAGAAAACGAGTCGTCTTACCATCAAACTTCACATGAAGGCTTAAGGGACCATTGTATGAATTTACAAGCCATAAAAATGGCATTGGCATGGCAGAAATATGAAAATGTGCCTAAACCCACCTACCACCCTATCGATCAATGGCTTGCGTATCCCGCCTCTCTGGCCGTCATACTGCCTGCCTGCCTACCCGCTCGTTTCATCGGTTGGCTTAGGCATACGGATTCCTAGTCTAAGATCAGACCCGATCGAGGTTTGGGGCAGCAGGATTGGCAGCACGCTAAGGGGGACCCGGTCGATCCCCGGCTTGTGCATCCTACCCATTTAGCCAGCTGAGCGCCTGCAAGCTCTTTTTGTAGGTTGACTTAGGCATACGGAGTTAATTCCCAGTCTAAGCATCCAGACTTCATTCCCAATATAAGATCGAACCAGACCGAGGGTTGCAGGCACACATGCTAGGCTCGGGCATATGCTGGTGCCGTATGTTTTTTTCGCTCGGGGCACCATCTCCGGAGCATCGCTAGAGAACCTGACCGACAGCATTGGGGTTCCGATGATTAGGGGGCGGGGGGTGTGCTTACATGATGTGCGGTGGGTGCTGGTACTTGGCCCTTATATTACCCCCCTATCCCTCACCAAACCTCGAGAACTCACACCCCCTTCAAGAGCATTTGAGATTTTACAGGATTACTACCAGTAGCCATTAAAGTGTCTGAAATGGGGACACTTTTTTCAAATGGTCACAAAATCCTGTACACTTCGAGTTTTTTGCTGAATTTTTTAGTGCATGCCAACAAAAATACAAGGATCAAGTCTACCAAGTTTGGGGCCGAAACTCCTTCTGAAAAAATTTAAAAAAAATCCCAAACCATAAAAAGTTTCAAAAATCGTGAAAAATAGAGAACGAGTCGTCTTGCCATGAAACTTCACATGTAGGCTTAAGGGACCATTGTATGAATTTACAAGCCATAAAAATGGCATTGGCACAGTAGAAATATGAAGATGTGCCTAAACCCACCTACCACCCTATCGATCCACGGCTTGCGCATCCCGCCTCTCGAGCTAGCATAGTGCCCGCCCGTTTACCCGCTCGTTTCGTCGGTTGGCTTAGGCATACGGAGTTCATTCCCAGTCTGAGACCGGACCAGACTGAGGATTACGGTAGCTGGATCAGCAGCACACTGACGGGGACCGTGCCTATCCCCGGCTTGCAAATCTTGCCCCTCTAGCCTACTGAGCGCCCGTACGCTCGTTTCGTGGGTTGACTTAGGCATACGGAGTTCATTCCTAGTCTAAGCATATGGAGTTCATTCCCAGTCTAAGATCAAACCAGACCGAGGGTTGTGGGTGCACATGCTGGGCTCAGGCATGTGCTGGTGCCATATTTTTTTTCGCCTGGGGCACCATCGTCGGAAAACCTGACCGACGAAATTGGGGTTCCGGCGATTGGTGGGGTCGGGGGGGTATGCGCACATGATGTGCGATGGGTGCTGGTACTTGGCCCTTATATTGGCCCCGTATCCCTCATCAAACCTCAAGAACTCACACCCCCTTAAAGAGCATTTGAGATTTTACAGGTTTGCTACCAGTAGCCATTAAAGTGTCTGAAATGGGGACACTTTTTTCAAATGGTCACAAAATCCTTTACACTTCGAGTTTTTACCTGAATTTTTTTGCACATGCCAACAAAAATACAAGGATCACGTCTACCAAGTTTGGGACCAAAATTCATTGTAAAAAAATTTTAAAAAAATCCTGAACCGAAAAAAGTTTCAAAAATCATGAAAAATAGAAAACGAATCATCTTGCCATGAAACTTCACATGAAGGCTTAAGGGACCATTGTATGAATTTACAAGCCATAAAAATGGCATTGGCACAGCAAAAATATGAAGATGTGCCTAAACCCACCTACCACCCTATCGATCCACGGCTTACGCATCCCGCCTCTCTGGTCGGCGTAGTGCCCGCCTGCCCGCCCGCTCGTTTCGTCGGTTGACTTGGGCATACAAAGTTCATTCACAGTCTAAGACCGGACCAGACCAAGCGTTGCGGCAGCAGGATCGACAGCACACAGTGGGGGACTCGGCTGATTCAGCTTGCGCATCTTGCCCCTCTGGCCGGCTGAGCACCCGCACGCTCGTTTCGTGGGTTGACTTAGGAATACAGAGTTCATTCCCAGCCTAAGCATACGAAGTGCATTCCCAGTCTAAGAATGGATCGGATCGAGGGTTGCGAGCGTAAATGCTGGGCTCGAGCTTGTGCTGGTGCCTCATTTTTTTCGCCCGTGGCTCCATCGCCACAGGATTGTCGGAGAGCCTGACAGGCAACATTGGGGTTCCGACGTTTTGGGGGGCCGGGGTGGGTGTGCACACATGATGTGCGATGGGTGCTGGTACTTGGCCCTTATATTGGCCCCTATCCCTCATCAAACCTTGAAAACTCGCACCCCCTTAAAGAGAATTTGAGATTTTACAGGTTTGCTGCCAGTAGCCATTAAAGTGTCTGAAATGGGGACACTTTTTTCAAATGGTCACAAAATCCTGTACACTTCGAGTTTTTAGCTGAATTTTTTTTTGCATGCCAACAAAAATACAAGGATCGCATCTACCAAGTTTGGCAGAAATATAAGATGTGCCTAAACCCACCTACCACCCTATCGATCCACGGCTTGCGCATCCCGCCTCTCCGGCAGACGTATTGCCCGCCCGCCCGCTCGTTTCGTCAGTTGGGTCAGGCATACGGAGTTCATTCCTAGTCTAAGATCAAACCAGACTGAGGATTACGGTAGCAGGATCGGTAGCACACTAACGGGGACTTGGCCGATCCCTAGCTTGGCCATCCTGCCACTCTGGCCGACTGAGCGCCCGCACGCTTATTTTATGCATTGACTTAGGCATACGGAGTTCATTCCTAGTCTAAGATCAGACCGGATCGAGGGTTTGCAGGTGCACATGCTGGACTCGGGCAAGTGCTGGTGCCATATTTTTTTTTACTCGGGGCACCATTGCCGGAGAACCTGACCGACGGGATTGGGGTTTCGACGATTGGGGTGGGCGGGGGGTGTACGCACATGATGTGTGATGGGTGCTGGTACTTGGCCCTTATATTGGCCCCCTATCCCTCATCAAACCTTGAGAACTCACACCCCCTTAAAGAGCATTTGAGATTTTACAGGTTTGCTGTCAGTAGCCATTAAAGTGTCTCAAATGGGGACACTTTTTTCAAATGGTCACAAAATCCTGTACACTTAGAGTTTTTGGTTGAATTGTTTTGTGCATGCCAACAAAAATACAAGGATCACATCTACCAAGTTTGGGGCCAAAACTCCTTTCTGAAAAAATTTTAAAAAAATCCCGAACCATAAAACGTTTTGAAAATCATGAAAAATAGAAAAGGAGTCGTCTTGCCATGAAACTTCACCTGAAGGCTTAAGGGACCGTTGTATGAATGTACAAGCCATAAAAATGGCATTGGCATGGCAGAAATATGAAGATGTGCCTAAAACCACCTACCACCCTATCGATCCATGGCTTGCGCATCCCGCCTCTCTGGCCGGCGTAGTGCCCGCCCGCCCGCCCGCTCAATTCATCGGTTGGCTTAGGCATACGGAGTTCATTTCCAGTCTAAGATCAGACCGGACTGAGGGTTGCAGGAGCAAGATTGGCAGCACGTTGAGGGGGACCCGACAGATCCCCGGCTTGCGCATCCTACCCCTTTGGCCGACTAAGCGCCCGTACACTCGTTTCGTGGGTTAACTTAGGCATACGGAGTTCATTCCCAGTCTACATGCTGGGCTCAGGCAAGTACTGGTGCCGCATTTTTTTTTGCCCATGGCACCAATGCTGGAGCATCATCGGAGAACCTGACCGACGGCATTTGGGTTCCGACGATTGGGGGGGCCGGTGGGTGTGCACACATGATGTGCGATGGGTGCTGGTACTTGGCCCTTATATTGGCCCCCTATCCCTCATGAAACCTCTAGAACTCACACCCCTTAAAGAGCATTTGAGATTTTACAGGTTTGCTGCCAGTGGCCATTAAAGTGTCTGAAATAGGGACACTTTTTTCAAATGGTCACAAAATCATGTACACTTCGAGTTTTTAGCTGAATTTTTTTGTGCAAGCCAACAAAAATACAAGGATCATGTCTAAAAAGTTTCGAGCCAAAACTCCTTCTGAAAATATTTTTGAAAAAATCCCAAATTGTAAAAAGTTTTGAAAATCGTGAAACACAGAAAACGAGTCATCTTGCCATTAAACTTCACATGAAGGCTTAAGGGACCATTGTATGAATTTACAAGCCATAAAAATGGCATTGGCATGGCAGAAATATGAAGATGTGCCTAAACCCACATACCACCCTATCGATCCACGGCTTACGCATCCCGCCTCTCTGGCCGATGTAGTGCCCGCCCGCCCGCTCGCTCGTTTCGTCGGTTGGCTTAGGCATAAGGAGTTCATTCCCAGTCTAAGATCGGACCGGATTGAGGGTTGCGGTAGTAGGATCGGCAGCACGTTGAGTGGGACCCGACCGATCCTCGGCTTGCGCATCCTGCCCCTCTGGCCGGTTGAGCGCCCGCACGCTCGTTTCGTGGGTTAACTTAGGCATACGGAGTTCATTCCTAGTCTAAGATCGGACCGGATCGACGGTTGCAGGTGCACATGCTGGGCTCGGGCATGTGCTGGTGCCCTATTTTTTTTCGCCCGGGGCACCATCGTCAGAGCATCATCGGAGAACTAACCGACGGCATTGGGGTTCCGACGATTGGGGGGCCGGTGGGGGTGTGCACACATGATGTGTGATGGGTGCTGGTACTTGGCCCTTATATTGGCACCCTATCCCTTATAAAACCTCGAGAACTCACACCCCCTTAAAGAGCATTTGAGATTTTACAAGTTTGTTGCCAGTAGCAATAAAAGTGTCTGGAATGAGGACACTTTTTTCAAATGGTCACAAAATCCTATACACTTCGAGTTTTTAGTTGAATATTTTTGTGCATGCCCACAAAAATACAAGGATCATGTCTACCAAGTTTGGGGCCAAAACTCCTTCTGAAAAAATTTTAAAAAATCCCGAACCTTAAAAAGTTTCAAAAATCATGAAAAATAGAAAACGAGTCGTCTTGCCATGAAACTTCACATGAAGGCTTAAAGGACCATTGTATGAATTTACAAGCCATAAAAATGGCATTGGCATGGCAGAAATATGAAGATGTGCCTAAACGCACCAACCACCCTATCGATCCACAACTTGCGCATCCCGCCACTCTGGTCGGCGTAGTGCCCGCCCGCCCGCCCGCTCGTTTCGTCGGTTGGCTTAGGCATACAGAGTTAATTCCCAATCTAAGATCAGACCGGACTGAGGTTGTGGCAGTTGGATTGGCAGCACGCTGAGGGGGACCCGATCGATCCTGAACTTGCGCATCCCGCCCCTCTAGCCGGTTGAGCACCCGTACGCTTGTTTCGTGGGTTGACTTAGGCATACGGAGTTCATTCCCAGTCTAAGATTGGACCGGACCAAGGATTGCGGGTGCACATGCTGGGCTCAGGCTTGTCTGGAGCATCGCCGGAGAACCTGACCGACAGCATTGGGGTTCCGACGATTGGGGGGGCCCTGGTACTTGGCACTTATATTGGCCCCCTATCCCTCATCAAACCTTGAGAACTCACACCCCCTTAAAGAGCATTCGAGATTTTACAGGTTTGCTGCCAGTAGCCGTTAAAGTGTCTGAAATGGGGACACTTTTTTCAAATGGTCACAAAATGCTGTACACTTCGAGTTTTTAGCTGAATGTTTTTGTGCAATCCCAAAAAAATACAAGGATTACGTCTACCAAGTTTGGCACCAAAAATCCTTCTGAAAAAATTTAAAAAAATCTCGAACCGTAAAAAGTTTCGAAAATCATGAAAAATAGAAAACGAGTCGTCTTGCCATGAAACTTCACATGAAGCTTAAGGGACCACTGTATGAATTTACAAGCCATAAAAATGGCATTGGCATGGTAGAAATATGAAGATGTGCCTAAACCCACCTACCACCCTATCGATCCACGGCTTGCACATCTCGCCTGTCTGGCCGACGTAGTGCCTACCTGCCCGCCACTCGTTTCATCGGTTGGCTTAGCCGTACAGGGTTCATTCCAATCTAAGATCAGACCAGACCGAGGGTTGTGGTAGTAGGATCGACAGTACGCTGAAGGGGACCCGACCGATCCCCGGCTTGAGCATCCTGCCCTTTTGGCCGGCTGAGCGCCCGCACGCTCGTTTCGTCGGTTGACTTAGGCATACGGAGTTCATTCCCAGTCTAAGCATACGAAGTTCATTCCCAATCTAAGATCGGACTGGTCCGAGGGTTGCGGGTGCACATGCTAGGCTAGAACATGTGCTGGTGCCACATTTTTTTTCACCCGGCCACCATCGTCGGAGCAACGCCAGAGCACCTGACCGACGGCATTGGGGTTTGGACGATTAGGGGGACCGGGGGGTGTGTGCGCACATGATGTGCGATGGGTGCCGGTACTTGGCCCTTATATTGGCCCCCTATCCGTTATCAAACCTCGAGAACTCACACCCCCTTAAAAAGCATTTGAGATTTTACAGGTTTGCTGCCAGTAGCCGTTAAAGTGTCTGAAATGGGGACACTTTTTTCAAATGGTCACAAAATCTTGTACACTTCGAGTTTTTAGCTGAATTTTTTTATGCATGCCAAAAAAAATACAAGGATCACGTCTACCAAGTTTGGGGCCAAAACACCTTCTGAAAGAATTTTAAAAAAATCTCGAACCGTAAAAAGTTTTAAAAATCGTAAAAAATAGAAAACGAGTCGTCTTGCCATGAAACATCACATGAAGGCTTAAGGGACAATTGTTGAATTTACAAGCCATAAAAATGGCATTGGCACGGTAGAAATATGAAGATGTGCCTAAAACCACATACCACCCAATCGATCCACGGCTTACGCATCCCGCCTCTCTGGCCGGCATAGTGCCCGCCCGTCCGCTCGTTTCGTCGGTTGGCTTAGGCATACGGAGTTCATTCCCTGTCTAAGAATGGATCAGACTGAGGGTTACGGCTGTAGGATCGGCAGCATGCTGAGGGGGACTCGGCCGATCCCTGGCTTGCGGATCCTGCCCCTCTGACCGGCCGAGCGCCTGCACGCTCGTTTTGTGGGTTGACTTAGGCATACGGAGTTCATTCCCAGTATAAGCATACGGAGTTCGTTCCCAGTCTAAGATCGGACCGAACCAAGGGTTGCGGGTGCACTTGCTAGGCTCAAGCATGTGCTGGTGTCGCATTTTTTTTTGCTCGGGACACCATCATCGGAGCATCACCGGGAACCTGACCGACGGCAGTGGTGATCCGACGATTGGGGGGGCCGGGGGGGTGTGCGCACATGATGTGTGGTGGGTGCTGGTACTTGGCCCTTATATTGGCCCCTTATCCCTCATCAAACCTTGAGAACTCACACCCCCTTAAAGAGTATTTGAGATTTTACAGGTTTGCTGCTAGTAGCCATTAAAGTGTCTGAAACGGGGACACTTTTTCAAATGGCCACAAAATCCTATACAGTTTGACTTTTTAGCTGAATTTTTTTGTACATGCCAAAAAAAATACAAGAATCACGTCTACCAATTTTGGGGCCAAAACTCCATCTGAAAATTTTTTTAAAAAATCCCAAACTGTAAAAAGTTTCTAAAATCGTGAAAAATAGA
This sequence comes from Durio zibethinus, assembly GCF_002303985.1. The sequence continues at coordinate 1,999,960 of NW_019168015.1, read as the reverse complement.
AAACAAGTCGTCTTGCCATGAAACTTCACATGAAGGCTTAAGGGAGCATTGTTTGAATTTACAAGCCATAAAAATGGCATTGGCATGGTAGAAATATGAAGATGTGCCTAAACCCACCTACCACCCTATTGATCCACGGCTTACGCATCCCGCCACTCTGGCCGCCTTAGTGCCCGCCCGCTAGTTTCATCGGTTGGCTTAGGCATACGGCGTTCATTCCCAGTCTAAGATGGGACCAAACGGAGGGTTGCAACAATAGGATCGACAGGATGCTGAGGGGGACCCGGTCGATCCCCGGCTTGCGCATCCTGCCCCTCTGGCCGGCTGAGCACCCGCACGCTCGTTTCGTGGGTTGACTTAGGCATACAGAGTTCATGCCAACAAACGTCTACCAAGTTTAGGGCCAAAACTCCTTTTGAAAAAATTTAAAAAAACCCCAAACCTTAAAAAGTTTAAAAAATCATTAAAAATAGAAAACGAGTCATCTTGCCATGAAACTTCACACGAAGGCTTAAGGGACCATTGTATGAATTTACAAGCCATAAAAATGGCATTGGCATGGCAGAAATATGAAGATGTGCCTAAACCCACCTACCACCCAATCGATCCATAGCTTACGCATCCTGCCTCTCTAGCCGGCGTAGTGCCCGCCCGTCCACACGCTCGTTTCATCGGTTGGCTTAGGCATAAGAAGTTCATTCCTAGTCTAAGACTGGACCGGACTGAGGGTTGCGATAACAGGACTAGCAGCACGTAGAGGGGGACCCGACCGATCCCGGCTTGTGCATCTTGCACCTCTGGCCTGCTGAGCACCCGCACGCTCATTTCGTGGGTTGACTTAAGCATACAGAGTTCATTCCCAGTCTAAGATAGGATCGAACCGAGGGTTGCGGGTGCACATGCTGGGCTCAAGCATCCTGGTGCCGCATTTTTTTCGCCTGGCACACCATCGCCGGAGCATCCTCGGAGAACTTGACCGACGCCATTGGGGTTCCGACGATTGGGGGGCCGGGGAGGTGCGCACATCATGTGTGATGGGTACTGGCACTTGGCCCTTATATTGGCCTCGTATCCCCCATCAAACCTTCAGAACTCATACCCCCTTAAAGAGCAATTGAGATTTTACAGGTTTGCTGCCAGTAGGCATTAAAGTGTTTGAAATGGGGACAGTTTTTTCAAATGGTCACAAAATCCTGTACACTTCGAGTTTTCAGCTGAATTTTTTTGTGCATGCCAACAAAAATACAAGGATCACGTGTACCAAGTTTGGGGGCAAAACTCCTTTTGAAAATGAGCCGTCTTGCCATGAAACTTCACATGAAAGCTTAAGGGACCATTGTATTAATTTACAAGCCATAAAAATGGCATTGGCATGGTAGAAATATGAATATGTGCCTAAACCCACCTACCACCCTATCGATCCATGACTTGCGCATCCCGCCTCTCTGGCCGGCGTAGTGCCCGCCTGCCCGCCCACTCGTTTCGTCGGTTAGCTTAGGCATACGGAGTTCATTCCCAATCTAAGATCAGATCGGACTGAGGGTTACGGCAGCAGGACGGTAGCATGTAAAGGGGGACCTAACCAATCCCTGGCTTGCGCATCCTGCCCTTTTGGTCGGCTGAGCGCCCGCACGCTCGTTTCATTGGTTGACTTAGGCATACGGAGTTCATTCCCAGTCTAAGCATACGGAGTTCATTCCCAGTCTAAGATCGGACCAAATCGAGGGTTGCGGGTGCACATGCTAGGCACGGGCATGTGCTGGTGCCGTATTTTTTTTCGCTCGAGGCACCATTACCGGAGCATCACCGGAGAACCTGACCGGCGGCATTGGGGTTTCGACGATCGGGGGGGTGTTCCCACATGATGTGTGATGGGTGCTGGTACTTGGCCCTTAAATTAGCCCCCTATCCCTCATCCAACCTCGAGAACTCACAACCCCTTAAAGAGCATTTGAGATTTTACAGGTTTGCTGCCAGTAGCCATTAAAGTGTCTGAAATGGGGACACTTTTTCAAATGGCTACAAAATCCTATACACTTCAAGTTTTTAGTTGAATTTTTTTGTGCATGCCAAAAAAAATACAACGATCACATCTAAGAAGTTTGGGGCCAAAACTCCTTCTAAAAAAATTTTAAAAAAATCTTGAACCGTAAAATGTTTTGAAAATCGTGAAAAATAGAAAATGAGTCGTCTTGCCATGAAACTTCACATGAAGGCTTAAGGGACCATTGTAAGAATTTACAAGCCATAAAAATGGCTTGGCACAATAGAAATATGAAGATGTGCCTAAACCCACCTACCACCCTATCGATCCACGGCTTGCGCATCCCGCCTCTATAGCCCGTCTGCCCGCTCGTTTCATCGGTTGGATTAGGCATACGGAGTTCATTCCCAGTCTAAGATCAAACCAGACCGAGGTTTATAGCAACAAGATCGATAGCACGTTGAGGGGGACCTGACCGATACCCGGCTTGTGCATCCTACCCCTTTGGCCGGCTGAGCGTCGGCACGCTCGTTTCATGGGTTGACTTAGGCATACGGAGTTCATTCCCTGTCTAAGCATACAGAGTTCATTCCCAGTCTAAGATCAGACTGGATCTAGGGTTACGGGTGCACATGCTGGGCTCGAGCATTTGCTGGTGTCGTATTTTTTTCGCCTGGGGCACCATCCCCGGTGAACCTGATCGGTGGCATTGGGGTTCCGACGATTGGGGGAAGCGGGGGGGGTGTGCGCACGTGATGTGTGTTGGGTGCAGGTACTTGGCCCTTATATTGGCCCCCTATCCCTCATCAAACCTCGAGAACTCACACCCCCTCAAAGAGCATTCGAGATTTTACAGGTTTGCTGCCAGTAGCCATTATAGTGTCTATAATGGGGACACTTTTTTCAAATGGTCACAAAATCCTGTACACTTCGAGTTTTTAGCTGAATTTTTTTGTGCATGCCAATAAAAATACAAGGATCACATCTACGAGGTTTGGGGCCAAAACTCCTTCTAAAAAATTTTAAAAAAATCTCGAACCGTAAAAAGTTTCTAAAATCGTGAAAAAATAGAAAACGAGTCATCTTGCCATGAAACTTCACATGAAGGCTTAAGGGACCATTGCATGATTTTACAAGCCATAAAAATGGCATTGACATGGCAGAAATATGAAGATGTGCCTAAACCCACCTACCACCCTATCTATCCACGGCTTGCGCATCCCGTCTCTCTGACCGGCGTAGTGCCCGCCTGCCCGTCAGCTCGTTTCGTCGATTGGCTTAGGCATACGGAGTTCATTCCCAGTCTAAGATCCGACCAGACTGAGGGTTACTGTAGCAGAATCAAAAGCGCACTGAGGGGGACCCGACCGATCCCTGGCTTGCGCATCCTGCACCACTGGCCAGCTGAGCGCCCTCACGCTCGTTTCGTGGGTTGACTTAGGCATACAGAGTTCATTCCCAGTCTAAGCATACGGAGCTCATTCCCAGTCTCAGATCAAATTGGATCGAGGGTTACGAGTGCAAATGCTTGGCTCGAGCATGTGCTGGTGCCACATTTTTTTTTGCACGGGGCACCATCGTCGGAGAACCTGACCGGCGGCATTAGGGTTCCGACGATTGGGGGGTGTGCACACATGATGTGCGATGGGTGCTGGTATTTGGCCCTTATATTGGCCCCCTATCCCTCATCAAACCTTGAGAACTCACACCCCCTTAAAGAGCATTTGAGATTTTACAGGTTTGCTGCCAGTAGCCATTAAAGTGTCTGAAATGGGGACACTTTTTTCGAATGGTCACAAAATCCTGTACACTTCGAGTTTTTAGCTGAATATTTTTGTGCGTGCCAAAAAAAATACAAGGATCACGTCTACCAAGTTTGGGGCCAAAACTCCTTTTGAAAAAGTTTAAAAAAAATCTCGAACCATAAAAAGTTTTAAAAATCGTGAAAAATAGAAAACGAGTCGTCTCGCCATGAAACTTCACATGAAGGCTTAAGGGACCATTGTATGAATTTACAAGCCATAAAAATGGCATTGGCACTATAGAAATATGAAGATGTACCTAAACCCACCAACCACCCCATCGATCCACGGCTTGTGCATCCCGCCTCTTTGGCCGGCGTAGTTACCGCATGCCCGCCCGCTCATTTCATCGGTTGGGTTAGGCATATGGAGTTCATTCCCAGTCTAAGATCGGACCAAATCAAGGGTTGCGATAGCAGGATTGACAGCACATTGAGGGGGACCCGATCGATCCCCGGCTTGCGCATCCTACCCCTCTGGCCGACGAAGTGCCCTCACGCTCGTTTCGTGGGTTGACTTAGGCACACGGAGTTCATTCCCAATCTAAGATCGGACCAGACCAAGTGTGGCAGGTGCACATGCTGGGCTCGGGCATGTGCTGGTGGCACTTTTTTTTTTGCCCTAGGCACCATCGCAGGAGCATCTTTGGAGAACCTGACCGACGGCATTGGGGTTCCGGTGATTGGGGGGGCCGGGGGGTGTGCGCACATGATGTGCGATGGGTGGTGGTACTTGGCCCTTATATTGGTCCCCTATCCCTCATCAAACCTCGAGAACTCACACCCCTTTAAAGAGCATTTGAGATTTTACAGGTTTGCTGCCAGTAGCCATTAAAGTGTCTGAAATGGGGACACCTTTTTCAAATGGTCACAAAATTCTGTACACTTTGAGTTTTTAGCTGAATTTTTTTGTGCATGCCAAAAAAAATACAAGGATCACGTCTACCAAGTTTGGGGCCAAAACTCCTTCTGAAAAAGTTTTTAAAACAATCTTGAACCGTAAAAAGTTTTAAAAATCATGAAAAAAGTTTTAAAAATCATGAAAAATAAAAAAAGTTTTAAAAATCGTGAAAAATAGAAAACGAGTCGTCTTGCCATGAAACTTCACATGAACGCTTAAGGGACCATTGTATGAATTTACAAGCCATAAAAATGGCATTGGCACTACAAAAATATGAAGATGTGCCCAAACCCACCTACCACCCTATCGATCCATGGCTTGCGCATCCCGCCTCTCTGACCGACGTAGTTGCCGCATGCCCGCCCGCTCGTTTCGTCGGATGGCTTAGGCATACGGAGTTCATTCCCAGTCTAAGATCAAACCAGACCAAGGGTTGTGGTAGCAGGATCGACAGCATGCAAAGTGGGACCCGGCCGATCCCCGGCTTGCGCATCCTGCCCTTATGGCTGGCTAAGTGCCCGCACGCTTGTTTCGTGGGTTGACTTAGGCATACAGAGTTCATTCCCAATCTAAGATCAGACCGGACCGAGTGTTGCGGGTGCACATGTTGGGCTTGGGCATGTGCTGGTGTCGCTTTTTTTTTTCACCCGGGGCACCATCGTCGGAGCATCTTCGGAGAACCTAATCGGAGGCATTGGGGTTCCAGTGATTGGGGGGGCCGAGGGGTATGCACACATGATGTGCGATGGGTGGTGGTACTTGGCCCAGATATTGGCCCCCTATCCCTCATCAAACCTAGAGAACTCACACCCCCTTAAAGAGCATTTGAGATTTTACAGGTTTGCTGTCAGTAGCCATTAAAGTGTCTGAAATGGGGACCTTTTTCAAATGGTCACAAAATCCTGTACACTTTGAGTTTTTAGCTGAATTTGTTTTTGCATGCCAACAAAAATACAAGGATTATGTCTACCAAGTTTGGGGCCAAAACTCCTTCTGAAAGAATTTTAAAACAATCTCGAACCGTAAAATGTTTCAAAAATCATGAAAAATAGAAAACGAGTCATCTTGCCATGAAACTTCACATGAAGGCTTAAGGGACCATTGTATGAATTTACAAGCCATAAAAATGGCATTGTCATGGGAAAAATATGAAGATGTACCAAAACGCACCTACCACCCTATCGATTCACAGCTTGCACATCCCGCCTCTCTGGCCGACGTAGTGCCCGCCCGCCCGCCCGCTCGTTTCGTCGATTGGCTTAGGCATACGGAGTTCATTCCCAGTCTAAGATTAGACCAGACCGAGGGTTGCGGTAGTAGGATCGGTAGCACGCTGAGAGGGACCCGATCGATCCCCGGGTTGCGCATCCTCCCCCTCTGGCCGGTTGAGCGCCTGCACGCTCGTTTCGTGGGTTGACTTATGCATACGGAGTTTATTCCCAGTCTAAGATTGGACGAGACTGAGGGTTGTGGGTGCACATGCTGGGCTAGGGCATGTGCACCCATAATTTTGTTTCGCCCGGGGCACCATCATCGGAGCATTGTCGGAGAACCTAACTGGCGGCATTGGGGTTCCTACGATTGGAGGGGCCGGGGGGTCTGCGCACATGATGTGCGATGGGTGCTGGTACTTGGCCCTTATATTGGCCCCCTATCCCTCGTCAAACCTCGAGAACTCACACCCCCTTAAAGAGCATTTGAGATTTTATAGGTTTGCTACCAATAGCCATTAAAGTGTCTGAAATGGGGACATTTTTTTAAAATGGTCACAAAATCCTGTACACTTCGAGTTTTTTGCTGAATTTTTTTGTGCATGCCAAAAAAAATACAAGGATCACGTCTACCAAATTTGGGGCCAAAAATCCTTCTGAAAAAATTTTAAAAAAATTCTGAACCGTAAAAAGTTTTAAAAATCATGAAAAATAGAAAACGAGTCGTCTTGCCATGAAACTTCGCATGAAGGCTTAAGGGACCATTGTATGAATTTACAAGCCATAAAAATGGCATTGGTATGGTAGAAATATGAAGATGTGCCTAAAACCCACCTACCACCCTATTGATCCGCAGCTTGCGCATCCCGCCTCTCTGGCCGACGTAGTGCCCGCCAGCCCGCCCGCCCACCCGCCCGTTCGTATCATCGGTTGGCTTAGGCATACGGAGTTCTTTCCTAGTCTAAGATCGGATTGGACCGAGGGTTGCGACAGCAGGCTGAGGGGGACCCGACCGATTTTAAAAACTTTGATTTTCAAGGAAGATTGATACTTTCAACTTTTCCTTAAAAACCTTTTTTTTTTGAAATTTTATTTTTAAGGAAAATTGATACTTTCAACTTTTCCCCAAAATTTTTTTTTTCATTTTTATTTAAAGAAAATAAAATAATAAAACAAAATTAAAGTGAAAATAAAAATAAAATAAAATAAAGAAAAGTAAAACAAAAAAATAAAATAAAAAAGTAAAATAAAGGTAAAAAGGATACTAAATAAACCTAATCTAATAAATAAAAAAAATAAATAAAAAACAAATAATAAAAAAAAAACTGGAGCGGCTCGGAGTACGGCTTGGCTCGGCTCGGCTCAAGGAAGAGAAAACGGCTCGAAGAAGCGACTTTGAACCTCGGTTCGGCTCGGCTATTGGCTCGGAGGGGGGAGACACCCGCGGGTCAGGAAGTGGGTCGACGCTCAGGTCGGGTCGGATCTCGGCAAAACGCGCGGATCCTCTGGGTCACTTAACGTAAAAATGACATCGTTTTGGGAGGGTATATAAGGCTCTTCCCTCTGTTTTTTGGCAGAAAGCTCCTCCCTTCTCTCTCTTTTCTTCCTTTTTCTCTCACTTCTCTCTAAAAAGGTCGAAGAACTCCGGTTGAATTTTCATCAGATTCTGGAAAATTTAACCAGAATCTAGTTTTTTCGTCGGAAGTTAGCCGAAAGTTCACCGAAAATTGGTCGGTTTCTGGGATCTTTCGTCGAAAACTAGGCAGCTCACCGAAAACTTCAAAGTTGGCCAAAATTTTCGTCGGAAAATGTAACTTTTGCTGGAAAATTCAACCGAAATCTGGAATTTTCCAGAAATTCCCAGAAAAAAAATGCCAAAAATCTTCAAAAAATTTCTGCTAATTCCCAGAACCCTTCTACACGTTTTCTTAGCTTTCTATACACCCCTTTTTCTCTCAAATCAATGGCTTTGCTCACTGTTCTTTTCTATGTTTTGCCTTTGTTCCAGGAGGTCCTTTTTATAAGGATTGATCAGGAGTTCTTGATCAATCCCAATTCCTCTTTGGACGGGGATTCAATCTTTGAATCCAATCTGGACTCTTTTGATTGAATCCCGATTCACAGTAGGATTCTTCAGCCTACAATCATAGCCCCAAAAAAAGAAAAAAAAATAATAATCAGATAAATGAAAAAGAAAAAAAAATTAACAGATAATTAAAAATAAAATAAGATAAATCCAAAAAATATTACAAGATAAAAAAAATAATAAATAAATAAATTATAATATAATAATAAATATATAACTATATAAATAAAATACATATAAATATTAACAAAAATAAATAAATAAATAAAGATATACATATATTAATACATAGTAATAATAAATAAATAATAAAATGCCTAAAATACAAAAGAAAAAAAATAAAAATAATACAAAATAAGAACCGAATTGGGCTTACCCATTTGGGCCAGGACCAATTGATCTGGGCCTGGACCAAATTGGGTGTCTATAGCTGCCCCTCTTTGCACATTTTCTGTGAAACAGAAATTGCGCAAAGACGTAGACACCCAATCATGACTCAACTCAACATTTTCATTTTTTTTTTTTGTTTTTTATGTTTTTTTTTGTGTTTTTTTTTATTTTTGTTTTTGACCGAAGCTCCTCTAAACAGAGGCTCAACGACTTTAAGAAACATAAATTGCTCCTCTAAACAGAGGCACCACGACTTTGGAAAGTAAATTGCTCCTCTAAACAGAGGCACCACGACTTTGGAAATTAAATTGCTCTTCTAAACAGAGGCACCACGACTTTTGGAAAGTAAATTGCTCCCCGACAAACATGTCCAAAGGAGTTGAAAGTTGTGTTTGAAGGAATTTCAGGAGATTATGCCCAAAGGTCTTATAAATCAACCCTGATACCAAAAGACATCCTATTTCAAGGATTAGGACCTTACCTGATAAGTTTCCTCTCAAATTTGCAAAATACCTTCATATCTGTCTTCTCTATGTGGGATGTTGGAACACCCTTGCTTCTTGAATTTATACACTATACTTTCCTGAAAGTAGTGCATGCTATGCAATGCATATGAATTTCAATGCATGCTATGCAGATGTTGGCCAATTAATTCCTATTCAATGTATGGTACTCAGGTTTCTCAAGCTCTTTTTTTTTTCTTGGGCATCAAACTTTTTGATTCTTTAAAGATCTAATTACACTGCTCTTCTAAGATCAAGTCAGTGTAGCTCTTAATTGTCTCTTCCACTCACATTCTTCTTGTAAGAAATCTTTTCCCAGATTCAATGTCCTAATCAGGAACTGAACATCTCGATTTTACCTTTATCACTCTTGACTTATTCAATGTAATGTAAAAAATCTTTCAGGTTGTTTTTCATTTATCAATCATTATTTTAAACTCAAAAAGTAAGAATGCATTTGCACATTTCTTCATGGTGGGGTATTAAGAGAAAGGATCTGAATGGTTGAGAAATAGTCATAATAAAAAGATATAAAGAATGAAATAGAATGTCTCTTATTAGCAAAATGTTGACTAATTTCAGCCAAGGGAGAATTACAAGGATGGGCATGGGGACAAAGCCCAAAATGAACAATCAGATAATCATGATAACACATCTCAAAGTTTTTTTTGGAAAACCCAATCCTCTGATGTATTTAACAACTTGGAACTCTTCCGAATTTGCTAGCCTCTATATCAGCGGACTTTAAAATTCGATGCTGTATTCTCCTTATCTAAGCTGCCTTTTCAGGTTTTCAACTTAGACAAACCCCCTATGACTCAAACCGCCCTTTTAGGGTTTTCGCCTTGAGTCTTCCTTTTTCATTCACTTTTTTTTTCTTTTTTTCATTTTTTCATTTTTGTCGTCATTTTTTTCATTTTTTTCATCATTTTTTTCATTTTTTCATTTTTTTTAAGCATAGTATTTCTTCACAACATCAGAATTTATAGGATGGGGTAAATCATTTCCATCCATCTCAGTGAGTATCAGTGCTCCACCTGAAAAAGCCCATCTCACCACATACGGTCCTTCTCAATTCGGAGTCCATTTTCCTCTACTATCGTGTTGGATTGAGAGAATTCTTTTCAAGACCAACTCTCCTTCTCGAAAGAAACGGGGCTGAATTTTCTTATCATGAGCCCTCATCATTCTTCTTTGATACAGCTGACCATGGCATAGTGCAGTCAATTTTTTTTTCTTCTATGAAATTTAACTGCTCATAAATTCCTCCGAATCATTCGGCCTTCTCCTAACTCAACTTCTTTTAAAAACTCTTCAAAGAGGCGGATCTCTACTTCCACTGGTAGTCACAACTTCATCCTATAAACCAAAGAAAATGGGTTACCCCCAGTAGAAGTGCGAACTGACGTTCGATATGCATGTAATGCAAATGGCAACTTCTCATGCCAATCTTTGTAAGTTTCAGTCATTTTCTCCAAAATCCTTTTTATGTTCTTATTGGCTGCCTTAACTGCCCCATTCATCTTCAGACGGTATGGTGCCGAGTTATGATGCCTGATCTTGTATTGAACACATACTTCTTGCATCATCTTACTATTTAGATTCTTGGCACTGCCT
>NW_019168015.1:1959072-1988467 GCF_002303985.1 Durio zibethinus | reverse complement strand
GTAGCCATTAAAGTGTCTAAAATAGGACACTTTTTTCAAATGAACACAAAATCCTGTACACTTCGAGTTTTTAGCTGAAATTTTTTTTGTGCCATGCCAACAAAATACAAGGATCATGTCTACCAAGTTTTAGGGCCAAAACTCCTTCTGAAAAAATTTTAAGAAAATCCCGAACCGTAAAAGTTTCAAAAATCATGAAAAATGAAACTTCACATGAAGGCTTAAGGGACCATTGTATGAATTTTACAAGCCATAAAAATGGCATTGACATGGCAAAAATATGAAGATGTGCCTAAACCCACCTACCACCCTATCGATCTACGACTTACGCATCCCGCCTATCTAGCCGGCGTAGTGCCCACCCGACTGCTCGTTTTGTCGGTTGGCTTAGGCATACGGTGTTCATTCCCAGTCTAAGATTAGACCAGACCAACGGTTACAGTAGCAGGATTGGTAGCACGCTGAGGGGTACCCGATCGACCCCTGGCTTGCGCATCCTGCCCCTCTGGTCGGCTGAGCGCCCACGCGTTCATTTCGTGGGTGGGCTTAGGCATGCAGAGTTCATTCCCAGTCTAAGATCAGACCAGACCGAGGGTTGTGGGTGCACATGCTAGGCTCAGGCATGTGCTGGTGCCGTATTTTTTTTCACTCGGGGCACCACCACCAGAGAACTTGTCCAACGACATTGGGGTTTCGGGGATAGGGAGCGGGGGGGGTGTGCGCACATGATGTGCGATGGGTGTTGGTACTTGGCCCTTATATTGGCCCCCTTATCCCTCATCAAACCTCGACAGCTCACACCCCCTTAAAGAGCATTTGAGATTTTACAGGTTTGCTACCAGTAGCCATTAAAGTGTTTCAAATGGGGACAATTTTTTCAAATGGTCACAAAATCCTATACACTCGTATGAATTTACAAGCCATAAAAATGGCATTGCCGGAGAACCTGACCGGCAGCAATGGGGTTCCGGTGATTGGAGGGGTCGGAGGGGTGTCCGCACATGATATGCAATGGGTGCTGGTACTTGGCCCTTATATTGGCCCCCTATCCCTCATCAAACCTCAAGAACTCACTCCCCCTTAAAGAGCAATTGAGATTTTACAAGTTTGCTGCCAATAGGCATTAAAGTGTCTGAAATGGGGACACTTTTTTCAAATGGTCACAGAATCCTGTACACTTCGAGTTTTTAGCTGAATTTTTTTATGCATGGGAGAAAAAATACAAGGATCACGTCTACCAAGTTTGGGGCAAAAACTCCTTCTGAAAAAATTTTAAAAAAATCATGAACCGTAAAAAGTTTCAAAAATCATGAAAAATAGAAAACGAGTCGTCTTCCCACGAAACTTCACATGAAGGCTTAAGGGACCATTGTATGAATTTACAAACCATAAAAATGGCATTGGCATAGCAGAAATATGAAGATATGCCTAAACCCACCTACCACCCTATCGATCCACGGCTTGCGCATCCCGTCTCTCTGACCGGCGTAGTGCCCGCCCGCCCGCCCGCCCGTCCGCTCGTTTCGTCGGTTGGCTTAGGCATACAGAGTTCATTCCCAGTCTAAGATTAGACCAGACTGAGGGTTGCGATAGTAGGATCAGCAACAGGTAGAGGGGGAACCGATGGATCCTCATCTTCAGTATCCTACCCATCTAGCCGGCTGAGCGCCTACATGCTCATTTCATGGGTTGACTTAGGCATACGGAGTTCATTCCCAGTCTAAGCATATGGAGTTCATTCCCAGTCTAAGATCGGACCGGACCGAGGGTTGTGGGTGCACATGCTGGGCTCGGGCATGTGCTGGTGTCACTTTTTTTTTTCACTCGGGGCACCATGTCGGAGAACCTGACCAACGGCATTGGGGTTCCGATGATAAGGGTGGGGGGTGTGCGCACATGATGTGCGATGGGTGCTGGTACTGGGCCCTTATATTAGCCCCCTATCCCTCATCAAACCTCGAGAACTCACACCCCCTGAAAGAGCATTTGAGATTTTACAGGTTTGCTGCCAGTAGCCATTAAAGTGTCTGAAATGGGGACACTTTTTTCGAATGGTCACAAAATCCTTTACAGTTCAAGTTTTTAGCTAAATGTTTTTGTGCATGCCAACAAAAGTACAAGGATCACGTCTACCAAGTTTGGGCCCAAAATTCCTTCTGAAAAAATTTGAAAAAAATCCCGAACCGTAAAAAGTTTCAAAAATCGTGAAAAATAGAAAATGATTCATCTTGGCATGAAACTTCACATGAAGGCTTAAGGGACCACTATATGAATTTACAAGCCATAAAAATGGCATTGGCGTGGTAGAAATATGAAGATGTGCCTAAACCCACCTACCACCCTATCGATCCATGGCTTGCGCATCCCGCTTCTCTTGCTGGCGTAGTGCCCGCCCGCCCGTTCATTCCGTCGGTTGGCTTAGGCATACAGAGTTCATTCCCAGTCTAAGATTGAATCAGACTGAGGGTTGTGGTAGCAGGATTGACAGTACTTAGAGGGGAACCCGATCGATCCCCGGCTTGCACATCATGCCCCTCTGGCCGGCTGAGCACCCGCACGCTTCTTTCATGGGTTGACTTAGGCATACGGAGTTCATTCCCAGTCTAAGCATACGAAGTTCATTCCCAGTCTAAGATCAGACCGAACCAAGGGTTGTGAGTGCACATGCTAGGCTCAAGCATGTGCTGGTGCCGCATTTTTTTTTCGCCCGGGGCACCACCGTCGAAGAACCTGACCGACAGCATTGGGGTTCCGATGATTGGGGGGGCCGAGGGGTGTGCGCACATGATGTGCGATGGGTGCTGCTACTTGGCCCTTATATTGGCCCCCTATCCCTCATCAAACCTCGCGAACTCACACCCCCTTAAATAGCATTTGAGATTTTACAGGTTTGCTGCCAGTAGCCATCAAAGTGTCTGAAATGGGGACACTTTTTTCAAATGGTCACAAAATCCTGTACACTTCGAGTTTTTAGCTGAATTTTTTTATGCATGCCAACAAAAATAAAAGGATCACATCTACCAAGTTTGGGGCCAAAATTATTTCTGAAAAAATTTTAAAAAAATCCCGAACCGTGAAAAGTTTTGAAAATCGTGAAAAATAGAAAACGAGTCATCTTGCCATGAAACTTCACATGAAGGCCTAACGGAACATTGTATGAATTTACAAGCCATAAAACTGGCATTGGCATGGTAGAAGTATGAAGATGTGCCTAAACCAACCTACCACCCTATCGATCCACGGCTTGCGCATCCCGTCTCTCTAGCCGGCGTAGTGCCCGCCCGCCTGCCCGCTCGTTTCATCAGTTGGCTTAGGCATACGGAGTTCATTCCCAGTCTAAGATCAGACCAGACCAAGGGTTGTAGCAGCAGGATCGGCAGCACACTGAAGGGGACCCGACCGATGCCCGGCTTGCGCATCCTACCCCTTTGGCCGACTGAGCGCCTGCACGCTCATTTCGTGGGTTGACTTAGGCATACGGAGTTCATTCCCAGTCTAAGATCGGACCGGATCGAGGGTGCACATGCTAGGCTTGGGCATGTGCTGGTGCCGCATTTTTTTTCACCCGAGGCACCATCGTCGGAGTATCATCGGAGAACCTGACCGACGGCATTGGGGTTCCGTCGATTGGGGGGGCCGGGGGGTGTGCGCTTATGATGTGCGATGGGTGCTGGTACTTGGCCCTTATATTGGCCCCTTATCCCTCATCAAACCTCGAGAACTCACACCCTCTTAAAGAGCATTTGAGATTTTACAGGTTTGCTGCCAGTAGCCATTAAAGTGTCTAAAATGGGGACACTTTGTTCAAATGGTCACAAAATCCTATACACTTCAAGTTTTTAGCTGAATTGTTTTATGCATGCCAAAAAAAATACAAGGATCACGTCTACCAAGTTTGGGGTGAAAACTCCTTCTGAAAAAATTTTAAAAAAATCTCGAACCGTAAAAAGTTTCAAAAATGTTGAAAAATAGAAAACGAGTCGTCTTGCCATGAAACTTCACATGAAGGCTTAAGGGACCATTGTATAAATTTACAAGCCATAAAAATGGCATTGGCACAGCAGATATATGAAGATGTGCCTAAACCAACCTACCACCCTATCGATCCACGGCTTGTGCATCCTGCCTCTCAGGCCAGTGTAGTTCTCGCCCGCCCGCTCATTTTGTCGGTTGGCTTAGGCATACGGGTTTATTCCCAGTCTAAGATTGGACCGGACCGAGGGTTGGGGCAGTAGGATCGGCAGCATCCTGAGGGGGACCCAATCGATCCCCAGCTTAAGCATCCTACCCCTCTGGCCGGCTGAGCACCCGTAAGCTCGTTTCGTGGGTTGACTTAGGCATATGGAGTTCATTCCCAGTCTAAGCATATGGAGTTCATTCCCAATCTAAGATCGGACTGGACCGAGGGTTGCGGGTGCACATGCTGGGCTCGGGCATGTGCTGGTGCTGCATTTTTTTTTGCTCGGGGCACCATCGTCGGAGCATCGTCGGAGAACCTGACCAGCGGCATTGGGGTTCCGTCGATTGGGGGGCCGGGGGGTGTGCGCTCATGATGTGCGATGGGTGCTGGTACTTGGCCCTTATATTGGCCCCTTATCCCTCATCAAACCTCGAGAACTCACACCCCCTTAAAGAGCATTTGAGATTTTACAGGTTTACTGCCAGTAGCCATTAAAGTGTCTAAAATGGGGACACTTTGTTCAAATGGTCACAAAATCCTATACACTTCGAGTTTTTAGCTGAATTGTTTTGTGCATGCCAAAAAAAATACAAGGATCACGTCTACCAAGTTTGGGGCCAAAACTCCTTCTGAAAAAATTTTAAAAAATACCGAACCTTAAAAAGTTTCAAAAATCATGAAAAATAGAAAACGAGTCGTCTTGCCATGAAAGTTCACATGAAGGCTTAAGGGACCATTGTATGAATCTACAAGCCATAAAAATGGCATTGGCACGTAAAAATGTGAAGATGTGCCTAAACTCACCTACCACCCTATCGATCCTCAGCTTGGCATCCCGCCTCTTTGGTCGACGTAGTGCCCGCCCGCCCGCTTATTTCGTCGGTTGGCTTGGGCATACGGAGTTCATTCCCAGTCTAAGATCAGACTGGACCAAGGGTTGCGGCAGCAAGATCGGCAGCACGCTGATGGGGACCCAACCGATCCCTAGCTTGCGCATCCTGTCCCTCTGGCCAGCTGAGCGCCCGCACGCTTGTTTCGTGGGTTGACTTAGGCATTCGGAGTTCATTCCCAGTCTAAGATTAGACCAGGCCGAGGGTTACAGATGCACATGCTGGGCTCGGGCATGTGCTGGTGTGGCATTTTTTTTGCCCAGGGACCATCGTTAGAGCATTGCCGGAGAACTTGACCGACGGCTTTGGGGTTCCGGCAACTGGGGGGGCTGGGGGGTGTGCGCACATGATGTGCGATGGGTGCTGGTACTTGGCACTTATGTTGGCCTCTAACCCTCATCAAACCTCAAGAACTCACACCCCCTTAGAGAGCATTTGAGATTTTACAGGTTTGCTGCCAGTAGCCATTAAAGTGTCTGAAATGGGGACACTTTTTTCAAATGGTCACAAAATCCTGTACACTTAGAGTTTTTAGCTGAATTTTTTTGTGCTTGCCAAAAAAAATACAAGGATCACGTCTACCAAGTTTGGGGCCAAAACTCCTTCTGAAAAAATTTTAAAAAAATCATGAACCGTAAAAAGTTTTAAAAATCGTGAAAAATAGAAAACGAGTCGTCTTGCCATGGAACTTCACATGAAGGCTTAAGGGACCATTGTATGAATTTACAAGCCGTAAAAATGGCATTTCCATGGCAGAAATATGAATATGTGCCTAAACCCACATACCACCCTATCGATGCACGACTTGTGCATCCCACCCCTCTGGCCGACGTAGTGCCCGCCTGCCCGCTTGTTTCGTCGGTTGGCTTAGGCATACAGAGTTCATTCCCAGTCTAAGATCAGACCAGATTGAGGGTTGCAGCAGCAAGATCAATAGCACACTTAAGGGGACCCAGTCAATCCCCGGCTTGCGCATCCTGCCCCTCTGGCGGGCTGAGTGCCCGTACGCTCGTTTCGTGGGTTGACTTAGGCATATGGAGTGCATTCCCAGTCTAAGTTCGCACCGGACTGAGGTTGCAGGTGCACATGCTGGGCTCGGGCATGTGCTCTTGCCGTATTTTTTTTCGCCCGGGGCACCATCGCCGGAGCATCGTCAGAGAACCTGACCGACGGCATTAGGGTTCCGACGATTAGGGGGGCTGAGGGGTGTGCAGACATGATGTGCGATGGGTGCTGGTACTTGGCCCCTATATTGGCCCCCTATCCCTGATCAAACCTCAAGAACTCACACCCCCTTAAAGAGCATTTGAGATTTTACAGGTTCGCTGCCAGAAGCCATTAAAGTGTCTGGAATGGGGACACTTTTTTCAAATGGTCACAAAATCCTGTACACTTCAAGTTTTTAGCTGAATTTTTTTGCGCGTGCCAACAAAAATACAAGGATCATGTCTACCAAGTTTGGGGCTAAAAATCCATCTGAAAATATTTTTAAAAAATCCCGAACCGTAAAAAGTTTTAAAAACTGTAAAAAATAGAAAACGAGTCGTCTTGCCATGAAACTTCACATGAAGGCTTAAGGGACCATTGTACGAATTTACAAGCCGTAGAAATGGCATTGGCATGGCAGAAATATAAAGATGTGCCTAAACCCACCTACCACCCTATCAATCCACGGCTTGCGCATCCCGTCTCTCTGGCCGGCGTAGTGCCTGCCCGCCCGCCCGCTCGTTTCGTCGGTTGGCTTAGGCATACGGAGTTCATTCCCAGTATAAGATTGGACCAGACCAAGGGTTGCGGCAGCTGGATCGGCAGCACGCTGAGGGGGACCCGACCGATGCCTGGCTTGCGCATCCTGCCCCTCTGGCCGACTGAGCGCCCGCACGCTCGTTTCGTGGGTTGACTTAGGCATACGGAGTTCATTCCCAGTCTAAGCATACGGAGTTCATTCCCAGTCTAAGATTGGACCGAACCGAGGGTTGCGGGTGCACATGCTGGGCTCGGGCATGTACTGGTGTCGCATTTTTTTTTGCCTCGAGGCACCATGTCGGAGCATCGTCGGAGAACCTGACGACGGCATTGGGTTCGACGATTGGGGGGCTGAGGGGGTGTGCGCACATGATGTGCAGTGGGTGCTGGTACTGGCCCTTATATTGGCCCCTATCCCTCATCAAACTTGAGAACTCACACCCCTTAAAGAGCATTTGAGATTTACAGGTTTGCTGCCAGTAGCCATTAAAGTGTCTGAAATGGGACACTTTTTTCAAATGGCACAAAATCCTGTACACTTCGAGTTTTAGCTGAATTTTTTTGTGCATGCCAACAAAAATACAAGGATCACGTTCTACCAAGTTTGGGGGCAAAACTCCTTTTGAAAAAAATTTAAAAAAATCCCGAACCGTAAAAAAGTTTGAAAATCATGAAAAATAGAAAGATCAGTCTTGCCATGAAACTTCACATGAAGGCTTAAGGGACCATTGTATTGAATTTACAAGCCATAAAATGGCATTGGCTTGGTAGAAATATGAAGATGTGCCTAAACCCACCTACCACCCTATCGATGCATGGCTTGCGCATCTCGCCTCTTTGGCCGACGTAGTGCCCGCCCGCCCGCCCACTCGTTTCATCGGTTGGCTTAGGCATACGGAGTTCATTCCTAGTCTAAGATCAGACCAAACTGAGGGTTACGACAGCAGGATCGACAGCACACTGAGGGGGACCCGACCGATCCCCGGCTTGCGCATCCTGCCCCTCTGGCCAACTGAGCGCCCGTACACTCGTTTCGTGGGTTGACTTAGGCATACGGAGTTCATTCCTAGTCTAAGATCGGACGGGACCGAGAGTTGTGGGTGCACATGCTGGGCTCGGGCATGTGCTGGTGTCATATTTTTTTTCACCCGAGGCACCATCGTCGGAGTATCGTCGGAGAACCTGACTGGCGGCATTGGGGTTCCGGCGATTAGGGGGCCGGGGGGTGCGTGCACATGATGTGCGATGGGTGCTGGTACTTGGCCCTTATATAGGCCCCCTATCCCTCATCAAACCTCGAGAACTCACACCCCCTTAAAAAGCATTTGAGATTTTATGGGTTTGCTGCCAGTAGCCATTAAAGTGTTTGAAATGGGGACACTTTTTTCAAATGGTCACAAAATCCTATACACTTCAAGTTTTTAGCTTAATTTTTTTTTGCATGCCCACAAAAATACAAGGATCACGTCTACCAAGTTTGGGGCCAAAACTCCTTATGAAAAAATTAAAAAAAATCCCGAACCTTAAAAAGTTTCAAAAATCATGAAAAATAGAAAACGAGTCATCTTGCCATGAAACTTCACATGAAGGCTTAATGGACCATTGTATGAATTTACAAGAAATAGAAATGGCATTGGCATGGCAAAAATATGAAGATGTGCCTAAACCCACCTACCACCCTATCGATCCACGGCTTGCGCATATCGCCTCTCTGGCCGGCGTAGTGCTCGCCCGCCCGCCCGCCCGCTCATTTTGTTGGTTGGCTTAGGCATACGGAGTTCATTCCCAGTCTAAGAT
Source organism: Durio zibethinus (assembly GCF_002303985.1). The sequence goes on along the minus strand of NW_019168015.1, from coordinate 1,979,854 downwards.
TGAACCGGACTGAGGGTTGCGTAGCAGGATTGGCAGCACGCTGAGGGGGATGCGACCGATCCCCGGCTTACGCATCCTGCCCCTCTGGCCAGCTGAGCGCGCCGCATGCTCATTTTGTGGGTTGACTTAGGCATATAGAGTTCATTCCCAGTCTAAGATCGGATCGGACTGAGGGTTGCGAGTGCACATGCTGGGCTCGGGCATGTGCTGGTGCATTTTTTTTGCCCGAGGCACCATCGTCGGAGCATCGTCGGAGAACCTGAAAGACGGCATTAGGGTTCTGACGATTGGGGTGTGCGCACATGATGTGCAGTGGGTGCTGGTACTTGGCCCTTATATTGGCCCCCTATCCCTCATCAAACCTTGAGAACTCACACCCCCTTAAAGAGCATTTGAGATTTTACAGGTTTGCTGCCAGTAGCCATTAAAGTGTCTGAAATGGGGACACTTTTTTCAAATGGTCACAAAATCCTGTACACTTCAAGTTTTTAGCTGAATTGTTTTGTGCATGCCAAAAAAAATACAAGGATCACATCTACCAAGTTTGGGGCCAAAACTCCTTTGAAAAAATTTTTAAAAAATCCCGAACCGTAAAAAGTTTTGAAAATCATGAAAAATAGAAAAGGAATCGTCTTGCCATGAAACTTCACATGAAGGCTTAAGGGACCATTGTATGAATTTACAAGCCATAAAAATGGCATTGGCATGGTAGAAATATGAAGATGTGCCTAAACCCACCTACCACCCTATCGATCCACGGCTTGCGCATCCCGCCTCTCTGGCCGGCGTAGTGCCCGCCTGCCTGCCCGCTCGTTTTCGTCGGTTGGCTTAGGCATACGGAGTTCATTCCCAGTCTAAGATCAGACCGAACTGAGGTTGCGGTAGCAGGATCGGCAGCACGCTGAGGGGACCCGACCGATCCCCGGCTTACGCATCCTGCCCCTCTGGCCGGCTGAGCGCCCGCACGCTCGTTTCGTGGGTTGACTTAGGCATGCGGAGTTCATTCCTAGTCTAAGATCGAACCGGACCGAGGGTTGCGGGTGCACATGCTGGCTCGAGCATGTGCTGGTGTCGCATTTTTTTTGCCCGGGGCACCATCGTCGGAGAACCTGACGGCAGCATTGGGGTTCGGCGATTAGGGTGGCCGGGGGGTGTGCGCACATGATGTGCGATGGGTGCTGGTACTTGGTCCTTATATTGGCCCCCTATCCCTCATCAAACCTCGAGAACTCACACCCCCTTAAAGAGCATTTGAGATTTTACAGGTTTGCTGCTAGTTGCCATTAAAGTGTCTGAAATGGGGACACTTTTTTCAAATGGTCACAAAATCCTATACACTTCGCGTTTTTGACTGAATTTTTTTGTGCATGCCCACAAAAATACAGGATCACGTCTACCAAGTTTGGGGCCAAAACCCCTTCTGAAAAAATTTAAAAAAATCCCGAACCGTAAAAAGTTTCAAAAATCATGAAAAATAGAAAACGAGTCATCTTGCCATGAAACTTCACATGAAGGCTTAAGGGACCATTGTATGAATTTACAAGCCATAAAAATGGCATTGGCATGGCAGAAATATGAAGATGTGCCTAAACCCACCTACCACCCTATCGATCCACGGTGTCATGAGCCAACCTTGTATAGGGCCATGACCAGGACTTAGGTTTCCATGAGCCACCCATGTATAGGGCCATGGCCGGGTAGATCCCTTGTGCTAGGAAAAGTGTCCCCATTTCAAACATTGTAATGGTTACTGGTAGCATAGCTCTAAAATCTCTAAGGCTCTTTAGGGGGGTGAGCCGACAGCGTAGTGTTGGGCTGTCTCACCGGTTGCTATGCGAGCTTAGGCCACCCACCAAGGGCTGCCCCCTGGCCTTGGTGATGGTGGGAGGTCCCGATGTATGATTCCCATTTATAATAAAACTCACCCTGATTGAATGTCCCGATTGTTGCCTCGATGTGTTTTCTCTTTTTCTCGGTGCGAATATGCCTTCTTGTGTGTGTGCTTGAGATTGATCTCGATATATTGTGTCTTATTGTGAATGCTTGGGACTAACCATGGCTTATGGTTATTTGTTCAGATATCGATCTATTGAAGGCTGACTTGGTTGGGAGCGCCCATTCAAGTGCCGCACGATCTATTGCTTGTTGAGAGAAAGCTTAGTCCGTGACACATGGTATCAGAGCACGGTTGAGAAGTGCTAGAAAAATGGATGAGATGGCCACAAGTGGTGGACCGAATCATCAACAGAGAATTGAGGAACTTGAGGTCGTAGTGGCTGCAATGAAAATTCATATGGCGACTAAAGATCGAGTGAGAGAGATCAAGACAACCCAGCGGGAGTTATCCGATACTCTCCACAACATGAGCGAAGAGGCTAAAGTCCCCTTGGACATTCTCCAAAAGGAGTTTGAAGAGCTCAGAGCACATGTGAGCATTCTATAAATGGCTGTGGCCAGATCGGGTTCGTGCTCGATTGAAAGGGGAAAAAGGCCCAAGGTGCCGGAGCCTCGATGCTATGAGGGGGCAAGGGATGCTAAGGAACTTAAAAATTTCTTGTTTGACATAGAGCAGTACTTTCGAGCTGTACACACAGATTCAGAGGAAGACAAGGTGACAATGGCATCGATGTACCTCGCAGGGGATGCCAAGCTGTGGTGGCACTCCAAGTTTGTCGATGACGAGTGCCCGATTAAGACTTGGACGGATCTGAAGTGAGAATTGAAAAACCAGTTCTTCCCTGAGAATGTGGAGTATATAGCTCGAAGGAGACTTCGAGAGTTGGTGCAAACAGGAACGGTGCGAGAGTTTGTAAGGAGCTTTTCTACCCTGATGTTGGATATTTGGGACATGTCCGAAAAGGATAAGATGTTCTATTTTCTTGAGGGCCTCAAGCCTTGGGCGAGGACAGAACTACAAAGGCAGAAAGTGCAAGACGTGGCCACGGCCATGGCTGCAGCTGAACGTCTTCACGATTACAATGATGGCTCTTCAAAACGAAAAATCCTCCATCAGCTGGCAGTAGCTTTAACTTTGGGAGTGGGGGAAAGATGACTAGGTTGGACCGGCCCTTCAGTGGGGGATCAGACAGGAGGTCCTTTGGTCGAGATAGCACCCAACCCAAGACAAGCAACGCAGGGATTTTCAAGCCTAGGCAACCGTTAGCTTGCTTTCTTTGCAAGGGGCCGCATCGGGTGGCTGAATACCCGCACAGGGGAGCCCTTAATGCTTTAAGGACCTCGTCTCAAGAGTCCGTAAAAGTGCCAGAGAGCATTGAAGAAGCTGAAGAGGAGCCAGCCAGGATGGGTTCAATAAGGTTCCTCAATGCCCTCCGCACCCAATTGAACACTATAAAGAAAGAGCAGAGTAGAGGCTTGATGTATGTGAACTTGATGATCAATGAGAAAGCCACCAAGGCCATGGTGGATACGGGTGCAACCGACACTTTCATCACACCAGAAGAAGCAAAAAGGTGTGGTCTTCAGATTAGTAAAGACTGTGGATGAATGAAGGCAGTCAATTCGCCAGCCTTTGCGATCAGTGGAAGCTCCAAGAGTGTGACAACCCGATTGGGGCCATGGGAAGGGAAGGTAGACTTTACAGTTTCCCCCATGGATGACTTTGATGTTGTTCTCGGATTGGACTTCATGATGTTGGCTCAGGTCATCCCTATCCCCGCCGCTAGCTGCTTGTTGTTCTTAGGGGAACACCCATGTGTGGTGCCAGCCAACATCTTACCAAAGAGTGGGAAGAAAATGATTTCTGCTTTGCAGTTCAAGAAAGGGGTAAAGAGAGGGGAACCCTCCTTTGTGGCGGTGCTGATCTACAAAGAAGGGTCGGAAGTAGAACCAATACCTAATGGTGTGGAAAAAGTGTTGGAAGAATTCGAAGAGGTGATGCCAGAGATGTTGCCTAAGGTTTTACCCCCTCGACGAGCAGTAGACCATGAAATTGAGCTCCTTCTAGGAGTGAAACCCCCTGCTAGAGCTCCCTACCGCATGGCCCTACCAGAGTTGGTCGAACTAAGAAAGCAGTTAGATGAGCTGCTACAAGCTGGGTTCATCAGACCATCAAAGGCTCCTTTCGGAGCGTCAGTGCTATTTCAAAAGAAGCATGATGGAAGTTTGCGATTATGTGTTGACTACAGGGCCCTGAACAAAGTCACCATAAGAAACAAATATCCCATTCCCCTTATAGCAGACTTGTTTGATCAATTGAGCCGGGCCAAGTACTTCTCCAAATTGGACCTGAGATCTGGCTACCATCAGGTCAGAATCGTTGAGGGAGATGAGCCAAAGACCACTTGTGTGACACGGTATGGTGCATTTGAATTTCTTGTTATGCCCTTTGGACTGACCAATGCTCCTGCCACATTTTGTACATTGATGAATCAGGTGTTCCATGACTACCTAGACAAATTTGTAGTCATCTATTTAGACGATATAGTGGTATATAGCTCCACCTTGGAAGAACATCAAGAGCACCTGCGCCAGGTACTTCAAAGATTACAGGACCACCAGTTATACGTAAAAAGGGAGAAGTGTGCATTTGCTCAGACCTAAATCCATTTTCTCGATCACATTGTCGAACGTGGCCACATTCAAATGGACATGGAAAAGGTTAGGGCCATCAAGGAGTGGACAACACCGAAGAACGTTAGTGAACTCCGCTCATTTTTGGGACTAGCCAATTATTATAGAAGGTTTGTGGAAGGGTACTCTCGCAAGACCACGGCCCTCACGGAGCTATTGAAGAAGGAGCGTAAATGGTGTTGGACGAATGAGTGCCAAGAGGCCTTTGAGGGATTGAAGGATGCTATTATGAAGGATCCCATCTTAGCTCTCCCTGATATTGAAAAGCCCTTCGAAGTTCAGACGGATGCATCTGATTTTGCTATTGGAGGAGTGCTTTTGCAACAACATCACCCGGTAGCATTTGAAAGTAGGAAGCTAAGTGAAGCTGAAAGGAAATATACAGCCCAGGAAAAAGAACTCCTGGCGGTGGTTCACTGCTTGAGGGCTTGGCGACATTACTTGTTGGGTTCACACTTTGTCGTGAAGACAGACAATACGGCTGTTAGCCATTTTCTCACCCAACCAAGGCTTACGGCAAAACAAGCTAGGTGGCAGGAATTTTTAACGGAATTCAACTTTTGTTTTGAGCACACCACTTGAAAGACCAATCAAGTGGCCGATGCATTGAACAGGCGAGCAGATTAGTGGCCCTTAGAAGAATTGCCCCAATGGTGGCTAGCAGAGCCACTACAGACATTCACAAGTTGATTGGAGATCACTTAGGGAAGGACTCGCAAGCTTGTGCCATCCTGAAGCTAGTGGAAGAAGGGAAATCCAAGTACTTCTGGCAAGAAAATGGGGTCTTATGGACCAAGGGGCCTCGAGTGTTTGTGCCAAGAGTAGAAGGTCTAAGATAGATGCTAACGAGGGAATGTCATGACACACCATGGGCGAGACACCTGGGTTGGCAACGCACTTTGGCGTTATTGAAACAGGGATACTATTGGCCTCACATGCGATAAGATGTGATAGACTATACGAAGACTTGCCTCATTTGCCAACAAGACAAGGTTGAAAGGAGGAAACCTGCAGGCATGCTTGAACCACTACCAGTACCCACCAGACCGTGGGAAAGCATCTCCCTCGATTTCATTTCGAGCCTACCCAAGGTTGGTGACCTTGGAGCTATTTTGGTGGTGATTGACCGGTTCTCTAAGTATGCCACATTCATTCTCGCACACAAGTATTGCACTGTGGAAGACACAGCTCGATTATTGTTCAAACATGTGGTCAAATACTGGCGCCTCCCTCAAAACATTGTCAGCGATCGAGATCCGAGATTCACGGGGTCTTTCTGGAGAGAACTTTTCAAGATATTGGGGTCCCAACTCAACATCTCCTCAAGCTATCACCCTCAAATCGATGGTCAAATGGAACGGTTCAACGGATTATTAGAGGAATACTTGAGGCATTTTGTTCAAGCCAATCAGAAAGACTGGCCTTCATTATTGGACGTGGCTCAACTCTGCTTTAATTCCAACAAAAGCTCTTCCACCAATAAGAGCCCATTTGAGGTGGTCACCGGACAATTACCAAGGCTACCCCACACTTCCTTGGAACAATATGGAGGAAAGAATCTGAGAGCCTTCAATCTCAGCAAAGAGTGGAAGCAAAACACAGAGATTACGCAAGCCTACCTGGAGAAAGCATCAAAGAGGATGAAGAAATGGGCAGACAAGGGTCGTAGAGCTCAACATTTTCAAGTTGGTGATTTGGTTCTTGTCCGACTAGTTCCTGAACAAACCAGGTTCTTGAGAAAGAGAGATCGTAGACTGGTGCGCAAATATGAAGGTCCAGTAAGGGTCCTTTCCAAGGTGGGGAATACTTCTTACAAAATCGACCCACCAAAGTGGATGAAGGTGCACCCAGTATTTCATGTGAGCAACCTGAAACCTTTCCATGCAGATCCTACAGATGCTAGTCGAAGGGAGCCAACCAGAGCCGCCATCACCATGAAGCCACCCTCAGAGCGTCAAGTCGAAGAGATCTTAGCTGACAGGGAAACCAAGATATCTCGAAGACTAGTTCGGGAGTACTTAGTGAAGTGGGAGGGATTAGGACTAGAAAAAACCAGCTGGGAGAGAGAACATGACCTCCAGAGATTTCAAAGGAAGATCAAAGAATTTCAAGCCAGGAAGTCGATGAGGACGTCGATAGAATAGGTGGGGGAAGGATGTCATGAGCCAACCTTGTATAGGGCCATGACCAGGACTTAGGTTGCCATGAGCCACCCATGTATAGGGCCATGGCCGGGTAGATCCCTTGTGCTAGGAAAAGTGTCCCCATTTCAAACATTGTAATGGTTACTGGTAGCATAGCTCTAAAATCTCTAAGGCTCTTTAGGGGGGTGAGCCGGTAACGTAATGTTGGGTTGTCTCACCGGTTGCTATGCGAGCTTAGGCCACCCACCAAGGGCTGCCCCTCTCGCCCTGGTGATGGTGGGAGGTCTCGATGTATGATTCCCATTTATAATAAAACTCACCTCGATTGAATGTCCCGATTGTTGCCTCGATGTGTTTTCTTTTTTTCTCGATGCGAATATGCCTTCTTGTGTGTGTGCTTGAGATTGATCTCGATATATTGTGTCTTATTGTGAATGCTTGGGACTAACCATGGCTTATGGTTATTTGTTCAGATATCGATCTATTGAAGGCTGACTTGGTTGGGAGCACCCATTCAAGGGCCGCACGGTCTATTGCTTGTTGAGAGAAAGCTTAGTCCGTGACACACGGCTTGCGCATCCCGCCTCTCTGGCCGCGTAGTGCCCGCCCACCCGCCCGCTCGTTTCGTCGATTGGCTTAGGCATACGGAGTTCATTCCCAGTCTAAGATCAGACTGGACTGAGGGTTGCGGCAGCAGGATCGGCAGCACGCTGAGGGGGACCCGGCCGATCCCCGGCTTGCGCATCCTACTCCTCTGGCCGACTGAGTGCCCACATGCTCGTTTCGTGGGTTGACTTAGGCATACGAAGTTCATTCCCAGTCTAAGCATACGAAGTTCATTCCCAGTCTAAGATCAGACTGGACCGAGGGTTACGGGTGCACATGCTTGGCTCGGGCATGGGCTGGTGCCATATTTTTTTTTGCTCGGGCCACCATCGTCGGAGCAACGCCAAAGAACCTGACTGGCGGCATTGGGGTTCGATGATTCGGGGGGCCAGGGGGGTGTGCGCACATGATGTGCGATGGGTGCCGGTACTTGGCCCTTATATTGGTCCCCAATCCCTAATCAAACCTTGAGAACTCACACCCCCTTAAAGAGCATTTGAGATTTTACAGGTTTGCTGCCAGTAGCAATTAAAGTGTCTGAAATGGGGACACTTTTTTCAAATGGTCACAAAATCCTGTACACTTCGAGTTTTTAGCTGAATTTTTTTGTGCAGGCCAACAAAAATACAAGGATCACGTCTACAAAGTTTGGGGCCAAAACTCCTTCGAAAATAATTAAAAAAAAATCTCAAACTGTAAAAAGTTTCAAAAATCGTGAAAAATAGAAAACGCGTCGTCTTGCCATGAAACTTCACATGAAGGCTTAAGGGACCATTGTATGAATTTACAAGCCATAAAAATGGCATTGACATGATAGAAATATGAAGATGTGCCTAAAGCCACCTACCACCCTATCGATCCACGGCTTGCGCATCCTGCCTCTTTGGCCGGCGTAGTGCCCGCCCGCCCGCCTGCTCGTTTTGTCGATTGGCTTAGGCATACGTAGTTCATTCTCAGTCTAAGATTGGACCAGATTGAGGGTTATAGCAGCAGGATCAGTAGCACGCAGAGGTGGACCCGTCCGATCCCCAACTTGAGCATCATGCCCTATTGGCCGACTGAGCGCCCGTACGCTCATTTCGTGGGTTGACTTAGGCATACACAGTTCATTCTAGTCTAAGCATACGGAGTTCAGTCCCAGTCTAAGATCAGATCGGACCGAGGGTTGCGGGTGCACATGCTGGGCTCAGGCATGTGCTGGTGCCGCTTTTTTTTTTGCCCGGGGCACCATCGCCGGAGAACCTGATGGGCGGCATTGGGGTTCTAGCGATTAGGGGGTAGGGGGTGTGCGCACATGATGTGCGATGGGTGCTGGTTCTTGGCCCTTATATTGGCCCCCTATCCCTCATCAAACCTCGAGAACTCACACCCCTTAAAGAGCATTTGAGATTTTACAGGTTTGCTGCCAGTAGCCATTAAAGTGTCTGAAATGGGGACACTTTTTTCAAATGGTCAAAAAATCATGTACACTTTGAGTTTTTAGCTGAATTTTTTTGTGCATGACAACAAAATATATAAGGATCACGTCTAACAAGTTTGGGGCCAAAACTCCTTCTGAAAAAATTTTAAAAAAATCCCGAACGATAAAAAGTTTTAAAAATCGTGAAAAATAAAAAATGAGTCGTCTTGCCATGAAACTTCACATGAAGGCTTAAGGGACCATTGTACAAATTTACAAGCCATAAAAATGGCATTGGCATGGCAAAAATATGAAGATGTGCCCAAACCCACCTACCACCCTATCGATCCACGGCTTGCGCATCCCGCCTCTCTGGCCGGCGTAGTGCCTACCTGCCCGCCCGTTCGTTTCGTCAGTTGGCTTAGGCATACAGAGTTCATTTCCAGTTTAAGATCAGACCAGACCGAGGGTTGCGGCAACAGGATTGGCAGCATGTAGAGGGGGACCCGACCGATCCCCGGGTTACGCATCCTGTCCTCTGGCCGGCTGAACACCCGCACGCTCGTTTTGTGGGTTCACTTAGGCATGCGGAGTTCATTCCCAGTCTAAGCATACGGAGTTCATTCCCAGTCTAAGATTGACCAGACGAGGTTGCGGGTTGCACATAGCTGGGCTCGGGCATGTGCTTGTGCGCATTTTTTTTCGCCCGGGGCACCATCGCGGAGCATCGTACGGAGAACCTGACCGACGGCATTGGGGTTCGCGATTGGGGGGGCCGAGAGGTGGTGTGCCACATGATGTGCGATGGGTGCTGTACTTGGCCCTTATATGGCCCCCTATCCCTCATCAAACCTCGAGAACTCACACCCCTTAAAGAGCATTTTGAGATTTTACAGGGTTTGCTGCCAGTAGCCATTAAAGTGTCTGAAATGGGGACACTTTTTTCAAATGGTCACAAAATCCTTACACTTCGAGTTTTTAGCTGAATTTTTTTGACATGCCAAAAAATAAAAGGATCATGTCTACCAAGTTTGGGGCCAAAACTCCTTTTGAAAAAATTTAAAAAAATCTCGAACCGTAAAAAGTTTCAAAAATCGTGAAAAATAGAAAAGAGTCGTCTTGCCATGAAACTTCACATGAAGGCTTAAGGGACCATTGTATGAATTTACAAGCCATAAAAATGGCATTGACATGATAGAAATATGAAGATGTGCCTAAAGCCACCTACCACCCTATCGATCCACGGCTTGCGCATCCTGCCTCTTTGGCCGGCGTAGTGCCCGCCCCGCCCGCCTGCTCGTTTTGTCGATTGGCTTAGGCATACGTAGTTCATTCTCAGTCTAAGATTGGACCAGATTGAGGGTTATAGCAGCAGGATCAGTAGCACGCAGAGGTGGACCCGTCCGATCCCCAACTTGAGCATCATGCCCTATTGGCCGACTGAGCGCCCGTACGCTCATTTCGTGGGTTGACTTAGGCATACACAGTTCATTCTAGTCTAAGCATACGGAGTTCAGTCCCAGTCTAAGATCAGATCGGACCGAGGGTTGCGGGTGCACATGCTGGGCTCAGGCATGTGCTGGTGCCGCATTTTTTTTCGCCTGGGGCACCATCGTCGGAGAACCTGACCGGCGGCATAGGGGTTCCGACAATTGGGGGGCGGCGGGGTCTACGCACATGATGTGCGATGGGTGCTGGTACTCGGCCCTTATATTGGCCCCCTATCCATCATCAAACCTGGAGAACTCACAGCCCCTTAAAGAGCATTTGAGATTTTACAGGTTTGCTGCCAGTAGCCATTAAAGTGTCTGAAATGGGGACACTTTTTTCAAATGGTCACAAAATCCTGTACACTTCGAGTTTTTAGCTGAATTTTTTTGCGCAAGCCAACAAAAATACAAGGATCATGTCGACCAAGTTTGGGGCCAAAACTTCTTCTGAAAAAATTTTAAAAACATCCCAAACCGTAAAAAGTTTCAAAAATCGTGAAAAATAGAAAACGAGTCGTCTTGCCATGAAACTTCACATGAAGCATTAAGGGACCATTGTATGAATTTACAAGCCATAAAAATGGCATTGGCATGGCATAAATATGAAGATGTGACTAAACCCACCTACCACCCTATCGATCCACGGCTTGCGCATCCCACCTCTCTGGCTGGCGTAGTGCCCGCCCGCCCGCCCGCTCATTTCGTCGGTTGGCTTAGGCATACTGAGTTCATTCCCAGTCTAAGATTAGACTGGACTAAGGATTGCGGTAGCAAGATCGACAGCACACTGAGGGGGACCCGGCCGATCCCCGGCTTACGCATCCTGGCCCTCTGGCCGGCTGAGTGCCCGCACGCTCGTTTCATGGGTTGACTTAGGCATACGGAGTTCATTCCTAGTCTAACCATACGGAGTTCATTCCCAGTCTAAGATCGGACCGGACCGAGGGTTACAGGTGCACATGCTGGGCTAGCGCATGTGCTGGTGCCGCATTTTTTTTCGCTCGGGGCGTCAGCGCCGGAAAACCTGACCGATGGCATTGGGGTTCTGGCGATTAGAGGGGTAGGGTGTGTGCGCAAATGATGTGCGATGGGTGCTGGTACTTGGCCCTATTTATTGGCCCCCTATCCCTCATCAAACTTTGAGAACTCACACCCACTTAAAGAGCATTTGAGATTTTACAGGTTTGCTGCCAGTAGCAATTAAAGTGTCTGAAATGGGAACACTTTTTTCAAATGGTCACAAAATCCTATACACTTCGAGTTTTTAGCTGAATTTTTTTGTGCATGCCAACAAAAATACAAGGATCATGTCTACAAAGTTTGGGGCCAAAACTCCTTCGAAAACAATTAAAAAAAAATCTCAAACCGTAAAAAGTTTCAAAAATCGTGAAAAATAGAAAAAGAGTCGTCTTGCCATGAAACTTCACATGAAGGCTTAAGGGACCATTGTATGAATTTACAAGCCATAAAAATGGCCTTGGCATTGCAAAAATTTGAAGATGTGCCAAAACCCACCTACGACTTATCGATCCATGGCTTGCGCATCCCGCCTCTCTGGCTTACGTAGTGCCCACCCGCCTACTCGTTTCATCGGTTGGCTTAGCCAGAAGGAGTTCATTCCCTATCTAAGAATAGACTGAACTGAGGGTGGCAGCAGCAGGATCAGTAGCACGCTGAGGGGGACCCGACCGATCCCCGGCTTGCGCATCCTACCCCTCTGGCCGGCTGAGTGCCCGCACGCTCGTTTCGTGGGTTGACTTAGGCATACGGAGTTCCTTCCCAGTCTAAGATCGGATCAGATCGAGGGTTGCAGGAGCACATGCTGGGCTTGAGCATGTGCTGGTGCTGTATTTTTTTCCGCCGGGGACCATTGCCAGAGCATCGTCGGAGAACCTGACCGGCGGCATTGGGGTTCTGGCGATTGGGTGGGCCGGAGGGGTGTGCACACATGATGTGCGATGGGTGCTGGTACTTGGCCCTTATATTGGCCCCGTATCCCTTATCAAACCTCGAGAACTCACACCCCCTTAAAGAGCATTTGAGATTTTATAGGTTTGCTGCTAGTAGCCATTAAAGTTTCTGAAATGGGGACACTTTTTTCAAATGGTCACAAAATCCTGTACACTTCGAGTTTTTAGCTGAATTTTTTTGCGCAAGCCAACAAAAATACAAGGATCATGTCGACCAAGTTTGGGGCCAAAACTTCTTCTGAAAAAATTTTAAAAACATCCCAAACCGTAAAAAGTTTCAAAAATCGTGAAAAATAGAAAACGAGTCGTCTTGCCATGAAACTTCACATGAAGCATTAAGGGACCATTGTATGAATTTACAAGCCATAAAAATGGCATTGGCATGGCATAAATATGAAGATGTGCCTAAACCCACCTACCACCCTATCGATCCACGGCTTGCGCATCCCACCTCTCTGGCTGGCGTAGTGCCCGCCCGCCCGCCCGCTCATTTCGTCGGTTGGCTTAGGCATACTGAGTTCATTCCCAGTCTAAGATTAGACTGGACTAAGGATTGCGGTAGCAAGATCGACAGCACACTGAGGGGGACCCGGCCGATCCCCGGCTTACGCATCCTGGCCCTCTGGCCGGCTGAGTGCCCGCACGCTCGTTTCATGGGTTGACTTAGGCATACGGAGTTCATTCCTAGTCTAACCATACGGAGTTCATTCCCAGTCTAAGATCGGACCGGACCGAGGGTTACAGGTGCACATGCTGGGCTAGCGCATGTGCTGGTGCCGCATTTTTTTTCGCTCGGGGCGTCAGCGCCGGAAAACCTGACCGATGGCATTGGGGTTCTGGCGATTAGAGGGGTAGGGTGTGTGCGCAAATGATGTGCGATGGGTGCTGGTACTTGGCCCTATTTATTGGCCCCCTATCCCTCATCAAACTTTGAGAACTCACACCCACTTAAAGAGCATTTGAGATTTTACAGGTTTGCTGCCAGTAGCAATTAAAGTGTTTAAAATGGGGATAGTTTTTTCAAATGGTCACAAAATCCTGTACACTTCGAGTTTTCAGCTGAATTTTTTTGCATATGACAATAAAAATACAAGGATCAGGTCTACCAAGTTTGGGGCCAAAAATCCTTTTGAAAAAATTTTAAAAAAAATCCCAAACCGTAGAAAGTTTTGAAAATCATGAAAAATAGAAAACGAGTTGTCTTGCCATGAAACTTCACATGAAGTGTTAAGGGACCATTGTATGAATTTACAAGCCATAAAAATGGCATTGGCATGGCAGAAATATGAAGATGTGCCTAAACCCACCTACCACCCTATCGATCCACGGCTTGCACATCCCGCTTCTCTGGCCGACGTAGTGCCCGCCCGCCCGCCCGGTTGTTTCATCGGTTGGCTTAGGCATACGGAGTTCATTCCCAGTCTAAGATCGGACTGGACCGAGGGTTGCGGTAGGAAGATCGGCAGCACGCAGAGGGGGACCCGGTCGATCCTCGGCTTGCGCATCCTGCCCCTCTGGTCGGCTGAGTGCTCGCATGCTCGTTTCGTGGGTTGACGGAGGCATACGGAATTCATTGCCAGTCTAAGATCGGACTGGACTGAGGGTTACGGGTGCACATGCTGGGATCAAGCATGTGCTGGTGCCGTATTTTTTTTCGCCTGGGCCACCATCGCTGGAGCATCATCGGAGATCCTGACCGGCGACATTGGGGTTCCGACGATTGGGGGGGCCAGGGGGTGTGCGCACATGATGTGCAATGGGTGCCGGTACTTGGCCCTTATATTGGTCCCCTATCCCTCATCAAACCTCAAGAACTCACACCCCCTTAAAGAGCATTTGAGATTTTACAGGTTTGCAGCCAGTAGCCATTAAAGTATCTGAAATGGGGACACTTTTTTCAAATGGTCAACAAAATCCTGTACACTTCGACTTTTTAGCTGAACTTTTTTGTGCATGCCCACAAAAATACAAGGATCACGTCTACCAAGTTTGGGGCCAAAAATCCTTCTGAAAAAATTAAAAAAACTCCCGAACCATAAAAAGTTTCAAAAATCATAAAAAATAGAAAACGAGTCGTCTTGCCACGAAACTTCACATGAAGGCTTAAGGGACAATTGTATGAATTTACAGGCCATAAAAATGGCATTGGCACGACAAAAATATGAAGATGTGCCTAAACCCACCTACCACCCTATCGATCCATGGCTTGCGCATCCCGCCTCTCTAGCCGACGTCGTGCCCGCCTGCCCGCTTGTTTCATCGGTTAGCTTAGGCATACGGAGTTCATTCCTAGTATAAGATCAGACCAGACCGACGGTTGTGGCATCAGGATCAGTAGCACGCTGAGGGGGACCCGGCCTATTCCTGGCTTGCGCATCCTGGCCAATGGCCGACAGAGCACCCGCACGCTTATTTCGTGCATTGACTTAGCCATATGGAGTTCATTCCCAATCTAAGCATATGGAGTTCTTTCCTAGTCTAAGATCAAACTGGATCAAGGGTTACGGGTGCACATGCTAGTACTGGTGCCACATTTTTTTTTGCCGGGGCACCATCACAGGAGAACCTGACTGGTGGGATTAGGGTTCCGATGATTGGGGGGCGGTGGGGGTGTGCGCACATGATGTGCGATGGGTGCTGGTACTTGGCCCTTATATTGGCCCCTTATCCCTCATCAAACCTCAAGAACACACACCCCCTTAAAGAGCATTTGAGATTTTACAGGCTTGCTGCCAGTAGCCATTAAAGTGTCCGGAATGGGGACACTTTTTCAAATGGTCACAAAATCCTGTACACTTCGAGTTTTTAGCTAAATTTTTTTGTGCATGGCAAAAAAAATACAAGAATCACGTCTACCAAGTTTGGGGCCAAAACTTGTTCTGAAAAAATTTTAAAAAAATCTCGAACCGTAAAAAGTTTCAAAAATCATGAAAAATAGAAAACGAGTCATCTTGCCATGAAACTTCACATGAAGGCTTAAGGGACCATTGTATGAATTTACAAGCCATAAAAATGGCATTGGCATGGCAAAAATATGAAGATCTGCCTAAACCCACCTACCACCATATCGATCCATGACTTGCGCATCCCGTCTCTCTGGTTGGCGTAGTGCCCGCCCGCCCGTCTGCTCGTTTCGTCGGTTGGCTTAGGCATACGGAGTTCATTCCTATTCTAAGATCAGACTGGACCAAGGGTTGCGGTAGCAGGATCGACAACACGCTGAGGGGGATCCTACCGATCCCTGGCTTGCACATCCTGCCCCTCTAGCCAGTTGAGCGCCCGCACGGTCATTTCGTGGGTTGACTTAGGCATACGGAGTTCATTCCCAATCTAAGATCAGATCGGACCGAGGGTTGCGGGTGCACATACTGGTATTGGGCATGTGCTGGTGCAACATTTTTTTTTGCCCGGGGCACCATCGCCGGAGCATCACTGGAGAACCTGACCGACGGCATTGAGGTTCCGGTGATTGGGGGTGCCGGGGGGGTGTGCCCACTTGATGTGTGATGGGTGCTGGTACTTGGCCCTTATATTGACCCCTATCCCTCATCAAACCTTGAGAACTCACACCCTTTAAAGAGCATTTGAGATTTTACAGGTTTGCTGCCAGTAGCCATTAAAGTGTCTGAAATGAGAACACTTTTTTTAAATGGTCACAAAATCCTGTTCACTTCGAGTTTTTAGCTGAATTTTTTTTTGCATGTCAAAAAAAATACAAGGATCACGTTTGCCAAGTTTGGGGCCAAAAATCCTTCTGCAAAAATTTAAAAAAAATCCCGAACAGTAAAAAGTTTTGAAATTCATGAAAAATAGAAAACGAGTCGTCTTGCCATGAAAATTCACATGAAGGCTTAAGGGACTGTTGTATGAATTTACAAGCCATAAAATTGGCATTGGCATGGTAGAAATATGAATATCTGCCTAAACCCACCTACCACCCTATCGATCCACGGCTTGCGCATCTCGCCTCTCTGGCCGGCGTAGTGCCCGCCCGCTCCGCCCGCTCATTTCGTCGTTGGCTTAGCATAAGGAGTTCATTCCCAGTCTAAGACTGGACCGGACGAGGGGTTGCGGTAGCAGGATCGCCAGCACGCTGAGGGGACCCGACTGATCCTCTGCTTGCGCATCTTGCCCCTCTGGCCGGCTGAGCGCCCGCACGCTCGTTTTCATGGGTTGACTTAGGCAATGAGTTCATTCCCAATATAAGCATACAGAGTTCATTCCCAATTCTAACGATCGGGATCGGATTCGAGGGTTGCGGGTGGGCACATGCTGCGCTCGGCATGTGTCTGGGTGCCCGCATTTTTTTTTCGCCTCGAGGCACCCGATTCGTCGGAGAACGCTGATCGACGGAATTGGGTCCGACAATTTGGGGGTTGTGCGACATGATGTTGCGATGGGTGCTGGAACGGTGGCCCTATAATTTGGCCCCTATCCCCCATCAAACCTTCGAGAACTCACACCCCTTGAAAGAGCATTTTGAGAATTTTATGGTTTACTGCCAGGTAGCCATTAAAGGGTCTGAAATGGGGACACTTTTCTTCAAATGGTCACAAAATCCAGTACACTTTGAGTTTTTAGCTGAATAATTTTGTGCAATGCCAAAAAAACTGGAAGGATCATGTCCACCAAGTTTGGGGTGAAAACACTTCCTGAAAAATTTTAAACAAATCCCGAAACTGTAAAAAGTTTTGAAAATAGTGAAAAATAGAAAATGAAGTCGTCTTGCCAATGAAACTTCACATGAAGGCTTAAGGGACCATTATATGAATTTACAAGCCATAAAAATGCATTGGCATGCAAATATGAAGATGTGCCTAAACCCACCTAGCACCCTATCGATCCACGCTTACGCATCTCGCCTTCTGCCGGCGTAGTGCCCACCTGCTCACCCGTTTGTTCTCGTTGCTTAGGCATAGGAGTTCATTCCCATCTAGATCGACCAGACCAGATTGGGTTGCGACATAGGATCAGCAGCACTGAGGGGGCCCGATCCGATCCCTGGCTTACACATTTACCCCTCTGGCTACTGAGCGCCCGCACGCCCGTTTCATGGGTTGACTAAGGCATTAGGATAGTTCATTCCCAGTCTAAGCATACAGGAGTTCATTCCTAGTCTAAGATCAGATCGGAATGAGGGTTACGGTGGTGCGATCTGGCTCGGGCCATGGTGCTGGATGCCGCATTTTTTGATTCGGCAGGCACCATCATCGCGAGAACATTGACCGACGGGCATTTAGGGTTCCGACGAATTGAGGGGTGGCATTGCGTGGGTTACTTGGCCCTTATATTGGCCCCCTTATCCCCTCATCAAACCTCAGGAACTCACACCCCCTTAAAGAGCATTAGATTTTACAGGTTTGCAGCCAGTCGATTTAAAGTGTCTGAATGGGCAACACTTTTTCGAACATGGTCACACAAAATCCTGTACACTTCGACGTTTTTTAGCTGAATTTTTTTGCTGAATGCCAAAAAAATACGAGAATCCTGCTCTACCAAGTTTGGGGGCCAAAACTTCTTCCTTGAAAAAATTTGAAAAAATCCCGAATCGTAAAAAGTTTGCAAAATCATGAAAATAAGAAAATGAGTCGTCTTGCCATGAAACTTCACATGAAGTTTTAGGGGACCATTGTATGAATTTACAAGCCATAAAATGGCATTGAAAAGGCAAAAATATGAAGATCTGCCTAAACCCACTTACCAGCATATCGATCCACAGCTTACGCATCTCGTCTCTCTGGCTGACGTAGTGCCCGCCCGCCAGCCCGTTCGTTTCGTCGGTTGACGTAGGCATACCGAGTTCATTCCCAGTCTAAGATTGGATCGGATCGAGGGTTGCAGTAGCAGAATTGACAGCACGCTGAGGGGGACCCTACCGATCCCTGGCTTGCACATCCTGCCCCTCTAGCTGGCTGAGTGCCCGCACGCTCGTTTTGTGGGTTGACTTAGGCATACGAAATTCATTTTCAGTCTATGATCGGACCAGACCAAGGGTTGTGGGTGCACATGCTGGGCTCGGGCATGTGCTGGTGCCGTATTTTTTTTCGCCTAGGACACCATCGTCGGAGCATCACTGGAGAACCTGACCGGCGGCATTGAGGTTCCGACGATTGAGGGGGCTGGGGTGGGTGTGCGCACTTGATGTGTGATGGGTGCTGGTACTTGGCCCTTATATTGGCCCCTATCCCTCATCAAACTTCAAGAACTTACACCCCTTTAAAGAGCATTTGATATTTTACAGGTTGCTGCCAGTAGCCATTAAGTGTTTCGAATGAGGACACATTTTAAATGGTCACAAAATCCTGTACACTTCGAGTTTTAGCTGAATTTTTTGTGCATGCCAAAAAAAATACAAGATCATGTTCTACCAAGTTTGGGGGCCAAAATCCTTCTGAAAAATTTTAAAAAATATGAACCGTAAAAAGTTCAAAAATGTGAAAAATAGAAAACGAGTCGTCTTGTCATGAACTTCACATGAAGCTTAAGGGACTGTTGTATGAATTTACAAGCCATAAAAATGGCATTGGCATGGTAGAAATATGAAGATGTGCCTAAACCCACCTACCACCCTATCAATCCACAGCTTCGCATCCTGCCTCTCTGGCCGACGTAGTGCCCGCCAGCGCCCGCTCGTTTCGTCGGTCGACTTAGGCATAAGGAGTTCATACCCAGTCTAAGACCGGACTGGACCGAGGGTTGCGGTAGCAGGATCGGTAGCACGTTGAAGGGGACCCGATCGATCCCCGGCTTGCGCATCTTGCCCCTCTGGTCGGTTGAGCGCCCGTACGCTCGTCTCATGGGTTGAGTTAGGCATACGGAGTTCATTCCCAGTCTAAGCATACCGAGTTCATTACCAGTCTAAGATCGGATCGGACCGAGGGTTACGGGTGCACATGCTGGGCTCGGGCATGTGTTGGTGCCGCATTTTTTTTTGCTCGAGGCACCATCATCGGAGAACCTGACCGGCAGCATTAGGGTTCCGGCGATTGGGGGGCCGGGGGGTGTGCGCACATGATGTGCGATGGGTGCTGGTACTTGGCTCTTATATTGGCCCCCTATGCCTCATCAAACCTCGAGAACTCACACCCCCTTAAAGAGCATTTGAGATTTTACAGGTTTGTGCCAGTAGCCCGGTTAAAGGTCTGAAATGGGGACACTTTTTTCAAATGGTCACAAATCCTGTACACTTCGAGTTTAGCTGAAATTTTTTGTGCATGCCAACAAAAATACAAGGATCACGTCTACCAAGTTTGGGGCCAAAAATCCTTCTAAAAAAATTAAAAAAAAATCCCAAAGAGTTTCAAAAATCGGGCAAAATAGAAAACGAGGTCTTTGCCATGAAACTTCACATGAAGGCTTAAGGAACCATTGTATGAATTACAAGCCATAAAAATGGCATTGTATGTAGCAGAAATATGAAAATGCTCCTAAACCCACCTACACCCATATCGATCCAGACGGCTTACGCATCCCGCCTCTCTTGGTCCATAGTGCCTGCGCCACCTAGTTCATCGTTGGACTTAGCATAAGAGTTCTACAGTCTAAGATCGACTGGACAACGGGTCAAAGCAGTAGAGGATCGCAGCATACTGAGGGGACTCGATCGATCCCAAGGCTTGCACATCTGGCTGGTGAGCACCCGCATGCTCATTTCATGGATTGACTTTGGCATACAGAGTTCATTCAGTCTAAGATCAGACTGGATAGAGGGTTACGGATGCACATGCTTGGATCGGGCATGCTGCTGGTGCCGGAGAACCTGACTGACGGCATTGGGGTTGCAAAGATTGGGGGGGCTGGGGGTCTGCGCACATGGATGTGTCGATGGGTGCTGGTACTTGGCCCTTATATTGGCCCCTATCCTCATCAAACCTCGAGAACTCACACCCTCTTAAAGAGCATTTGAGATTTACAAGTTTGCTACCAGTAGCCATTAAAGTGTCTAAAATGGGGACACTTTTTTCAAATGGTCACAAAATCCTGTACACTTCGAGTTTTTAGCTGAATTTTTTTGTGGATGCCAACAAAAATACAAGGATCACGTCTACCAAGTTTTGGGCCAAAATGCCTTGTGAAAAAATTTTAAAAAAATCTTGAACTGTAAAAAGTTTTTAAAATGTGAAAAATAGAAAACGAGTCGTCTTGCCATGAAACTTCACATGAAGGCTTAAGGGACCGCTGTATTAATTTACAAGCTATAAAAATGGCATTGGAATGGTAGAAATATGATGATGTGCCTAAACCCACCTACCACCCTATCGATCTACGGCTTGCGCATCCCGTCTCTCTGGCCGGCGTAGTGCCCGCCCATCCGCCTGCTGGTTTCATCGGTTTGCTTAGGCATACGGAGTTCATTCTTGATCTAAGATCAGACCAGATCGAGGGTTACAGCAGCAGGATCCGTTGCACGCTGAGGGGGACCCGACCGATCCCTGGCTTGCTCATCCTGCCCTTTGGCTGGTTGAGCACCCCCACGCTCGTTTCGTGGGTTGACTTAGACAAACGGAGTTCATTCCCAGTCTAAGATCGAACCAAACGGGGGTTACAAGTGCACATGCTTAGCTCGAGCATGTGCTAGTGCCG
>NW_019168015.1:1912980-1958072 GCF_002303985.1 Durio zibethinus | reverse complement strand
AGAGCGCTCCCACGCTCGTTTCGCGGGTTGACTTAGGCATACGGAGTTCATTCCCAGTCTAAGATCAGACCGGACCGGGGGTTACAAGTGCACATGTTAGGCTCGAGCATGTGCTGGTGCCGCATGTTTTTCGCCCGAGCCACCATCGTCGGAGCATCATCGGAGAACCTGACCGGCGGCATAGGGGTTCCGACGATTGGGAGGGGCCGGGGGGGTGTGCGCACATGATGTGCGATGGGTGCTGGTACTTGGCCCTTATATTGGCCCCCTATCCCTCACCAAACCTCCAGAACTCACACCCCCTTAAAGAGCATTTGAGATTTTACCAGTTTGCTGCCAGTAGCCATTAAAGTGTCTGAAATGGGGACACTTTTTTCAAATGGTCACAAAATCTTGTACACTTCGAGTTTTTAGCTGAATTTTCTTGTGCATGCCAACAAAAATACAAGGATCACGTCTACCAAGTTTGGAACAAAAATCCTTCTGAAAAAATTTTAAAAAAATCCCGAACCATAAAAAGTTTCAAAAATCGTGAAAAATAGAAAACGAGTCGTCTTGCCATGAAATTTCACATGAAGGCTTAAGGGACCATTGTATGAATTTACAAGCCATAAAAATGACATTGTCATGGCAAAAATATGAAGATGTGCCTAAACCCATTTACCACCCTATCGATCCACGGCTTGCACATCCCACCACTCTGGTCGGCATAGTGCCCGATCGCCCGCTAGTTTGGTCGGTTGGCTTAGGCATACGCTAAGATTGGACCGGATCAAAGGTTGAGGGAGCAGGATCGACAGCATGCTGAAGGGGACCCGGTCGATCCCTGGCTTGCGCATCCTGACCCTGTGGCCGACTGAGCACCAGCACGTTTGTTTCGTGGGTTGACTTAGGCATACGGAGTTCATTCCCAGTCTAAGCATACGGAGTTCTTTCCCAGTCTAAGATCGGACCGGACCAAGGGTTGTGGGTGCACATGTTGGGCTCAGGCATGTGCTGGCACCACATTTTTTTTCACCCGTGGCACAATCGTCGGAGCATCGTCGGAGACCCCGACCGGCGGCATTGGGGTTCCGATGATTCAGGGGCCCGGGGGGTGTACGCACATGATATGCGATGGGTGCTGGTACTTGGCCCTTATATTGGCCCCCTATCCATCATCAAACCTCGAGAACTCACACCCCCTTAAAGAGCATTTGAGATTTTACAAGTTTGCTGCCAGTAGCCATTAAAGTGTCTGGAATGGGGCACTTTTTTCAAATGGTCACAAAATCCTGTACACTTTGAGTTTTTAGCTGAATTTTTTTATGCATGCCAAAAGAAATACAAGGATCACATCTACCAAGTTTGGGGCCAAAACTCCTTCTGAAAAAATTAAAAAAATCTCAAACCGTAAAAACTTTTGAAAATCGTGAAAAATAGAAAACAAGTCGTCTTGCCATGAAACTTCACATGAAGGCTTAAAGGACCATTGTATGATTTTACAAGCCATAAAAATGGCATTGGCGTGGTAGAAATATGAAGATGTGCCTAAACCCACCTACCACCCTATCGATCCACGGCTTTCGCATCCCGCCTTTCTGGCCGACGTAGTGCCCGCTCGCCCTCCCGCTCGTTTCGTCGGTTGGCTTAGGCATACGGAGTTCATTCCTAGTCTAAGATCAGACCGGACTAAGGGTTGTAGTAGCAAGATCGACAGCACGCAGAGGGGGACCCGACCGATCCCTGACTTGCACATCCTACCCCTCTGGTCGGCACCATTATTGGAGCATCATCGGAGAACCTGATCGGCAGCATAGGAGTTCCGACAATTGGGGGGCCGTGGGGGTGTGCGCACATGATGTGCAATGGGTGCTGGTACTTGGCCCTTATATTGGCCCCCTATCCCTCATCAAACCCCGAGAACTCACACCCCCTTATAAGCATTTGAGATTTTATAGGTTTGCTGCCAGTAGCCATTAAAGTGTCTGAAATGAGGGCACTTTTTTCAAATGGTCACAAAATCCTATACATTTCGAGTTTTTAGCTGAATTTTTTTGCATGCCCACTAAAATACAAGGATCACGTCTGCCAAGTTTGGGGCCAAAACTCCTTCTGAAAAAATTTTAGAAAAATCCCAAACCGTAAAATGTTTTAAAAATCGTGAAAAATAGAAAACGAGTCGTCTTGCCATGAAACTTCACATGAAGGCTCAAGGGACCATTGTAAGAATTTACAAGCCATAAAAATGGTATTGGCATGGCAGAAATATGAAGATGTGCCTATACCCACCTACCACCCTATCAATCCACGGCTTGCGCATCCCGTCTCATTGGCCGGTAGAGTGCCCGCCCGCACGCCCGCCCGTTCATTTTGTCGATTGGCTTAGGCATACGGAGCTCATTCATAGTCTAAGATCAGACCGGATCAAGGGTTGCGGCAGCAAGATTGGCAGCACGCTGAGGGGGATCCAGTCGATCCCCGTCTTGCGTTTCCTGCCCCTCTGGCCGGCTGAGCGCCCACACGCTCGTTTCGTGGGTTGACTTAGGCATACGGAGTTCATTCCCAGTCTAAGATCGGACCAGACCAAGGGTTGCCAGTGCACATGCTGGGCTCGGGCATATGCTGGAGCCACATTTTTTTCGCTTGGGACACTATCGCCGGAGCATTGTCGGAGAACCTGACCGGTGGCATTGGGGTTCCGACGATTGGGGGGGCCAGGGGGGTTTGCGCACATGATGTGCGATGGGTGCTGGTACTTGACCCTTATATTGGCCCCTTATCCCTCAACAAACCTCGAGAACACACACCCCCTTAAAGAGCATTTGAGATTTTACAGGCTTGCTGCCAGTAGCCATTAAAGTGTCTTAAATGGGGACACTTTTTTCAAATGGTCACAAAATCCTGTACACTTCGAGTTTTTCGCTGAATGTTTTTGTGCATGCCAACAAAAATACGAGGATCATGTCTACCAAGTTTGGGGCCAAAAATCCTTCTGAAAAAATTAAAAAAAAATCTCAAACCGTAAAAAGTTTCAAAAATCGTGAAAAATAGAAAATGAGTCGTCTTGCCATGAAACTTCACATGAAGGCTTAAGGGACCATTTTATGAATCCATAAAAATGGCATTGGCATGGCAGAAATACGAAGATTTGCCTAAACCCACCTACCACCCTATCGATCCATGGCTTACGCATCCCGCCTCTCTAGCCGGCGTAGTGCCCGCCCACCCGCCCGCTCGTTTCGTCGATTGGCTTAGGCATACAGAGTTCATTCCTAGTCTAAGATCGAACCGAACTGAGGGTTGCAGCAGCAAGATCAGCAACACACTGAGGGGGACCCGGCCGATCCCCGGCTTACACATCCTGCCCCTCCGATCGGCTGAGCGCCCGCACGCTCGTTTCGTGGGTTGACTTAGGCATACGGAGTTCATTCCCAGTTTAAGCATACGGAGTTCATTCCCAGTCTAAGATCGGACCGAATCAAGGGTTATGGGTGCACATGCTAGGCTCGGGCATGTGCTGGTGCCGTAATTTTTTTCGCCTGGGGCACCATCGTAGGAAAACCTTATCGATGGCATTGGGGTTCCGGTGATTGGGGGGCAGGGGGTGTGCGCACATGATGTGCGATGGGTGTCGGTAGTTGGCCTTTATATTGGGCCCCTATCCCTCATCAAACCTCGTGAACTCACACCCCCTTAAAGAGCATTTGAGATTTTACAGGTTTGCTGCCAGTAGCAATTAAAGTGTCTAAAATAGGGATGTTTTTTTCAAACAGTCACAAAATCCTGTACACTTCAAGTTTTTAGCTGAATTTTTTTGTGCATGCCAACAAAAATACAAGGATCACGTCTAACAAGTTTGGGGCTAAAACTTTTTCGAAAAAAATTTTAAAAAATAGAATACGACTCTTTTTGCCATGAAATTTCACATGAAGGCTTAAGGGACCATTGTATGAATTTACAAGTCATAAAAATGGCATTGGCATGGCAGAAATATGAAGATGTGCCTAAACCCACTTACCACCCTATCGATCCATGGCTTGCACATCTCGCCTCTCTGGCCGGTGTAGTACCCGCCCGTCTGTCTGCTCGTTTCGTTGGTTGGCTAAGGCATACAGAGTTCATTCCCAGTCTAAGATGAAACTGGACCGAGGGTTGTGGCAGTAGATCGACAGCACGCTGAAGGGGACCTGACTGATCCCCGGCCGGCTGAGCGCCCGTACGCTCGTTTCGTGGGTTGACTTAGGCATACGGAGTTCATTCCCAGTCTAAGATCGGATTGGACTGATGGTTGTGGGTGCACATGCTAGGTCGAGCATGTGCTGGTGCCGTATTTTTTTTCACCCGGGGCACCATCTCGGAGAACCTGACCGGCGGCATTGGGGTTCCGGTGATTAAGGCCGCGGGAGGGGGCTGTGAGCACATGATGTGCGATGCGTGCTAGTACTTGGCCCTTATATTGGCCCGCTATCCCCCATCAAACCTCGAGAACTCACGCCCCCTTAAAGAGCATTTGAGATTTTACAGGTTTGCTGCAAGTAGCCGTTAAAGTGTCTGAAATGGGGACACTTTTTTCAAATGGTCACAAAATCCTGTACACTTCGAGTTTTTAGCTGAATGTTTTTGTGCATGCCAACAAAAATACAGGGATCACGTCTACCAAGTTTGGGGCTAAAACTCCTTCAGAAACAATTTTTAAAAAATCTCGAACCGTAAAAAGTTTAAAAAATCTTGAAAAATAGAAAACGAGTTGTCTTGCCATGAAACATCACATGAAGGCTTAAGGGACCATTTTATGAATCCATAAAAAAGGCATTGGCACGGCAAAAATATGAAGATGTGCCTAAACCCACCTACCACCCTATCGATCCACGGCTTGCGCATCCCGGCTCTCTGGCCGGCATAGTGCCCGCCCACCCGCCCGCTCGTTTCGTTGATTGGCTTAGGCATACGGAGTTCATTCCTAGTCTAAGACTGAACCAAACCAAGGGTTATTGTAGCAAGATCAGCAGCACACTGAAGGGGACCCGGTCGATCCCCGGCTTGCACATCCTGCCCCTCTGGCTGACTAAGCGCTCGCACGCTCGTTTCATGACCTGACTTAGGCATACGGAGTTCATTCCCAGTTTAAGCATACGGAGTTCATTCCGAGTCTAAGATCGGACCGGATCAAGGGTTATGGGTGCACATGCTAGGCTCTGGCATGTGCTGGTGTCACAATTTTTTTCGCCTGGGGCACCATCGCAGGAGAACCTTACCAGCGGCGTTGGGCTTCCGGCAATTGGGGGATGGGGGTTGTGCGCATATGATGTGCGATGGGTGCTGGTACTTGGCCCTTATATTTGCCCCTTATCCCTCATCAAACCTCGTGAACTCACACCCCCTTAAAGAGCATTTGAGATTTTACAAGTTTGCTGCCAGTAGCAATTAAAGTGTCTAAAATGGGGACGCTTTTTTCAAATGGTCACAAAATCTTGTACACTTCGAGTTTTTAGCTGAAGTTTTTTGTGCATTTCAAAAAAAATACAAGGATCACGTCTACCAAGTTTGGGGTCAAAACTCCTTCTGAAAAAATTTTAAAAAAATCTTGAACCGTAAAAAGCTTCAAAAATCATGAAAAATAGAAAACGAGTCATCTTGCCATGAAACTTCACATGAAGGCTTAAGGGACCATTGTATGAATTTACAAGCCATAAAAATGGCATTGGCATGGCAGAAATAGGAAGATGTGCCTAAACCCACCTACCACCCTATTGATCCATGGCTTGCCTATCCTGCTTCTTTGGCCGACGTAGTGCCCGCCCTCCTGCCCGCTCGTTTCGTCGGTCGGCTTAGGAATACGGAGTTCATTCCCAGTCTAAGATCGGATCGGACCAAGGGTTGCGGCAGCAGGATTGGCAGCACACTGAGGGGGACCCTACCGATCCCCGGCTTGCGTATCCTGCCCCTCTGGCCGGCTGAGCACCCGCACGCTCGTTTCGTGGGTTGACTTAGGCATACGGAGTTCATTCACAGTCTAAGCACACAGAGTTCATTCCTAGTCTAAGATCAGACCAGACCGAGGGTTGCGGGTGTACATACTGGGCTCAAGCATGTGCTGGTGCCCCTTTTTTTTCTCTCGGGCCACCATCACCGGAGCATCGTCGGAGAACCTAACCGACGGCATTGGGGTTCTGACATTGGGGGGGCCGGGGGGGTGCGCACATGATGTGCGATGGGTGCTGGTACTTGGCCCTTATATTGGCCCCCTATAACTCATCAAACCTCGAGAACCCACACCCCCTTAAAGAGCATTTGAGATTTTACAGGTTTGCTGCCAGTAGCCATTAAAGTGTCTGAAATGGGGACACTTTTTCCAAATGGTCACAAAATCCTGTACACTTCGAGTTTTTAGCTGAAGTTTTTTGTGCAAGCGAATAAAAATACAAGGATCACGTCTACCAAGTTTGGGGCCAAATCTCTTTCTAAAAAGATTTTTAAAAAATCCTGAACCGTAAAATGTTTCAAAAATCATGAAAAATAGAAAACGAGTCGTGTTGCCATGAAATTTCACATGAAGGTTAAGGACCATTGTATGAATTTTAACAAGCCATAAAAATGGCATTGGCCTGGCAGAAATATGAGGATGTGCCTAAACCCACCTACCAACCTATCGATCCACGGCTTGCGCATCCCGCCTCTCTGGCCGACGTAGTGCCCGCCCGCACGCCCACCCACTCATTTCGCCAGTTGGCTTAGGCATACGGAGTTCATTCCCAATCTAAGATCAGACCAGACTGAGGGTTGTGGCAGTAGGATCAAGAGCATGCAGAGGGGGACCCGATCGATCCTCGACTTGCGCATATTGCCCCTCTGGCTGGCTGAGCACCCGCACGCTCATTTCATGGGTTGACGTAGGCATACGGAGTTCATTCATAGTCTAATATCGGACCGGACCGGGGGTTATGGGTACACATGCTGGGCTCGGGTATGTGCTGGTCTCGCATTTTTTTTCGCCTGAGCCACCATCGCCGGAGAATCTGACCGGTGGCATTGGGGTTCCGGCGATTGGGGGGCTGGGGGTGCACGCACATGATGTGCGATGGGTACTGGTACTTGGCCCTTATATTGGCCCCCTATCCCTCATCAAACCTCGAGAACTCACACCCCCTTAAAGAGCATTTGAGATTTTACAGGTTTCCTGCCAGTAGCCATTAAAGTGTCTAAAATGGGGACACTTTTTTCAAATGGTCACAAAATCCTGTACACTGCGAGTGTTTAGTTGAATTTTTTTGTGCATGCCAACAAAACTACAGGTATCGTGTCTACCAAGTTTGGGGCCAAAACTCCTTCTAAAAAAATTTTGAAAAAATCTCAAACCGTAAAAAGTTTCAAAAATCATGAAAAATAGAAAACGAGTCGTCTTGCCATGAAACTTCACATGAAGGCTTAAGGGACCATTGTATGAATTTACAAGCCATAAAAATGGCATTGGCATGGCACAAATATGAAGATGTGCCTAAACCCACCTACCACCCTATTGATCCACGGCTTGCGCATCCCACCTCTCTGGCCGACGAAATGCCCGCCCGCCCGCCCGCTTGTTTCGTCGGTTGGCTTGGGCATACAGAGTTCATTCCTAGTCTAAGATCAGATCAGACCGAGGGTTGTGGCAACAGGATCGGTAGCACGCTAAGGGGGACCCGGTCGATCCCCGGCTTGCGCATCCTGCCCCTTTGGCCGGCTAAGTGCCCGCACACTCGTTTCATGGGTTGACTTAGGCATACGGAGTTCATTCCTAGTCTAAGCATACGGACGAACCGAGGGTTATGGGTGCACATGTTGGGCTTGGGGATTTGCTGGTGCCGCATTCTTTTTCGCTTGGGGCACCATCACTGGAGAACCTGACCGACGGCATTGGGGTTCTGGCGATTGGGGGGGCCGGAGAGGGTGTGCGCGCATGATTTGTGATGGGTGCTGGTACTTGGCCCTTATATTGGCCCCCTATCCCTTATCAAACCATGAGAACTCACACCCCCTTAAAGAGCATTTGAGATTTTACAGGTTTGCTGCCAGTAGCCATTAAAATGTCTTAAATGGGGACACTTTTTTCAAATGGTCAACAAAATCTTATTACACTTTCGGATTTTTTAGCTGAATTTTTTATGCATCCCCAAAAAATACAAGGATCATGTCTACCAAGTTTTAGGGCCAAAACTCCTTTTGAAAAATTTAAAAAAATCCTTAACCGTAAAAGTTTTCGCAAATCATGAAAAATAAAAAACGAGTCGGTCTTGCCATGAAACTTCACCATGAAGGCTTAAGGGACCATTGTATGAATTTTATCAAGCCATAAAATGGAATTGGCATGGCAGGAAATATGAAGATGTGACTAAACCCACCCACCACCCTATCGATCCACGGCTTGCGCCATCCCACCTCTCTGGGCCGGCGTAGTGCCCGCCCGCACTGCCCGCTAATTTCGATCGGGATGGCTTAGGCTATACGGAGTCAATTACCCAGTGCTAAGATCGGACCGAACCGAGGGTTACGGGTGTATATGTTGGGCTCAGGCATGTGCTGGTGCCACATTTTTTTTCGCCCGGGGTGCCATCGCCGAAGCATCATCAGAGTACCTAACCAGCGGCATTGGGGTTCCGGCGATTGGGGGGGCCGGGGGGGTGTGCGCACATGATATGTGATGGGTGCTGGTACTTGGCCCTTATATTGTCCCCTTATCCCTCATCAAACCTCGAGAACTCACATCCCCTTAAAGAGCATTTGAGATTTTATAGCTTTGCTGCCAGTAGCCATTAAAGTGTCTGAAATGGGGACACTTTTTTCAAATGCTCACAAAATCCTGTACACTTGGAGTTTTTAGCTAAATTTTTTTGTGCATGCCAACAAAAATACAAGGAGCATGTCTACTAAGTTCGGGGCCAAAACTCTTTCTGAAAAAATTTTAAAAAAATCTCGAACTGTAAAAAGTTTTGAAAATCGTTAAAAATAGAAAACGAGTCGTCTTGGCATGAAACTTCACATGAAGGCTTAAGGGACCATTGTATGAATTTACAAGCCATAAAAATGGAATTGGCATGGCAGAAATATGAAGATATGCCTAAAGCCACCTACCACCCTATCGATCCATGGCATACGCATCCTGTCTCTCTGGCCGACGTAGTGCCCGCCCGCCCGCCCGCTCGTTTCGTCGGTTGGCTTAGGCATACGGAGCTCATTCCCAGTCTAAGATCAGACCAGACCAAGGGTTGCGACAGTAGGATCGATAGCACGCTGAGGGGGACTCGGTCGATCCCCGGCTTGTGCATCTTGCCTCTCTGGTCGACTGAGCGCCCTCGCGCTTGTTACGTGGGTTGACTTAGGCAAATGGAGTTCATTCCCAGTCTATGATCGGAATGGACCGAGGGTTGTAGGTGCACATGCTGGGCTCGGGCATGTGCTGGAGCTGCATTTTTTTTCACCCGGGGCACCATCATCGTAGCATCATCGGAGAACTTGACCGGCGGCATTAGGGTTCCGGTGATTGGGGCGCCGGGGGGGGGTGTGCGCACAAGATGTATGATGGGTGCTGGTACTTGGCCCTTATATTGGCCCCCTATCCCTCATCAAACCTCGAGAACTCACACCCCCTTAAAAAGCATTTGAGATTTTACAGGTTTGCTGCCAATAGCCATTAAAGTGTCTAAAATGGGGACACTTTTTTCAAATGGTCACAAAATCCTGTACACTTCGAGTTTTTAGCTAAACTTTTTTATGCATGCCAACAAAAGTACAAGGATCACGTCTACCAAGTTTGGGGCCAAAACTCCTTTTGAAAAAATTTTAAAAAAACTAACAAACCGTAAAAGTTTCAAAATTTGTGAAAAAAAGAAAACGAGTCGTCTTGCCATTAAACTTCACATGAAGGCTTAAGGGGCCATTGTATGAATTTACAAGCTATAAAAGTGGCATTGGCACAGCAAAAATATGAAGATGTGCCTAAACCCACCTACCACCCTATCGATCCACGGCTTGCGCTTCCCGCCTCTCTGGCTGACGTAGTGCCCGCCAGTCCACTCGCTCGTTTCGTCGGTTGGTTTAGGCATACGGAGTTCATTCCCAGCCTAAGATTGGACCAGACCAAGGGTTGCAGTAGTAGGATTGGTAGCATGCTGAGGGGGACACGACCTATCCCCGACTTACGCATCCTACCCCTCTAGCCGGCTAAGCGCCCGTACGCTCGTTTCATCGGTTGACTTAGGCATACAGAGTTCATTCCCAGTCCAACCATACGGAGTTCATTCCCAGTCTAAGATCGGACCGGACCAAGGGTTGCTGGTGCACATGCTGGGCTCGGGCATGTGCTAGAGCCGCATTGTTTTTCGCCCGGGGCACCATCGCCGGAGCATCGTCGGAGAACCTAACCGGCGGCATTGGGGTTCCGACGATTGAGGGGGCAGGGGGTGTGTGCACATGATGTGCGATGGCTACTGGTACTTGGCCCTTATATTGGCCCCCTATCCCTCATCAAACCTCAAGAACTCACACCCCCTTAAAGAGCATTTGAGATTTTACAGGTGTGTTGCCAGTAGCCATTAAAGTGTCTGAAATGGGGACACTTTTTTCAAATGGTCACAAAATCCTATACACTTCAAGTTTTTAGCTGAATTTTTTTGTACATTCCAACAAAAATACAAGGATCGTGTCTACCAAGTTTGGGGCTAAAAGTCCTTTTGAAAAAATTTTAAAAAAATCTCAAACCTTAAAAAGTTTCAAAAATCATGGAAAATAGAAAACGAGTCGTCTTGCCATGAAACTTCACATGAAGGCTTAAGGGACCATTGTATGAATTTACAAGCCATAAAAATGGCATTGGAATGGAAGAAATATGAAGATGTGCCTAAACCCACCTACCACCCTATCGATCCACGGCTTGCGCATCCCGCCTCTCTGGTCGGTGTAGTGCCTGCCCGCCCGCCCGCTTGTTTCATCGGTTGGCATAGGCATATGGAGTTCATTCCCAGTCTAAGATTAGACCGGACTGAGGGTTGTGGCAGCAGGATTGAGAGCGCGCTGAGGGGGACCCGGCCTATCCCCGGCTTGCGCATTCTGCCCTCTGGCTGGCTGAGCGCCGGCACGCTCGTTTCTGGGTTGATCTTAGGGCATACGAGTTCTTCCCAGTCTAAGCTTACGGAGTCATTGCCATCTAGATTCAGACCGGACCAGAGGTTACGGTGGACATGCTGGGCTTAGGCATGTGCTGGTGGCCGTATTTTTTTCGCCCGGGCACCATCGTCAGAGAACCTGACCGAGAGCGACATTAGGGTTCCCGGCGATTGGGGCGGCCGGTTGGGGTGTGCGCACATGTATGTGCAGATGGGGTGCTTGTATTTGGCCCTTATATTGGCGCCCTATCTCTCACCAAACCTTGAGAACTCACACCCCTAAAAGCAGCATTTGAGATTTTACAGGTTTGCTGCCAGTAGCCATTAAAGTGTCGGAAAATGGGGGGACACTTTTTGCAATAATGGTACACAAAATTCTGTACAACTATCGGTTTTTAGCTGAATTTTTTGTGTCATGCCAACCATAAAGTACATAGGATCATGTCCTACCAAGTTTGGGGCCAAAACTCCTTTTGAAAAAATTTTAAAAAAATCACGAACCGTAAAAAGTTTCAAAAATTGTGAAAAATAGAAAACGAGTCGTCTTGCCATGAAACTTCACATGAAGGCTTAAGGGACCATTGTATGAATTTACAAGCCATAAAAATGGCGTTGGCATGGCAGAAATATGAAGATGTGCCTAAACCCACCTACCACCCTATCGATCCACGGCTTGTGCATCCCACCTCTCTGGCCGGCGTAGTGCCCGCCCGCTCGTCCTCTCGTATCGTCGGTTGGCTTAGGCATACAGAGTTCATTCCCAGTCTAAGATCAGACCAGACCAAAGGTTGCAGCAGCAGCATCGGTAGCCCATTGAGGGGGACCCGATCGATCCTCGGCTTGCGCATCCTGCCCCTCTGGCCAGCTGAGTGCCCGTACGCTCGTTTCGTGGGTTGACTTAGGCATAGGGAGTTTGTTCCCAGTCTAAGCATACAGAGTTCATTCCCAATCTAAGATCAGATCAGACCGAGGGTTGCGGGTGCACATGCTGGGCTCGGGCATGTGCTGGTGCCGCATTTGTTTCGCCCTGACCACCATCGCCGGAGAACCTGACCGACGGTATTGGGGTTCTGACGATAGGGGGCGCGGGGGGTGTGCGCACATGATGTGCGATTGGTGCTGGTACTTTGCCCTTATATTGGCCCCCTATCCCTCATCAAACCTCGAGAACTCACACCCACTTAAAGAGCATTTGAGATTTTATAGGTTTGCTGCCAGTAGCCATTAAAGTGTTTAAAATGGGGATACTTTTTTCAAATGGTCACAAAATCCTGTACTCTTTGAGTTTTTATCTGAATTTGTTTGTGCATGCCCACAAAAATACAAGGATCATGTCTACCAAGTTTGGGGCCAAAACTCCTTCTGAAAAAATTTTAAAAAATCTCGAACTGTAAAAAGTTTAAAAAATCATGAAAAATAGAAAACGATTCGTCTTGCCATGAAACTTCACATGATGGCTTAAGGGACCCTTGTATGAATTTACAAGCCATAAAAATGGCATCGGCACAGCAGAAATATGAAGATGTGCCTAAACCCGCCTACCACCCTATCGATCCACAGCTTGCGCATCCCGCCTCTTTGGTCGGCGTAGTACCCGTCCGCCTGCCTGCTCGTTTCGTCGGTTGGCTTAGGCATACTGAGTTCATTCCTAGTCTAAGATCGTACCAGACCAAGGGTTGCAGCAACAGGATCGACAGCACATTGAGGGGGACCCGATTGATCCCCGGCTTGCGCATCCTGCCCCTCTGGCCGGTTGAGCGCCCGCACGCTCGTTTTGTGGGTTGACTTAGGCATACGGAGTTCATTCCCAGTCTAAGATCGAACCAGACCGAGGGTTGTGGGTGCACATGCTAGGCTCGGGCATGTGTTGGTGCCGTATTTTTTTTCGCTCGGGCCACCATCGCCGGAGAACCTGACCGGTGGCAGTGGGGTTCAGGCGATTGGGGGGCGTGGGGGGTGTGCGCACATGATGTGCGATGGGTGCTGGTACTTGACCCTTATATTGGCCCCCTATCTCTCATCAAACCTCGAGAACTCACACCCCCTTAAAGAGCATTTGAGATTTTACAGGTTTGCTGTCAGTAGCTATTATAGTGTCTGAAATGGGGACACTTTTTTCAAATGGTCACAAAATCCTGTATACTTCGAGTTTTTAGCTGAATGTTTTTGTCCATGCCAAAAAAAATACAAAGATCATGTCTACCAAGTTTGGGGCCAAAACTCCTTCTGAAAAAATTTTAAAAAAATCCCGAACCGTAAGAAGTTTTGAAAATCATGAAAAATAGAAAACGAGTCGTCTTGCCATTAAACTTCACATGAAGGCTTAAGGGACCATTGTTTGAATTTACATGCCATAAAAAAGGCATTGGCATGGTAGAAATATGAAGATGTGCCTAAACCCACCTACCACCCTATCGATCCACGGCTTGCACATCCTGCCTCTCTGACCGCATAGTGCCCGCCCGCACGCCCGCTCGTTTCGTTGGTTGGCTTAGGCATACGGAGTTTATTCATAGGCTATGATTAGATCGGGCTGAAGGTTGTGGCAGCAGGATCGGTAGCATGTTGAGGGGGACCCGATCGATCCCCGGTTTGCGCATCCTACCCCTCTGGCCGGCTGAGCGCCCGCACGCTCGTTTCGTGGGTTGACTTAGGCATACGGAGTTCATTCCCTATCTAAGCATATGGAGTTCATTCCCAGTCTAAGATCAGACTGGATCAAGGGTTGCGGGTGCACATGCTGGGCTCGAGCATGTGCTGGTGCTGCATTTTTTTTTCTCGTCGGCCACCATCGCCGGAGAACCTGACCGGCGGCATTGGGCTTTCTGCGATTGGGGGGGAGGGGGGTGTGCGCACATGATGTACGGTGGGTGCTGGTACTTGGCCCTTATATTGGCCCCCTACGCCTCATCAAACCACGAGAACTGACACCCCCTTAAAGAGCATTTGAGATTTTACAAGTTTACTGCCTGTAGCTATTAAGGTGTCTGAAATGGGGACACTTTTTTCAAATGGTCACAAAATCCTGTACACTTCGAGTTTTTAGCTGGATTTTTTTGTGCATGCCAAAAAAAATACAAGGATCACGTCTACCAAGTGTGGCCAACTCCTTCTGAAAAATTTTAAAAAAATCTCGAAACGTAAGAAGTTTCAAAAATCATGAAAAATAGAAAACGAGTCATCTTGCCATGAAACTTCACATGAAGGCTTAAGGGACCATTGTTTGAATTTACATGCCATAAAAAAGGCATTGGCATGGTAGAAATATGAAGACGTGCCTAAACCCACCTACCACCCTATCGATCCACGGCTTGCACATCCTGCCTCTCTGACCGACGTAGTGCCCGCCCGCACGCCCGCTCATTTCGTCGGTTGATTTAGGCATACAGAGTTTATTCCCAAGCTAAGATTATACCAAAATGAGGGTTGCGGCAGCAGGATTGACAGCACGCTGAGAGGACCCGATCGATCCCCGGCTTGCGCATCCTGCCCCTCTGGCCAGCTGAGCGCCCGCACGCTCATTTCATGGGTTGACATAGGCATACGGAGTTCATTCGCTGTCTAAGCATACAGAGTTCATTCCCAGTCTAAGATCGGACTGGACCGAGGGTTGCGGGTGCACATGCTGGGCTCGAGCCTGTGCTGGTGCTGCATTTTTTTTTCTCGACTGCCACCGTCGCCGGAGAACCTTACCGGAGGCATTGGGGTTCCAGCGATTGGGGGGGCGGGGGGTGTACACACATGATGTGCGATGGGTGCCGGTACTTGGCCCTTATATTGGCCCCCTATCCCTCATCAAACCTTGAGAAGTCACACCCCCTTAAAGAGCATTTGAGATTTTACAGGTTTGCTGCCAGTAGCCATTAAAGTTTCTAAAATGTGGACACTTTTTTCAAATGGTCAAACATCCTATACACTTCGAGTTTTTAGCTGAATTTTTTTGTGCATGCCAACAAAAATACAAGGATCACGTCTACCAAGTTTGGGGCCAAAAATCCTTCTGAAAAAATTTAAAAAAAATCCTGAACCCCAAAAAGTTTCAAAAATCGTGAAACATAGAAAACTTGTCATCTTGCTAGGAAACTTCACATGAAGGCTTAAGGGACCATTGTATGAATTTACAAGCAATAAAAATGGCATTGGCACTGCAGAAATATGAAGATGTGCCTAAACCTAGCTACCACCCTAACGATCCACGGCTTGCGCATCCTGCCTCTCTGGCCAGTGTAGTGCCCGCCCGACCGTCGGCTCATTTCGTCGGTTGGCTTAGGCGTACGGAGTTCATTCCCAGTCTAAGATCAGATGGGATCGAGGGTTGTGGTAGCAAGATTGACAGCACGCTGAGGAAGACCCGATCGATCCCCAGTATGCGCATCTTGCCCCTCTGGCTGGCTGAGCGCCCGCATGCTCGTTTCGTGGGTTGAGTTAGGCATACGGAGTTCATTTCCAGTCTAAGCATACGGAGTTATTCCCAGTCTGAGATCGAACCAGACCGAGGGTTGCGGGTGCACATCCTGGGCTCAAGCATGTGCTGGTGCCGCATTTTTTTCACCTGGGGCACCATCGCCGAAGCATCATCGGAGAACCTGACCGGCGGCATTGGGGTTCCGGCGATTGGGGGGCCGGTGGGGATGTGCGCACATGATGTGCGATGGGTGCTGGTACTTTGCCCTTATATTGGCCCCCTATCCCTCATCAAACCTCGAGAACTCACACCCCCTTAAAGAGCATTTGAGATTTTACAGGTTTGCTGCCAGTAGCAATTAAAGTGTCTGAAATGGGGACACGTTTTTCAAATGGTCACAAAATCCTGTACACTTCGATTTTTTAGTTGAATTTTTTTGTGCAAGCCAAAAAAAATACAAGGATCACGTCTACCAAGTTTGGGGCCTAAACACCTTCTAAAAAAATTTAAAAAAAATCCCGAACCATAAAAAGTTTCAAAAATCGTGAAAACTAGAAACGAAGTCGTCTTGCCATTGAACCTTCACATGAAGGCCTTAAGGCGACTATTGTATGAATTTTAACCATAAAAGATGGCATTGGCATGGAAAAATATGAAGATGTGCCTAAACCCACCTACCACCTATCGATCCAGGCTTAGCCATCCTTTCTGGCCAGATGAGTGCTCACCCACTCTGCTACCGCAGTTTTGTCATTGGCTTGGCATACGAAGTTCATTCCAGTCTAAGATTAGACGATGATTGTGGCTCAGCAGGATCGATAGCACCTGAGGGGGACCGATGATCCCTGGCTTGCACATTCTGTCCCTCTGGCTAGACGCCTGTACGTCGTTCATGGGTTGACTTACTGTTAGGAGTTCATTCCCGTCTAAGCATTAGGAGTTCATTCCCAGTCTAAGAATCGATCTGGATACGAGTGTTGCGGTGCACATTGCTGCTCGGCATGTGCTAAGTGCGTATTTTTTTTCCTCGGGGCACCCATCGTAGAGAACCTGACCGCGGCATTAGCGGCTTCCAGGCAATTAAGGGGGGCCGGGGGGGTGTGCACACATGTATGTGCGCAATGGGTGCTGGTACTTATGCCCCTTATATTGGCCCCCTTATACCTCATCAAACCTCGAGAACTCACACCCCCTTAGAGAGCATTTGAGATTTTATAAGGTTGCTGCCAGTAAGCCATTAAAGTGTCTGAAATGGGACACTTTTTTCATATGGTCACAAAAATCCTGTACACTCCGAGTTTTTAGCTGAATTTTTTTATGCATGCCAAAAAAATTACAAGGATCACGTCTACCAAGTTTGGGGCCAAAACTCCTTCTGAAAAAATTAAAAAAAAATCCTGAATCGTAAAAAGTTTTGAAAATCATGAAAAATAGAAAACGAGTCGTCTTGCCATGAAACTTCACATGAAGGCTTAAGGGACCATTGTATGAATTTACAAGCCATAAAAATGGCATTGTCATAGAAAAAATATGAAGATATGAATAAACCAACCTACCACCCTATCGATCCACGACTTGCGCATCCCGCCTCTCTGGCAGGCGTAGTGCCCGCCCTCTCGCCCACTTGTTTCGTCGGTTGGCTTAGGCATGCGAAGTTCATTCGTAGTCTAAGATCGGATCGGACAGAGGGTTACGGGTGCAGATGCTGGGCTCAGGCATGTGCTGGTGCCGCAGTTTTTTTTCCCCGGGCCACCATGGTCGGAGAACCTGACCGGCGGCATTGGGGTTCCGGCGATTGGCGGGGCCGGGGGGTATGCGCAGATGATGTGCGATCGGTGCTGGTACTTGGCCCTTATATTGGCCCCCTATCCCTCATCAAACTTTGAGAACTCACACCCCCATAAAGAGCGTTCGAGATTTTACAGGTTTGCTGCCTGTAGCCATTAAAGTGTTTGAAATGGGGACACGTTTTTCAAATGGTCACAAAATCCTGTACACTTCGAGTTTTTAGCTGAATTTTTTTATGCATGCCAACAAAAATACAAGGATCACGTCTACCAACTTTGGGGACAAAACTCCTTTTGAAAAAATTTTAAAAAAATCTCGAACCGTAAAAAGTTTCAAAAATCGTGAAAAATAGAAAACAAATCGTCTTGTAATGAAACTTCACATGAAGGCTCAAGGGACCACTGTATGAATTTACAAGCCATAAAAAAGGCATTGGCATGGAAGAAATATGAAGATGTGCCTAAACCCACCTACCACCCTATCGATCCACGGCTTACGCATCCTGCCTCTCTGGTTGGCATAGTGCTCTCCCGCCCACCCGTTTGTTTCGTCGGTTGGCTTAGGCATACGGAGTTCAGCCCCAGTCTAAGATTTGAACGAACTGAGGGTTGTGGTAACAAGATTGGTAGCATGCTGAGGGGGACCCGACCGATCGCCTGTTTGCGCATCTGCCTCTCTAGGCGGCTGAGCGCCCGCACGCTTGTTTCGTGGGTTGACTTAGGTATACGGAGTTCATACCCAGTCTAAGCATACGGAGTTCATTCCCAGTCTAAGATCGGACCGCACCGAGGGTTGTGGGTGCACATGTTGGGCTCGAGCATGTACTGGTGCCGCATTTTTTTTGCCTGGGGCACCATCGCCGGAGCATCTTCGGAGAACCTGACCGGCGGCACTAGGGTTCCGACGATTCGGGGGGCAGGGGGTGTGCGCCCAGGATGTGTGATGGGTGCTGGTACTTGGACCTTATATTGGCCCCTTATCCCTCATCAAACCTCGAGAACTCACACCCCTTTAAATAGCATTTGAGATTTTACAGGTTTGCTGCCAGTAGCCATTAAAGTGTCTGAAATGGGGACACTTTTTTCAAATGGTCACAAAATCCTATACACTTCGAGTTTTTAGCTGAATTTTTTTGTGCATGCCAAGAAAAATACAAGAATCACATCTACCAAGTTTGAGGCCAAAAGTCCCTCAGAAAAAATTTTAAAAAAATCCCGAACCGTAAAAAGTTTCAAAAATCATGAAAATTAGAAAACGGGTCGTCTTGCCATGAAACTTCACATAAGGGCTGAAG
Source organism: Durio zibethinus (assembly GCF_002303985.1). Next base: position 1,939,465 of record NW_019168015.1, on the reverse strand, counting down.
GGACCATTTTATGAATTTAAAAGCCTTAAAAATGGCATTGGCATGGCAGAAATATGAAGATATGCCTAAACCCACCTACCACCTTATCGATCCACGGCCTACGTATCCTGCCTCTCTAGTCGGCGTAGTGCTTGTAGTACGTTGGCTTAGGCATACAGAGTTCATTCCCAGTCTAAGATCAGATTGGACCGAGGGTTGTGGTAGTAGGATTGGCAGCACGTAGAGGGGGACCCGATCGATCCCCAGCTTGCGCATCCTACCCCTCTGGCCGGCTGAACGCCCGCACGCTCGTTTCGTGGGTTGACTTCGGCATACGGAGTTCATTCCCAGTCGAAGCATACGGAGTTCATTCCCAGTCTAAGATCTGACCAGACCGAGGGTTATGAGTGCACATGCTAGGCTCGAGCATGTGCTGGTGCCGCATTTTTTTCGCTCGGGGCACCATCATCGGAGCATCGCAGGAGAACCTGACCGGCGGCATTGAGGTTCCGACGATTCGGGGGGAAGGGGGTGTGTGCCCAGGATGTGCGATGGGTGCTGGTACTTGGCCCTTATATTGGCCCCCTATCCCTAATCAAACCTTGAGAACTCACACCCCCTTAAAGAGCATTCGAGATTTTACAGGTTTGCTGCCAGTAGCCATTAAAGTGTCTGAAATGGGGACACGTTTTTCAAATGGTCACAAAATCCTGTACACTTCGAGTTTTTAGCTGAATTTTTTTGTGCATGCAAAAAAAAATACAAGGATCATGTCTACCAAGTTTGGGGACAAAACTCATTCTGAAAAAATTTTAAAAAAATCTCGAACCATAAAAAGTTTCAAAAATCGTGAAAAATAGAAAACAAATCGTCTTGTAATGAAACTTCACATGAAGGCTTAAGGGACCACTATATGAATTTACAAGCCATAAAAAAGGCATTGGCATGGAAGAAATATGAAGATGTGCCTAAACCCACCTACCACCCTATCGATCCACGGCTTGCGCATCCCGCCTCTCTGGCTGGCATAGTGCCCGCCTGCCCGCCCGCTTGTTTCGTCGGTTGGCTTAGGCATACGGGGTTCATTCCCAGTCTAAGATTGGATTGAACTGAGGGTTACAGTAGCAAGATTGTCAGCATGCTGAGGGGGACCTGACCGATCCCCTACTTGCGCATCTGCCCCTCTGGGCGGCTGAGCGCTCGCACGCTTGTTTCACGGGTTGACTTAGGCATACGAAATTCATTCCCAGTCTAAGCATATGGAGTTCATTCCCAGTCTAAGATCGGACCAGACCGAGGGCTGTGAGTGCACATGCTAGGCTCGGGCATCTATTGGTACCGTATTTTTTTTCGCCCGGGCCATCATCGCCAGAGCATCGTGAAGAACCTGACCTGCGGCATTGGGGCTCCGGCTATTGGGGGGCCGAGGGGGTGTGCGCACATGATGTGCAGTGGGTGCTGGTACTTGGCCCTTATATTGGCCCCTTATCCCTCATCAAACCTCAAGAACTCACACCCCCTTAAAGAGCATTTGCGATTTTACAAGTTTGCTGCCAGTAGCCGTTAAAGTGACTGAAATGGGGACACTTTTTTCAAATGGTCACAAAATCCTGTACACTTCGAGTTTTTAGCTGAATTGTTTTGTGCATGCCAAAAAAAATACAAGGATCACGTCTACCAACTTTGGAGCCAAAACTCCTTTTGAAAAAATTTTAAAAAAATCCCAAACCGTAAAAAGTTTCGAAAATCATGAAAAATTGAAAAGGAGTCGTCTTGCCATGAAACTTCACATGAAGGCTTAAGGGACCATTGTATGAATTTACAAGCCATAAAAATGGCATTGGCACAGCAAAAATATGAAGATGTGCGTAAACCCACCAACCACCCTATCAATCCATGGCTTGCGCATCCCGTCCCTTTGGCTGGCGTAGTGCTTGCCCGTCCGCCCGCTCGTTTCATTGGTTGGCTTATGCATACGGAGTTCATTCCCAGTCTAAGATCAGACCGGGGTAAGGGTTGTGGCAGTAGGATCGGTAACACGTTGAGGGGGACTCGACCGATCCCCGGCTTGCGCATCCTGCCCCTCTGGCCGGTTGAGCGCCTGCACGCTCATTTAATGGGTTGACTTAGGCATACGGAGTTCATTCCCAATCTAAGCATACGGAGTTCATTCCTAGTCTAAGATCAGACCAGACCGAGGGTTGAGGGTGCACATGCTGGGCTCGGGCATGTGCTGGTGCCGTATTTTTTTCGCTCGGGGCAGCATCTCCGGAGCATTGTAGGAGAACCTGACCGACGGCATTGGGGTTCTGGTGATTGGGGGGCCGGGGGGTGTGCACATGATGTGTGATGGGTGCTGGTACATGGCCCTTATATTGGCCCCCTATCCCTCATCAAACCTTTAGAACTCACACCCCCTTAAAAAGCATTTGAGATTTTACAGGTTTGCTGCCAGTAGCCATTAAAGTGTCTAAAATGGGGACACTTTTTTCAAATGGTCACAAAATCCTGTACACTTCGAGTTTTTAGCTGAATTTTTTCATGCATGCCAAGAAAAATACAAGAATCATGTCTACCAAGTTTAGGGCCAAAAGTCCTTCAGAAAAAATTTTAAAAAAATCCCGAACCGTAAAAAGTTTCAAAAATCATGAAAAATAGAAAACGAGTCGTCTTGCCATGAAACTTCACATGAAGGCTTAAGGGACCATTGTATGAATTTACAAGCCATAAAAATGGCATTGGCATGGCATAAATATGAAGATGTGCCTAAACCCACCTACCACCCTATCGATTCACGGCTTGCGCATCCCACCTCTCTAGCCGGTGTAGTACCTACCCGTCCGCTCGTTTTATCGATTGGCTTAGGCATACGGAGTTCATTCCAGTCTAAGATCAGATTGGACCAAGGGTTGTGGTAGTAGGATCGGTAGCATGCAGAGGGGGACCCAACCGATCCCCAGCTTGCGCATCCTGCCCCTCTAGCCGGCTGAGTGCCCGCACGCTCATTTCTTGGGTTGACTTAGGCATACGGAGTTCATTCCCAGTCTAAGCATACAGAGTTCATTCCCAGTCTAGGATCCGACCAGATCGAGGGTTACGGGTGCACATGCTGGGCTCGGGCATGTGCTGGTGCCGCATTTTTTTCGCCCGGGGCACCATCGCCGGAGCATCGTCGGAGAACCTGACCGGCGGCATTGGGGTTCCGACGATTCGGGGGGCAGGGGGTGTGCGCCCAAGATGTGCGATGGGTGCTGGTACTTGGCCCTTATATTGGCCCCCTATCCCTCATCAAACCTCGAGAACTCACACCCCTTTAAAGAGCATTTGAGATTTTACAGGTTTGCTACCGGTAGCCATTAAAGTAACTGAAATGGGGACACTTTTTTCGAATGGTCACAAAATCCTGTACACTTCGAGTTTTTAGCTGAATTTTTTTGTGCATGCCAACAAAAATACAAGGATCACGTCTACCAAGTTTGGGGCCAAAAATCCTTCTGAAAAAATTTTAAAAAGATCCTGAACCGTAAAAAGTTTCAAAAATTATGAAAAATAGAAAACGAGTCGTCTTGCCATGAAACTTCACATGAAGGCTTAAGGGACCATTGTATGAATTTACAAGCCATAAAAATGGCATTGGCACAGCAGAAATATGAAGATGTACTAAACCCACCTACCACCCTATCGATCCACGGCTTGCGCATCCCGTCTCTCTGGCCGACGTAGTGCCCGCCCGCCCGCTCATTTCGTCTGTTGGCTTAGGCATACGGAGTTAATTCCTAGTCTAAGATCATACCGGACCGATGGTTGTGGTAGCAAGATTGGCAGCACGTAGATAGGGACCCGATCGATCCCCGACTTACGCATCCTGCCCCTTTAGTCGACTGAGCACCCGTACGATCATTTCGTGGGTTGACTTAGGCATACGGAGTTCATTCCCAGTCTAAGGATACAGAGTTCATTCCCAGTCTAAGATCGGATCGGTCCAAGGGTTACGGGTGCACATGCTGGGCTCTGGCTTGGGGTGGTGCCACATTTTTTTCGCCCGGGCCACCATCGTCGGAGCATCACCGGAGAACCTGACTGGTGGCATTGGGGTTTCGACGCTTAGGGGGTGGGGGGGTGTGTGCACACATGATGTGCAATGGGTGCTGGTACTTGGCCCTTATATTGGCCCCCTACGCCTCATCAAACCTCGAGAACTCACACCCCCTTAAAGAGCATTTGAGATTTTACAGGTTTGCTGCCAGTAGCCATTAAAGTGTCTGAAATGGGGAAACTTTTTTCAAATGGTCACAAAATCCTGTACATTTCGAGTTTTTAGCTGAATTTTTTTGTGCATGCCAAAAAAAATACAAGGATCACGTCTACCAAGTTTGGGGCCAAAACTTATTCTGAACATACACCTCAATCTCTTTGTGCATCATGTCATGGAAGAGTGTTACCATGGCTCTTTGATATGTTGCCCCAGCATTCTTTAGCCCAAAGGCATGACTTTATAGCAGAAGGTTCCCCACATGGTCACAAAAGTAATCTTTTCCATATCCTCCGCAACCATTTTTATCTGATTATACCCCGAAAAACCATCCATAAAGGAGAAAATTGAATGCTTAGCCGTGTTATCTACCAGTGTGTCAATATGAGGCAAAGGAAAGTTATCTTTTTGGCTAGCCTTATTTAAGTCTCGATAGTCTACACACATTCGTACTTTTCCATATTTTTTAGGAACTGGGACTATATTGGCTACCCATTCTGGATACTTAGCCATTTGTAGAAAACCTGCATCAAATTGTTTCTTCACCTTCTCTTTAATCTTTAGTAGCATTTCGGGCTTCATCTGTCTCAGTTTCTGTTGAACTGGCTTACATTCTGGCTTTAAAGGTAACCTGTGCTCCACTATTTCTGTGTTCAGCCCTGGCAAAACTAAGCAAATATATCTACAAATTCTCAAAGTAGGTCTGCCAATCGTTGCCTATCTCCAGATGAAAGTGAAGTGCCTATTCTAACCTCTTTCTTATTTTCTTCATCTCCCAGATTCACTAAGTCCACTACCTCCTGATGAGGCTCAATTGGCTTATTCTCTTGTTCAATCATCCTCATTAAGTCCAGAGGCATAACATATTCTTCAGAATTTTCTTCATTGTCAAGTTCATCAGTGTTAATTGAATTCTCAAATCTAACCTCTTGATTGTTATCATGATTATCTTCATGTTCATTTAAAGACCTGCAATTGAATGAAATGGGATATGTTGGCAAGATGTGCTTGGAGAGATGGAAATAATGAAGACACAAGAAGAAATGAATGAAAATGAATACTTCTTAATTTTTATTAAAAATAATAAATGATGAATGGCCCGAATAAAAAAGATCACCCCAATTCCTTGGGTAATAACTATTGGGATGTTACAATTACATTGCATCTAAATCAAAAGTCAAAGGCATCTCGATGGCACTCCAATTATTGAGCTCAAAATCTGGTGGACAAAGGTGAACCCACTCCTCTTGATTAACCCTCACTTCATCTTCAACAGCATTAATGGCTAACTAGGCAAAATTGTCTTCCACACTTTTTCTTACATCTAGGTACATGAATCCTCTAGGTCTGAAGGTTTCATACAAGTGTGGGATAAACATCAGTCTTGTTGTCTTTCTTGATGGCCTTCCTTTGACTTCCCACTCTACCATCTCATAGCCTAGGCCTACCCTGTCGCTATTGTCTATTATTGTTGGAGGCTCTTTAATTCCCTGCAAGTTTTTACCTAGCCCAAGTACTGGATACCAACCCTTGTTGATGACTTAGCTCACCACTATTTTTGAAAAAGGCTAATTTTGAAAACCTTCTCCTACAAAATTGACCAATTCAAAAGATCGATAGGAGCATTCCAATGCTTTTTCGACAGCCTCTACGTATGGAGTGTTCAATGGTTAGGTCACTAGCATGTCTTCCTCCCTAACTACCACTACCAATTGACCTTTTACATTGAACATGATCTTCTGGTGCAAAGTAAAAGGCACAGCTCCTACCATGTGAATCCATGGTCTTCCTAACAGACAGCTATAGGATGGAGAGATATCCATCACTTGAAATTTTATATTAAAGGTGCATGGCCCAATTTGTAAAGGCATTTCAATATCCCCCAGGACTTTTTTTCTGGTCTCATCAAAGGCTCTCACAATCATTTGACTATCCTTCATATGAGAATAATCAATGGGTAGCCTTGCCAAAGTTGACATAGGCATGACTTTGATAGCAGAGCCATTATCGATAAGGACCTTGGCTATAATATGGCTCTTGCACTTGACTATGATATGTAGAGCCTTGGCATTTCTTTTTCCTTCCAAAGGAATCTCATCCTCACTGAATGAAATGTGATTTGGCATGACTAAATTTCCAGCCAGGTGATTCACATATTCAACAGATACATTATGTGCCATGTATTCCTGATTCAACACTTTCAGTAGGGCATTTTGGTGTGGCTCTGAGTTCAGCAACAGTGATAATAATGAGATTCGAGCTGGCATTTTATTCAACTGTTCCACAACAGAATACTCACTATGTTTTACCAGCTTCAAGAATTCGTAAACCTCTCTTTCTGATACTGGTTTTAGCTGATCTTCTTCAAGTTCTATCTCAGGATTATTTCATTTTTCTCCTTCTTTAACTTTCTCCCTTCTAGCCTTCTCTAGCATTTTTGGAGTGTAACATCTCCCACTTCGAGTAATGCCTCCTACACCAGTAATATTAGAAGCATCGGCTTTGGAGACTTCTTCTTTCTGTCCCTAAACTACAGTGTCACAGCCATATCTCTAGGGTACAGCTTTATCATTTTTGTATGGAAAAAGAGTCGGGACTTTAAAAATTACCGGCCTAGGGAAGAGTTTGTCTATGACTAACTTTGGTTTGTTCCTATATTGAATTGTCACTAGTTTTGGAAACAGCTTTACAGGCCTATCAGTCATGTGCACTTCAATATTTTTCAAGTTTTTTTTTTCTTTATAGATCTCCATCTGATGTGAATCTAAGAGTTTTTGCACCTCCTGGTGAAACTGCTCACAGGTCTCAATGGAATGACCCATTGCTCCATTATGATACTTACAACTAGTACTAGCTATATATGCTCCATGATAGCTGTGTAGACTTACCAATTGTATCATGTCTGCTTTTCGTAAAACATCAAACAGTTGGCTGAGAAGTGTCTTAATATTTACCACTTTTTTTTTCACATGACGCTCCTGTTCTTCACCTATAGCATTCACATTATGATCCGGTAAAAGATTACCACTAACATTCAGCGCAGTCATCCCTCCAGTATCAAAGCAAATCATCCCATCCTTGATCAACCATTGCACTTTGTGTTTTAAGGGTAGTGCAATTTTCGGTAGAGTGACTAGCAATCCCATAATGGTAATCACAGTGGGCGGTGGGATCATACCACTTAGGGTAAGGTGGCTTGAGGGGTTCCAATTTACTTGGAGCAATCAAATGACTGTTGTAGAGCTCCTTATATAATTTCGTATAAGTCATTAGAATTGGGTCAAAAATAGGTTTCTCACGAGTGGTTCGTTGCTCTCGTGAGCCACCAATGGGGTTAGTTGGGTGATTTTGAGGTCTTGGGGTAGGTTGAATGTTAGGACTATACATGGTATTTTGGGGTCTATGAGGGGTTTGATATGTTTGGGGATATGGTGGTTGTGTAAATGGTTGGTATGAGTGAAAGGAAGTGTTATTTATAGCGAGGTGATATGGCAGATATTCTGGTGGTGGGTAAGGTGAATAACCTCTAAGTTGCTGTCTATCAAAGCTCACAGCCTGAGCTTCAGTTTCTTTTTTCTTCAGGACTCTTTTGCTAGATGCTTCATTTCCTTTTAGCTTGCCATTCTTGATGGCACTCTCAATGATTTCTCTCGAGATTACCATATCAGCAAAATTTTTCATTGCATTCCCTATCATCTTTTCATAATAGGAAGGTTTTAAAGTGCTAACAAACAGCACTATAGTTTCTTTCTTAGTCAGAGGAGGTTGTACCTGAAAAGCAACATCCCTCCACCTCTGGGCATACTCTTTAAAAGCCTCATTTGCTTTTTTCTCCAGATTCTGTAAAGACAAACGATCAGAGGCCAAATTGATGATATGTCGATATTGATCGATGAAGTCATGTGCCATATCGTTCCAAGAGCAAATGCGAGTTCTATCCAACTGAACATACCATCTGGCCGTAGAGCCAGTAAGACTATCCTGAAAAACATGCATCAAGAGTTTTTCATCATGTGCATGAGCTGCCATCTTCCTGCAATACATGGTGATGTGGGTTTTGGGGTACTTTGTACCGTCATATTTTTCAAATTTTGGCACTTTAAACTTATGGGGAATAACCACATCAGGAACTAGGCAGAGCCCAATAGCATCAACTGACCCATAAAAGTTAAATCCTTCCACAGCCCGTAGCCTTTGCTCTAGCATGCTTATCTTGGAGCTTTCCTAAAATTTCGCTCTTATCTTTTCTTTCTCCTTCTCTTTTAAATCATCTAGATCAAGAATTGGTTCTGTTGCCTTTTTAGTGAAGACAGGATTTACATAGCTGTTATACTGCCCTGGGTTGAAAGCTGATGGCATTCCAAGATATGTCAAATATACGAAGTGTTATGGTGGGACCTCTTGAGCAGATTGGGCTTCAGGTGGGCCAAAACCTGGAGGATACAAAGGGTCAACCATTTCTTGTAATGGGGGAACTTCCTGGCTTATATTTTCTTCAACTCCTTTTCCTTTATTCATGTTATTAAGAGCCTCCAGAATCTTGCTTAGCTCACTTTCAATCTTCTCCTGTGCTTTTTCTATCTTTTCAAATCTATGGGAATTTTTTTGCTCCATTTGCCTTGCTCTGGATCTTGTGTTGTGTCGATGGGCAGGATTTTCGCTAAATGGAGCTATCCTGGAACCTTGAGTACCATATCTTAGAATTAGTAAATTTGTATGATCATCACATGGTTACTTTGTTAAGTGTAATGAATGGGAATGCAACGAATGAAAAATGCATGTATGCAAAGAACATTTGCCTTAAAACGGTATTCAACTAAAAAGTTTCATTTATTCCAAAAAACCTTTGATCTACATTGAGTTTATCATCCTAGAATTATAGCCATAAAATTGCTTGATCTGCTCATACTGGGCTTTGGCTTCTTCTATGAAGTTCAAGAGATGCTGTCCATGTTCTCCTACTGAGGCCACTACTTGTCTTAATGCCTCTGCCTCTTCCACCATCTCTCTTGCCTTACATACCCCTTTATGGATTTGGGTTGTTAAGTGCTCAATGTATTTCTGCCTTCCTAAGTTCTCTCTTTTACCACACCAGACTTGGTATGATAATTCTCTATGTTCTCTAACTAATGTAGCGATGTGGTCTCTTTGTTCATCCAACTTTTAACTTAGCTTGCTCAAATAACTGTTTAGCATGTTAATTTCTACCTGTGCTTCGGTGATTTCTTCTTCCAATTTGGCATACTCTTGTTTCAATCTTGCATTTTCCTCAGTCAGCTCGATAATGGTTATCTCTTTGGCTCTTTCTCTCACACATAGCCTCTTATGCTCCTGGTGTAACTTTGCTAGGTCTTCAGTAGTTGTATCTCATTCTCTAGCAATCTTGTGAACTTTAACTTCATAACTTTCGGTGCTACCCTTCCACTGGGCTTTTTCTTCTTGAAGTTTCTGAATCTCTTGCTTTAACTTGCTCTTTTTAGACTCAAATTCTTTTGTTGCCAGCTTTAATTCTGATGGTGTCTCTTCAAGTTTTTCTTCTATTGGTGGTTAAGAGATTTCATAAGTGAATACCATTTCTTGTCTTCTCTTTGTTCTCCAAACCAAGTGACCTGGGGTGACTTTTTCAGTGAACGTTCCAGGACTCACTCTTCGGGGATTTTTCCATGCTTTAATCATCTCATTCATGCTTTAAAATGCTTTAGGCTCACTGTAAGAGAAATCTAACTGATGAAGCCCATAAGTCATAGGAATAAACTGTTCTCCCCCCAATTGCCTTCTCACTAAGAGTGGTGCCTAATTCGTTACTCCCCATAAACCCAAAAGTGGAACCATTGTACTATCCCCACATTGTTACAATATAGGCTCATAATTCATCCATGGGGCCAACCATCTCACCCTGGTACTTTCCAACTTTTGTAAGAAAGTTGTCCATTCTTATTTAGACTTCCGCTTTGACCACCCACTTTCACAGAATTCTTTGATCGAAAAATGATTACGGATGTAAAGCTTCGAGAAAGCACCATTTCCTTGTTCAAAATGGCTTTTCATCGATAAGTACAATAACTGTATGCATCTTATGAAACGCCCTCCATTCCGACGACAATAACTCAAAGATCTAATAGTCTCTACTAATATTATCGTTGAAGGATTACAGCCATTGATCACACTTTCTAAGAAATCAACCACCGCTATCTCAATATGTCCCAAAACCTTTGGAAAGATTACCAGTCCGTATATAGCCAAGGCAAATACATCTAACCCTCGTTCTTCATTGGCATGTTGCATCAGAAACTCATGAAAAACTTCCAAGGTAGGCAGACCTGTTCTTGTTTCTTCTTCATATGAGAATCCACAATTTCTTTATCTATCCCCATGAGTTGAGCCAGACTTTTACGAAATCCTGACTTATGTTTTTTGACATATATCTTGTCAGGAGTCTTGAGATGTAAACCCAACAAGACCGAATATTCTTCTATGGTGGGAGTCATATCAGCTTTGTTAAAGATGAAACACTTGTATGCAGGATCCTAGAACTATTTTGCAGCTCTAATTAGTTGATCATCAACAACCACTACTAGAAGGTGTGCTATATGCCCATGTTTCTGACAAAACTGCTCTTGTCTTGACGGACTCATTTTCTTCCAGATATCAACCAAATCCCCTAAATTATTCTGTTTAAGGAGGATAGATGTTTCTTGAGGCAGAGTAGAATCATAGCCAATTGGCAGGCAATCTGCCATCTTCAGTTGAATCTTTTCTGACTAGGCCCTTACTTCATTAGGTGTCCCACATGGTGCTAATACTGATGAAGAACAAACTAAGCGTTCATTGGCGTCCATGAAAAAAATTTGTTGAAGACCATTTTTTCAAGCAAATGTTCTTTATGCAACTTTATGATATGCGTATGAACCAATGCAAAAGAATAAGAAAAAGGTTAGTATACCCAGAAAAAGAACAAATAACTAACTAAAATTACACAAAGTAAAAACGGATGAACCCTATGCTTTTGGCCAATTCTAAAAGGGAAGAGTGATGGCTCTATCTATAGGTTAAGCTTTCTTAAGGTTCACTATATGCAGTTTTAGGGTCAAAGTCTAAAGGTCCTCAAATTGTTCCTTACATCCTTGTCCATTACACACTAGTAAGGCACCCTAATCCTCACCCATTACAGGCTACAAGCGGAAAAGGTTCAATTTGAGTGGGAGTATTTCGCTAGCCACTGCGGAGGCATTAGACCTTACGAAAGCAATAGGTACTTTACTCCCTCCTAGAGGGATGGAGCTCGGGTGTAAAGCTCATGTTATGCACATGCATATGAATGACATAATTAATAAGGTAAATAAACATGAATGAATATTAACACATATATACAAATAGGTTCAATTTTATTAGGCTTTGGATAACACAAATTATTTGCTGGCCTGACTCTCAGTGTCCCTAGCGGAGTCACCAAGCTGTCATAACGTCTAGATCTGGAGATCTATTGCTAGACATTGACTTTTAAGAGTCGCCACCAATCTTTTTTATCTAGGTGCGATTGGCCACCTAAAGAATCTGTCCTTTCAGGGAACACCTAAGTTTAAGGGCCCCTAAAAGAATAGGTTCAGGTCTACTAACCAGAACAGAGTTCGAGAGTTCGATTACGTGTGAGGAAGGTTATAGCACCCTTACAACGCCCATCAAAAGATGGTACTAGCATAACTTTGTGTTATCCAAATAGCCTTAAAATTTTACCAAGTAATTAATTATTGGAAATTATTCTCAATTGACTCTAATACTTTTAGCAAAAAATTGAGAAAATTCCCTCACCTCAAGAGTATGCAAGAAAAACTACTGTTTCACATACAGAGGCTCCGTCGTTGGATTATTTAAAGAAAAATCAAAATCAAAATTAAAATAAAAAGGAAGAAAAGAATGATTGTTCTTGCGTAGGGAAAATTGATACTTTCAACTTTTCCCCAAAAATATTTTTTTTTTGGAAATTTTCATTTTCAAGGAAAATTGATACTTTCAACTTTTCCTCAAAAATATTTTTGGAAACTTTGATTTTCAAGGAAAATTGATACTTTCAACTTTTCCTCAAAAACCTTTTTTTTGAAATTTTATTTTTAAGGAAAATTGATACTTTCAACTTTTCCCCAAAAATATTTTTTTGGAAACTTTGATTTTCAAGGAAGATTGATACTTTCAACTTTTCCTCAAAAACCCTTTTTTTGAAATTTTATTTTTAAGGAAAATTGATACTTTCAACTTTTCCCCAAAAATATTTTTTTTTATTTTTATTTAAAGAAAATAAAATAATAAAACAAAATAAAAGTGAAAATAAAAAAAATAAAATAAAGAAAATTAAAACAAAAATAAAAATAAAATAAAATAAAGGTAAAAAGGATACTAAATAAACCTAATCTAATAAATAATAAACAAATAATAAATAAAAAAAAAAAACCTGGAGCGGCTCGGAGTACGGCTTGGCTCAGCTCGGCTCAAGGAAGAGAAAACCGCTCGGAGAAGCGGCTTGGAACCTCGACTCGGCTCGACTATCGGCTCAGAGGGGGGAGACACGTGCGGCTCAGGAAGCGGGTCGACGCTCGGGTCGGGATGGATCTCGACAAAACGTGTAGTGCTCGCCCGCCCGCCCGCTCGTTTCGTCGGTTGGCTAAGGCATACGGAGTTCCTTCCCAGTCTAAGATCGGACCGGACCGAGGGTTGCGGTAGCAGGATCGGCAGCACGCTGAGAGGGACCGGGCCAATCCCCGGCTTGCGCATCCTGCCCCTCTGGCCGACTGAGTACCTGCACGCTCGTTTCGTTGGTTGACTTAGGCATACAGAGTTCATTCCCAGTCTAAGCATACGGAGTTCATTCCCAGTATAAGATCAGACCAGACCGAGGGTTGCGGGTGCACATGCTGGGCTTGGGCATGTGCTGATGCCGCATTTTTTTCGCCCGGGCCACCATCACCGGAGCATCGTCGGAGAACCTGACCGGCGGCATTGGGGTTTCGGTGATTGAGGGGGCCGGGGGGGTGTGCGCACATGATGTGCAATGGGTGCTGGTACTTGGCCCTTATATTGGCCCCCTATCCCTCATAAAACCTTGAGAACTCACACCCCCTTAAAGAGCATTTGAGATTTTACAGGTTTGCTGCCAGTAGCCATTAAAGTGTCTGAAATGGGGACACTTTTTTCAAATGGTCACAAAATCCTGTACATTTTGAGTTTTTAGCTGAATTTTTTTGTGCATGCCCACAAAAATACAAGGATCACGTCCACCAAGTTTGTAAAAAGTTTCAAAAATTGTGAAAAATAGAAAGCAAGTCGTCTTGCCATGAAGCTTCACATGAAGGCTTAAGGGACCATTGTATGAATTTACAAGCCATAAAAATGGAATTGGCACGGTAGAAATATGAAGATGTACCTAAGCCCACCTACCACCCTATCGATCCACGACTTGCGCATCCCGACTCTCTGGCCGACGTAGTGCCCGCCCGCCCGTCCGCTCGTTTCGTCAGTTGGCTTAGGCATACGGAGTTCATTCCCAGTCTCAGATCAAACCGAATCAAGGGTTGCGGTAGCAGGATTGACAGTACGCTGAGGGGGACCCAGTCGATCCTCAGCTTGTGCATCCTGGCCCTCTGGCCGACTGAGCGCCTGCAAGCTCGTTTTGTGGGTTGACTTAGGCATACGGAGTTCATTCCCAGTCTAAGCATACGGAGTTCATTCCCAGTCTAAGATCAGATTGGACCGAGGGTTGCGAGTGCACATGCTGGGCTCGGGCATATGCTGGTGCCGTATTTTTTTTTGCCCGAGCCACCATCGTCGCAGCATCACCAGAGAACCTGACCCGCAGCATTGGGGTTCCGGCGATAGGAGGGGTCGGGGGGGTGTGCGCACATGATGTGTGATGGGTGCTGGTACTTGGCCCTTATATTGGCCCCCTATCCCTCATGAAACCTCGAGAACTCACACCCCCTTAAAGAGCATTTGAGATTTTTCAGGTTTGCTACCAGTAGCCATTAAAGTGTCTGAAATGGGGACACTTTTTCAAATGGTCACAAAATCCTATACACTTCGAGTTTTTAGCTGAATTTTTTTGTGCTTGCCAACAAAAATACAAGGATCATGTCTACCATGTTTGGGGCCAAAACTCCTTTTGAAAAAATTTTCAAAAAATCCCGAACCATAAAAAGTTTTGAAAATCATAAAAAATAGAAAATGAGTCGTCTTGCCATGAAACTTGACATGAAGGCTTAAGGGACCATTGTATGAATTTACAAGCCATAAAAATGCCATTGGCATGGTAGAAATATGAAGATGTGCCTAAACCCACCTACCACCCTATCGATCCACGGCTTGCGTATCCCGCCTCTCTGGTCGGCGTAGTGCCCGCTCGTCCGCTCGTTTCGTCGGTTAGCTTAGGCATACGAAGTTCATTCCTAGTCTAAGATCGGACCGGACCGAGGGTTGCAGCAGCAGGATCGACAACACGTTGTGGTGAACCCGGGTGATCCCCGACTTGTAAATCCTGCCCCTCTTGCCAGCTGAGCGCCCGCACGCTCGTTTCATGTGTTGACTTAGGCATACGGAGTTCATTCCCAGTCTAAGCATACAGAGTTCATTCCCAGTCTAAGATCAGATCGAACCGAAGGTTACGGGTGCACATTCTGGGCTCGGGCATGTGCTGTGCCGTATTTTTTTCTCCCTGGCCACCATCGTCGGAGAACCTGACCGACGACATTGGGGTTCAGGAGATTGGGGGGGCGGGGCGGGTGTGCGCACATGATGAGTGATGGGAATTAGTACTTGGCCCTTATATTGGCCCCCTCTCCCTCATTAAACCTCGAGAACTCACACCTCCTTAAAGAGCATTTGAGATTTTACAGATTTGCTCCTAGTAGAAATTAAAGTGTCTGAAATGGGGACACTTTTTTCAAATGGTCACAAAATCCTGTACACTTTGAGTATTTAGTTGAATTTTTTTATGCATGCCCACAAAAATACAAGGATCACGTACACCGAGGGTTGCTGGTGCACATGCTGGGCTCAAGAATGTGCTGGTGCCATATTTTTTTTCACTCGGGCCACCATCGTTGGAGAACCTGACCGACGATGTTGGGGTTCCGGCGATTGGGGGGGTGGCGGTATGTGCGCACATGATGTGCGATGGGTACTGGTACTTGGCCCTTATATTGGCCCCCTATCCCTCATCAAACCTCGAGAACTCACACCCCCTTAAAGTACATTTGAGATTTTATAGGTTTGATGCCAGTAGCCATTAAAGTGTCTGAATTGGGGACACTTTTTTCAAACGGTCACAAAATCCTTTACATTTCTACTTTTTAGCTGAATTTTTTTGTGCATGCTCAAAAAAATACAAGGATCACGTCCACAAAGTTTGCGGCCAAAACTCCATCGGAAAAAATTTAAAAAAATCCCGAACCATAAAAAGTTTCAAAAATCATGAAAAATAGAAAACCAGTCATCTTGCCATGAAACTTCACATGAAGGCTTAAGGGACCATTGTATGAATTTACAAGCCATAAAAATGTCATTGGCATGGCAGAAATATGAAGATGTGCCTAAACCCACCTACCACCCTATCGATCCACGTCTTGCGCATCTCGCCTCTCTGGCCGGTGTAGTGCCCGCCCCACCGCTCGTTTCGTCGGTTGGCTTAGGCATACGGAGTTCATTCCCAGTCTAAGATTGGACCAGACCAAGGGTTGTGGCAGCAGGATCAGCAGCACGTTGAGGGGGACCTGGTCAATCCCCGACTTACGCATCCTACCCCTCTAGCCGGCTGAGCGCCCGCACGCTCGTTTCGTCGTTTAACTTAGGCATACGGAGTTCATTCCCAGTCTAAGATCGGATCGGACCGAGGGTTGAGGGTGTACATGCTGGGCTCGGGCATGTGCTGGTGCCGCATTTTTTTTCACCCGGGGCACCATCGTCGGAGTATCATCGGAGAACCTGACCGACAGCATTGGGGTTCCGACGATTGGTGGGGGCCAAGGGGTGTGCGCACATCATGTGCGATGGGTGCTGGTACTTGGCCCTTATATTGGCCCCCTATCCCTCATCAAACCTTGAGAACTCACACCCCCTTAAAGAGTATTTGAGATTTTACAGGTTTACTGCCAGTACCCATTAAAGTCTCTGAAATGGGGACACTTTTTTCAAATGGTCACAAAATCCTGTACACTTTAAGTTTTTGGCTGAATTTTTTTGTGCATGCCAATAAAAATATAGGGATCGTGTCTAACAAGTTTGGGGTTAAAACCCCTTCTGAAAAAATTTAAAAAAAATCTCGAACCGTAAAAAGTTTCAAAAATTATGAAAAATAGAAAACGAGTCGTCTTGCCATGAAACTTCACATGAAGGCTTAGGGGACCACTGTATGAATTTACAAGCCATAAAAATGGCATGGGCATGGCAGAAATATGAAGATGTGCCTAAACCCACCTACCACCCTATCGATCCACGGCTTACGCATCCTGACTCTCTAGCCGGTGTAGCGCCCGCTCGCCCGCCCGCTATCTCGTTTCATCGGTTGGCTTATTCATACGGAGTTCATTCCCAATCTAAGATCGGACCGAACCGAAGGTTGTGGCAGCAGGATCAGTAGCACGCTGTGGGGGACCTGACTGATCCCCGGCTTGTGCATCCTGCCCCTCTGGCTGGCTGAGCGCTCGAACGCTCGTTTCGTGGGTTGACTTAGGCTTATGGAGTTCATTCCTAGTCCAAGCATACGAAGTTCATTCCCAGTCTAAGATCAGACCGAACAGAGGGTTGCGGGTGCACATGCTGGGCTCGGGCATGTGCTAGTGCCACTTTTTTTTCACCTGGGCCACCATCACCGGAGAACCTGACCGGTGGCATTTCGGTTCCGACGATTGGGGCGGTGGGGGGGGGTGTGCGCACATGATGTATCTGAAATGGGGACACTTTTTTCAAATGGTCACAAAATCCTGTACACTTCGAGTTTTTAGCTAAATGTTTTTGTGCATGCCAACAAAAATACAAGGATCACGTCTACCAAGTTTGGGGTCAAAACTCCTTTTGAAAAATTTTAAAAAAATCTTGAACCGTAAAAAGTTTCAAAAATCGTGAAAAATAGAAAACGAGTCGTCCTGGCATGAAACTTCACATGAAGGCTTAGGGGACCATTGTTGAATTTACAAGCCATAAAAATGGCGTTGGCACGGAAAAAATATGAAGATGTTCCTAAACCCACCTACCACCCTATCGATCCACGGCTTGTGTATCCCGCCTCTCTGGCCGGCGTAGTGCTCTCCCGACTGCCCACTTGTTTCGTCGGTTGGCTTAGGCATACGGAGTTCATTCCCAGTCTAAGATTGAATTAGACCGATGGTTGTGGTGGCAGGATCAGTAGCATACTGAAGGGGACCCGACTGATCCCCGACTTGTGCATCTGTCCCTCTGGCCGGCTGAGCGCCCGCACGCTCGTTTCGTGGGTTGATTTAGGCATACGGAGTTCATTCCCAGTCTAAGCATATGGTGTTCTTTCCCAGTCTAAGATCGGACTGGACTGAGGGTTACGGGTGCACATGCTGGGCTCGGGCATGCGCTGGTACCTTATTTTTTTTTGCCCGGGCCACCATTACCGTAGAACCTGACTGGCGGCATTGGGGTTCCGGCGATTGGGGGGGCCAGGGGGTGTGCGCACATGAAGTGAGACGGGTGCTGGTAGTTGGCCCTTATATTGGCCCCCTCTCCCTCATCAAACCTCGAGAACTCACAACCCCTTAAAGAGCATTTGAGATTTTACAGGTTTGCTGCCAGTAGCCATTAAAGTGTCTGAAATGGGACACTTTTTTCAAATGGTCACAAAATCCTGTAAACTTCTACTTTTTAGCTGAATTTTTTTGTGCATGCCAAAAAAAATACAAGGATCACGTTTACCAAGTTTGGGGCAAAAAATGCTTCTGAAAAAATTTTAAAAAAATCTTGAACCGTAAAAAGTTTTGAAAATCGTGAAACATAGAAAACAAGTCGTCTTGCCATGAAACTTCACATGAAGGCTTAAGGAACCATTGTTGAATTTACAAGCCATAAAAATGGCATTTGCATGGTAGGAATATGAAGATGTGCCTAAACCCACCTACCAACATATCGATCCATAGGTTGCACATCCCGTCTCTCTGGTCGGCGTAGCGCTCGCCCGCCCGCCCGCCCTTTTGTTTCGTCGGTTGGCTTAGGCATACGGAGTTCATTCCCAGTCTAAGATCAGACTGGACCGAGGGTTGTGGCAACAAGATCGACAGTATGCTAAGGGGGACCCAGCCTATCCTTGGCTTGCGCATCCTGCCCCTCTGGCCGGCTGAGCGCCCACACGCTCCTTTCGTGGGTTGACTTAGGCATACAGAGTCCATTCCCAGTCTAAGCATACGGAGTTCATTCCCAGGCTAAGATCAGACCGGACTGAGGGTTGTAGGTGCACATGCTGGGCTCGGCATGTGCTGGTGCCGCATTTTTTTTTGGCCGGGCCACCATCGCTGGAGCATCGCCAGAGATCCTGACCGACGGCTTTTGGGTTTCGACGATTGGGGTGCCGGGGTGGGTGTGCGCACTTGATGTGCGATGGGTGCTGGTACTTGCCCTTATGTTGGCCCCGTATCCCTCATCAAACCTTGAGAACTCACACCCCCTTAAAGAGCATTTGAGATTTTACAGGTTTACTGCCAGTATCCATTAAAGTGTCTAAAATGGGGACACTTTTTTCAAATGGCCACAAAATCCTGTACACCTCCAGTTTTTAGCTGAATTTTTTTTTGCATGCCAACAAAAATACAAGTACCACATCTACTAAGTTTGGGGCCAAAAATCCTTCCGAAAAAATTTAAAAAAATCTTGAACCATAAAAAGTTTCAAAAATCATGAAAAATAGAAAATGAGTCATCTTGCCATGAAACTTCACGTGAAGGCTTAAGGGACCATTGTATGAATTTACAAGCCATAAAAATGGCATTGGCAAGGAAAAAATATAAAGATGTGCCTAAACCCACCTACCACCCTATCGATCCACAGCTTACGCATCCCGCCTCTCGGTCGACGTAGTGCCCGCCTACCCGCCCGCTTGTTTCGTCGGTTGGCTTAGGCATACAGAGTTCATTCCTAGTCTAAGATCAAACCAGACTGAGGGTTGCGGCAGCAGGATCAGCAACACGCAGAGGTGGACCTGGTCGATCCCCAGCTCGCACATCCTGCCCCTTTGGCCGGCTAAGAGCCCGCACGCTCATTTCGTGCGTTGACTTAGGCATACGGAGTTCATTCCCATCTAAGCATATGGAGTTCATTCACAGTCTAAGATTGGACCGGACTGAGGGTTGTGGGTGCACATGCTGGGGTCGGGATGTGCTGGTGACGTATTTTTTTTCACCCGAGCCACCATCGTCGGAGCATCGCTGGAGAACTTGACCGACGGCATTGGGGTTTCGACGATTGGGGGGGCCGGTGGGGCGTGCACACATCATGTGCAATAGGTGCTGGTACTTGGCCCTTATATTGGCCCCCTATCCCTCATCAAACCTTGAGAACTCACACCCCCTTAAAGAGCATTTGAGATTTTACAGGTTTACTGCCAGTAGCCATTAAAGTGTCTGAAATGGGGACACTTTTTTCAAATGGTCACAAAATCCTGTACACTTCGAGTTTTTAGCCGAATTTTTTTGAGCATGCCAAAAAAAATACAACGATCATGTCTCCCAAGTTTGGGGCCAAAACTCCATCTGAAAAAATTTTTAAAAAATCTCGAACCGTAAAAAGTTTCAAAAATCATAAAAAATAGAAAACGAGTCGTCTTGCCATGAAACTTCACATGAAGGCTTAAGGGACCATTGTATGAATTTACAAGCCATAAAAATGGCATTGGCATGGTAGAAATATGAAGATGTGCCTAAACCCACGTACCGACCCACGGCTTGCGCATCCTGCCTCTCTGGCCGACGTAGTGCCCGCCCGCCCGCCCACTCGTTTCGTCGTTTGGCTTAGGCATACGGAGTTCATTTCCAGTCTAAGATCGGACCAAACTGAGGGTTGTGGTAGTAGGATTGGCAGCACGCTGAGGGGGACCCGGTCGATCCTCGCCTTGTGCATCCTGCCCCTCTGGCCGGCTCAGTGCCCGCACTCTCGTTTCGTGAGTTGACTTAGGCATACGGAGTTCCTTCCCAGATTAAGCATACGGAGTTTGTTCCAAGTATAAGATCCGACCAGACCGAGGGTTGTGGGTTCACATGTTGGGCTCGAGAATGTGCTGGTGCCGTATTTTTTTTCACGCAGGCCACCATCGCCGGGGTACCTGACCGGCGGCATTGGGGTTCCGACGATTGGGGGGCGGGGGGTGTGCGCACATGATGTGCGATGGGTACTGGTACTTGGCCCTTATATTGGCTCCCTATCCCTTATCAAACCTTGAGAACTCACACCCCCTTAAAGAGCATTTGAGATTTTCCAGGTTTGCTGCCAGTGGCCATTAAAGTGTCTGAAATGGGGACATTTTTTTCAAATGGTCACAAAATCCTGTACACTTCGAGTTTTTACCTGAATTTTTTTGTGCATGCCAACAAAAATACAAGGATCATGTCTACCAAGTTTGGGGCCAACACTCCTTCTAAAAAAATTTTAAACAAATCCCGAACCGTAAAACATTTCAAAAATCGTGAAAAATAGAAAACGAGTTGTCTTGCCATGAAACTTCACATGAAGACTTAAGGGAACATTGTATTAATTTACAAGCCATAAAAATGGCATTGGCATGGCAGAAATATGAAGATGTAAATAAACCCACCTACCACCCTATCGATCCACGGCTTGTGCATCCCGCCTCTCTGGCCGGTGTAGTGCCCGCCCGTGCGCCCGCTCGTTTCATTGGATGGCTTAGGCATACGAAGTTTGTTCCTAGTCTAAGATCAGACCGGATCAAGGGTTGCGGCAGCAGGATCAGTAGCATGCTGAGGGGGACTCGACAGATCCCCGGCTTGCACATCCTGTCCCTCTGGTCGACTGAGGGCCCGCACGCTCATTTCGTGGGTTGACTTAGGCATACGGAGTTCATTCCTAGTCTAAGCATATGGAGTTCATTCCCAGCCTAAGATCGGATCGGATCGAGGGTTACGGGCGTACATGCTCGGCTCAGGCATGTGCTGGTACCGCATTTTTTTTGCCCGGGCCACCATCGCTAGAGCATCGTCGGAGAACCTGACTGGCGGCATTAGGGTTCCGACGATTGGGGGGGCGGGGGGGGTGTGTGCACAAGATGTGCGATGGGTGCTGGTACTTGGCCCTTATATTGGCCCCCTATCCCTCATCAAACCTCGAGAATTCACACCCCCTTAAAGAGCATTTGAGATTTTACAGGTTTGCTACCAGTATGCATTAAAGTGTTTGAAATGGGGACACTTTTTTCAAATGGTCACAAAATCCTGTACACTTCCAGTTTTTAGCTGAAATTTTTTGCGCATGCGAAATAAAAATACAAGGATCATGTCTACCAAGTTTGGGGCCAAAAATCCTTCTGAAAAAATTTTAAAAAAATCTCGAACCATAAAAAGTTTCAAAAATCATGAAAAATAGAAAACGAGTCGTCTTGCCATGAAACTTCACATGAAGGCTTAAAGGACCATTGTATGAATTTTCAAGCCATAAAAATGGCTTTGGCATGGCCAAAATATGAAGATGTGCCTAAACCTTAAACCCACCTACCACCCTATCGATCCACGGCTTACGCATCCCGCCTCTCTGGTCGACGTAGTGCCCACCCGCCCCTTTGGCCGGCTGAGTGCCCGCACGCTCGTTTCGTGGGTTAACTTAGGCATACGGAGTTCATTCCCAGTCTAAGAACGGACCAAACAGAGGGTTGCGGGTGCACATGCTAGGCTCGAGCATGTGCTGGTGCCGCATTTTTTTCACCCGGGGCACCATCACCGGAGCATCGTCAGAGAACCTGACCGGCGGCATTGGTGTTCTGATGATTGGGGGGCCGGGGGGTGTGTGTACATGATGTACGATGGGTGCTGGTACTTGGCCCTTATATTGGCCCCCTATCCTTCATCAAACCTTGAAAACTCACACCCCCTTAAA
This sequence comes from Durio zibethinus, assembly GCF_002303985.1. Next base: position 1,917,138 of record NW_019168015.1, on the reverse strand, counting down.
GAGCATTTGAGATTTTACAGGTTTGCTACTAGTAGCCATTAAAGTGTCTGAAATGGGGACACTTTATTCAAATGGTCACAAAATCCTGTACACTTCGAGTTTTTAGCTGAATTTTTTTGTGCATGCTAACAAAAATACAAGGATTAGGTTTACCAAGTTTGGGGCTAAAACTCCTTTTGAAAAAAGTTGAAAAAAATCCCGAACCGTAAAAAGTTTCAAAAATCGTGAAAAATAGAAAATGAGTCGTCTTGCCTTGAAACTTCACATGAAGGCTTAAGGGACCATTGTATGAATTTACAAGCCATAAAAATGGCATTGGCATGGCAGAAATATGAAGATGTGCCTAAACCCACCTACCACCCTATCGATCCACGGCTTGCGCATCCCGCCTCTCTGGCCGGCGTAGTGCCCGCCCGCCCGCCCGCTCATTTCGTCGGTTAGCTTAGGCATACGGAGTTCATTCCCAGTTTAAGATTGAACCGGACTAAGGGTTATGGCAGCAGGATTGGCACCACACCGAGGGGGACTCGGCCGATCCCCGACTTGCGCATCCTGCCCCTCTAGCCGACTGAGTGCCCGCACGCTCGTTTCGTGGGTTGACTTAGGCATATGGAGATCATTCCCTGTCTAAGATCAAAACAGATCGAGGGTTGCAGGTGCACATGCTGGCCTCGAGCATGTCCTGGTGCTGTATTTTTTTTCGCCCGAGGCACCATCGTCGGAGCATTGTCGGAGAACCTGACCGACGGCATTGGGGTTCCGACGATTGGGTAGGCCGGGGGGTGCACGCACATGATGTGCGATGGGTGCTGGTACTTGGCCCTTATATTGGCCCCCTATCTCTCATCAAACCTCGAGAACTCACACCCCTTTAAAGAGCATTTGAGATTTTATAGGTTTGCTGCCAGTAGACATTAAAGTGTCTGAAATGGGGACATTTTTTTCAAATGGTCACAAAATCCTGTACACTTCGAGTTTTTAGCCTAATTTTTTTGAGCATGCCAAAAAAAATACAACGATCATGTCTCCCAAGTTTGGGGCCAAAAATCCATCTGAAAAAATTTTAAAAAAATCTTGAACCGTAAAAAGTTTCAAAAATCACAAAAAATAGAAAACGAGTCGTCTTGCCATGAAACTTCACATGAAGGCTTAAGGGACCATTGTATGAATTTACAAGCCATAAAAATGGCATTGGCATGGTAGAAATATGAAGATGTGCCTAAACCCACGTACCGACCCACGGCTTGCGCATCCTGCCTCTCTAGCCGACGTAGTGCCCGCTCGCCCGCCCGCTCGTTTTGTCGTTTGGCTTAGGCATACGGAGTTCATTCCCAGTCTAAGATCAGATCGGACTAAGGGTTGCGGTAGTAGGATTGGCAGCACACTGAGGGGGACCCGATCGATCCCCGTCTTTGCGCATCCTGCCCCTCTGGTCGGCTCAGTTCCCGCACTCTCGTTTCGTGAGTTGACTTAGGCATATGGAGTTCCTTCCCAGATTAAGCATATGGAGTTTGTTCCAAGTCTAAGAACGGATGGACTGAGGGTTGCGGGTTCACATGTTGGGCTCGAGTATGTGCTGGTGCCGCATTTTTTTTCACCCAGGCCACCATCGCCGGAGTACCTGACCGGCGGCATTGGGGTTCCGACGATTGGGGGCCGGGGGGTGTGCGCACATGATGTGCGATGGGTGCTGGTACTTGGCCCTTATATTGGCTCCCTATCCCTCATCAAACCTTGAGAACTCACACCCCCTTAAAGAGCATTTGAGATTTTACAGGTTTGCTGCCAGTGGCCATTAAAGTGTCTAAAATGGGGACACTTTTTTCAAATGGTCACAAAATCCTGTACACTTCAAATTTTTACCTGAATTTTTTTGTGCATGCCAAAAAAAATACAAGGATCAGCTCTACCAAGTTTGGGGCGAAAAATCATTCTGAAAAAATTTTTAAAAAATCCCGAACCGTAAAAAGTTTCAAAAATCGTGAAAAATACAAAACGAGTCGTCTCGCCATGAAACTTCACATGAAGGCTTAAGGGAACATTGTATTAATTTACAGGCCATAAAAATGGCATTGGCATGGTAGAAATATGAAGATGTAAATAAACCCACCTACCACCCTATCGATCCACGGCTTGTGCATCTCGCCTCTCTGGCCGGTGTAGTGCCCGCCCGCCCGCCCGGGCGCCCGCTCGTTTCATCGGATGGCCTAGGCATACGAAGTTCGTTCCCAGTCTAAGTTCAGACCGGATCAAGGGTTACGGCAGCAGGATCAGTAGCATGCTGAGGGGGACTCGATCGATCCCTGGCTTGCGCATCCTGTCCCTCTGGTCGACTGAGGGCCCGCACGCTCGTTTCGGGGGTTGACTTAGGCATACGGAGTTCATTCCTAGTCTAAGCATATGGAGTTCATTCCCAGTATAAGATCGGACCAGATCGAGGGTTGCGGCTGCACATGCTGGGCTCGGGCATGTGCTGGTACCGTATTTTTTTTTGCCCGAGCCACCATCGCCAAAGCATCGCTGGAGAACCTGACCGGCGGCATTGGGGTTCTGACGATTGGGGGGCGGGGGGGTGTGCGCACAAGATGTGCGATGGGTACTGGTACTTGGCCATTATATTGGCCCCCTATCCCTTATCAAACCTCGAGAACTCACACCCCCTTAAAGAGCATTTGAGATTTTACAGGTTTGCTACTAGTAGCCATTAAAGTGTCTGAAATGGGGACACTTTGTTCAAATGGTCACAAAATCCTGTACACTTCGAGTTTTTAGTTGAATTTTTTTGTGCATGCCAACAAAAATACAAGGATCAGGTTTACCAAGTTTGGGGCCAAAACTCCTTTTGGAAAAAGTTGAAAAAAATCCCGAACCGTAAAAAGTTTCCAAAATCGTGAAAAATAGAAAATGAGTCGTCTTGCCATGAAACTTCACATGAAGGCTTAAGGGACCATTGTATGAATTTACAAGCCATAAAAATGGCATTGGCATGGCAGAAATATGAAGATGTGCCTAAACCCACCTACCACCCTATCGATCCACGGCTTGCGCATCCCGCCTCTCTGGCCGACGTAGTGCCCCCCTACCCGCTCATTTCGTCGGTTGGCTTAGGCATACGGAGTTCATTCACAGTTTAAGATTGGATCGGACCGAGGTTTGCGGCAGTAGGATCGGCACCACACCGAGGGGGACCCGGTCGATCCCCGGCTTACGCATCCTACCCATCTAGCCGATTGAGAGCCCGCACGCTCGTTTCGTGGGTTGACTCAGGCATATGGAGTTCATTCGCAGTCTAAGATCAGATCGGACCGAGGGTTGCAGGTGCACATGCTGGGCTCGAGCATGTCCTGGTGCTGTATTTTTTTTCACCCAGGGCACCATCGTCGGAGCATTGTCGGAGAACCTGACCGACGGCATTGGGGTTCCGATGATTGGGAAGGCCGGGGGGGTGCACGCACATGATGTGCGATGGGTGCTGGTACTTGGCCCTTATATTGGCCCCCTATCCCTCATCAAACCTCGAGAACTCACACCCCCTTAAAGAGCATTTGAGATTTTACAGGTTTGCTGCCAGTAGCCATTAAAGTGTCTGAAATGGGGACACTTTTTTCAAATGGTCACAAAATCTTGTACACTTCGAGTTTTTAGGTGAATTTTTTTGTGCATGCCAACAAAAATACAAGGATCACGTCTACCAAGTTTAGGGCCAAAAGTCTTTCTAAAAAAATTTAAAAAACAATTCTCATGAACCGTAAAGAGTTTGAAAAAATCGTGCAAAAAATAGAAAAACGAGTCATCCTTTGCATTAAACTTCACTGAAGGTCTTAAGGGACCATTTGTACTTGAATTTACAAGATATAAAAATGGCATTGGCAAGGCAAAAATATTAAGATGTGCCTAAACCCACCTACCACCCTATCGATCCACGGCTTGTGCATCCCGCCTCTCTGGCCGGTGTAGTGTCCACCTGCCTGCCCACTCGTTTCGTCAGTTGGTTTGGGCATACGGAGTTCATTCCCAGTCTAAGATCAGATTAGAAAGAGGGTTACAATAGCAGGATCGACAGCATGCAGAGGGGGACCCGACCAATCCTTGGCTTACGCATCCTGCCCCTCTGGCCGGCTGAGCGCCTGCATGCTCGTTTTGTGGGTTGACTTAGGC
>NW_019168015.1:1855371-1911980 GCF_002303985.1 Durio zibethinus | reverse complement strand
GACAATGTTTTGAGGGAGGCCCTAGTATTTGACCACATGTTTGAACAATAGTCGAGCTGTGTCTTCCGTAGTGCAATACTTGTGAGCGGGAATGAATGTGGCATACTTAGAGAACCGGTCAATCACCACCAAAATAGCTTCAAGGTCACCAACCTTGGGTAGGCTCGAAATGAAATCGAGGGAGATGTTTTCCCACGGTCTGGTGGGTACTGGTAGTGGTTCAAGCATGCCTGCAGGTTTTCTCCTTTCAACCTTGTTTTATTGGCAAATGAGGTAAGTCTTCTTATAGTCTATCACATCTCATCGCATGTGAGGCCAATAGTATCCCTATTTCAATAACGCCAAAGTGCGTTGCCAACCCGGGTGTTCCGCCCATGGTGTGTCATGACATTCCCTTATTAGCATCTGTCTCAAACCTTCTACTCTTGGCACAAACACTCGAGGCCCCTTAGTCCATAAGACCCCATTTTCTTGCCAGAAGTACTTGGATTTCCCTTCTTCCACTAGCTTCAGGATGGCACCAAGCTTGCGGGTCCGTTCCCTAAGTGATCTCCAATCAACTTTGTGGAATGTCTGTAGTGGCTCTGCTAGCCACCATTGGGGCAATTCTTCTAAGGGCCGCTAATCTGCTTGCTTGCTCAATGCATCGGCCACTTGATTGGTCTTTCCAGCGATGTGCTCAAAACAAAAGTCAAATTCCGTTAAAAATTCCTGCCACCTAGCTTGTTTTGCCATAAGCCTTGGTTGGGTGAGAAAATGGCTAACAGCCGTATTGTCTGTCTTCACGACAAAGTGTGAACCCAACAAGTAATGTCGCCAACCCTCAAGCAGTGAACCACCACTAGGAGTTCTTTTTCTTGGGCTGTATATTTCCTTTCAACTTCACTTAGCTTCCTACTTTCAAATGCTACCGGGTGATGTTGTTGCAAAAACACTCCTCCAATAGCAAAATCAGATGCATCCATTGAACTTCGAAGGGCTTTTCAATATCAAGGAGAGCTAAGATGGGATCCTTCATAATAGCATCCTTCAATCCCTCAAAGGCCTCTTGGCACTCATTCGTCTAACACCATTTACGCTCCTTCTTCAATAGCTCCATGAGGGCCGTGGTCTTACGAGAGTACCCTTCCACAAACCTTCTATAATAATTGGCTAGTCCTAAAAATGAGCGGAGTTCACTAACGTTCTTCGGTGTTGTCCACTCTTTGATGGCCCTAACCTTTTCCATGTCCATTTGAATGTGGCCACGTTCGACAATGTGATCGAGAAAATGGATTTAGGTCTGAGCAAATGCACACTTCTCCCTTTTTACGTATAACTGGTGGTCCTGTAATCTTTGAAGTACCTGGCGTAAGTGCTCTTGATGTTCTTCCAAGGTGGAGCTATATACCACTATATCGTCTAAATAGATGACTACAAATTTGTCTAGGTAGTCATGGAACACCTGATTCATCAATGTACAAAATGTGGCAGGAGCATTGGTCAGTCCAAAGGGCATAACAAGAAATTCAAATGCACCATACCGTGTCACATAAGTGGTCTTTGGCTCATCTCCCTCAATGATTCTGACCTGTGGTAGCCAGATCTCAGGTCTAATTTGGAGAAGTACTTAGCCCGGCTCAATTGATCAAACAAGTCTGCTATAAGGGGAATGAGATATTTGTTTCTTATGGTGACTTTGTTCAGGGCCCTGTAGTCAACACATAATTGCAAACTTCCATCATGCTTCTTTTGAAATAGCACTGACGCTCCGAAAGGAGCCTTTGATGGTCTGATGAACCCCGCTTGTAGCAGCTCATCTAACTGCTTTCTTAGTTCGGCCAACTCTGGTGGGGCCATACGGTAGGGAGCTCTAGCATGGGGTTTTGCTCCTAGGAGGAGCTCAATTTCATGGTCCACTGCTCGTCGAAGGGGTAAAACCTTAGGCAACATCTCTAACATCACCTCTTCGAATTCTTCCAACACTTTTTCCACACCATCAGGTATTGGTTCTACTTTCGACCCTTCTTTGTAGATTTGCACCGCCACAAAAGAAGGTTCCCCTCTCTTTACCCCTTTCTTGAACTGCAAAGTAGAAATCATTTTCTTCCCACTCTTTGGTAAGATGTTGGCTGGCACCACACATGGGTGTTCCCCTAAGAACAACAAGCAGCTAGCGGCGGGGATAGGGATGACTTGAGCCAACATCATGAAGTCCAATCCGAGAACAACATCAAAGTCATCCATGGGGGAAACTGTAAAGTCTACCTTCCCTTTCCATGGCCCCAATCGGGTTCTCATTGATCATCAAGTTCACATACATCAAGCCTCTACTCTACTCTTTCTTTATAGTGTTCAATTGGGTGTGGAAGGCATTGAGGAACCTTATTGAACCCATCCTGGCTGGCTCCTCTTCAGCTTTTTTAACGCTCTCTAGCGCTTTTGTGAACTCTTGAGACGAGGTCCTTAAAGCATTAAGGGCTCCCCTGTGTGGGTATTCAGCCACCCGATGTGGCCCCTTGCAAAAAAAGCAAGCTAACGGTTGCCTAAGCTTGAAAATCCCTGCGTTGCTTCTCTTGGGTTGGGTGCTATCTCGACCAAAAGATCTCCTGTCTGATCCCCCACTGAAGGGCCGATCCAACCTAGTCATCTTTCCCCCACTCCCAAAGTTAAAGCTACTGCCAGCTGATGGAGGAGTTTTTCGTTTTGAAGAGCCATCATTGTAATCGTGAAGATGTTCAGCTGTAGCCATGGCTGTGGCCACGTCTTGCACTTTCTGCCTTTGTAGTTCTATCCTCGCCCAAGGCTTGAGGCCCTCAAGAGAATAGAACATCTTATCCTTTTCGGACATGTCCCAAATATCCAACATCAGGGTAGAAAAGCTCCTTACAAACTCTCGCACTGTTCCTGTTTGCACCAACTCTCGAAGTCTCCTTCGAGCTATATACTCCACATTCTCAGAAAAGAACTGGTTTTTCAATTCTCACTTCAGATCTGTCCAAGTCTTAATCGGGCACTCGTCATCGACAAACTTGGAGCACCACCACAGCTTGGCATCCCCTGCGAGGTACATCGATGCCATTGTCACCTTGTGTTCCTCTGAATCTATGTGTACAGCTCGAAAGTACTACTCCATGCCAAACAAGAAATTTTCAAGTTCCTTAGCATCCCTTGCCCCTTCATAGCATCGAGGCTCCGGCACCTTGGGCCTTTTTCCCCTTTCCATTGAGCACGAACCTGATCTGGCCACAGCCATTTGTAGAATGCTCACCTGTGCTCTGAGCTCTTGAAACTCCTTTTGGAGAATGTTGAAGGCATCTCTAGCCTCTTTGCTCACATTATGGAGAGTATCGGACAAGTCCCGCTGGGTTATCTTGATCTCCCTCACTCGGTCTTTAGTCGCCATATGAATCTTCATTGCAGCCACCGCGGCCTCAAGCTCCTCAATTCTCTGTTGATGATTCGCTCCACCACTTGTGGCCATCTCATCCATTTTTCTAGAACTTCTCAACCGTGCTCTAATACCATGTGTCACAGATTAAGCTTTCTCTCAACAAGCAATAGACCGTGCGGCACTTGAATGGGCACTCCCAACCAAGTTAGCCATCAATAGATCGATATCTGAACAAATAACCATAAGCTATGGTTAGTCCCAAGCATTCACAATAAGACACAATATATCGAGATTAATCTCAAGCACACACACACAAGAAGGCATATTCGCACCGAGAAAAAGAGAAAACACATCGAGGCAACAAACGGGACATTCAATCGAGGTGAGTTTTATTATAAATGAGAATCATACATCGGGACCTCCCACCATCACCAAGGCCAGGGGGCAGCCCTTGGTGGGTGGCCTAAGCTCGCATAGCAACCGGTGAGACAGCCCAACACTACGCTGCCGGCTCACCCCTCCTAAAGAGCCTTAGAGATTTTAGAGCTATACTACCAGTAACCATTACAATGTTTGAAATGGGGACACTTTTCCTAGCACAAGGGATCTACTCGGCCCTGGCCCTATACATGGGTGGCTCATGGAAACCTAAGTCCTGGTCATGGCCCTATACAAGGTTAGCTTATGACACCGTGGATCAATAGGATGGTAGGTGGGTTTAGGCACATCTTCATATTTCTGCCATGCTAATGCCATTTTTATGGCTTGTAAATTCATACAATGGTCCCTTAAGCCTTCATGTGAAGTTTCACGGCAAGACGACTCGTTTTCTATTTTTCGTGATTTTTGAAACTTTTTACGATTTGAGATTTTTTTAAATTTTTTCAGAAGGGATTTTAGCCCCAAACTTGGTAGACGTGATCCTTGTATTTTTTTGGGCATGCACAAAAAAATTCAGTTAAAAATGCGAAGTGTATAGGATTTTGTGACCATTTGAAAAAAGTGTCCCCATTTCAGACACTTTAATGGCTACTAGCAGCAAACCTGTAAAATCTCAAATGCTCTTCAAGGGGGTGTGAGTTCTTGAGGTTTGATGAGGGATAGGGGGCCAATATAAGGGCCAAGTACCAGCACCCATCGCACATCAAGTGCGCACACCCCGCGGCCCCCCTAATCATCGGAACCCCAATGCCGTCGGTCAGGTTCTCCGACGATGCTCCGACGATGGTGCCCCGAGCAAAAAGAAATGTGACACCAGCACATGTCCAAGCCCAGCATGTGCACCCACACTCGGTTCGGTCTGATCTTAGACTGGGAATGAACTCTGTATGCCTAAGTCAACCCACGAAACAAGTGTGCGGTCACTTAGCTGGCCAGAGGGGCAGGAAGCGCAAGTCGGGGATCGATCGGGTCCCCCTCAGCATGCTGCCGATCCTACTACTACAACCCTCAGTCTGGTCTGATCTTAGACTGGGAATGAACTCCGTATGCTTAAGCCAACCGATGAAACGAGTGGGTGGTCGGGATGGCACTACGTCGGCCAGAAAGGCGGGATGCGCATGCCGTGGATCGATAGGGTGGTAGGTGGGTTTAGGCACATCTTCATATTTCTACCATGCCAATGCCATTTTTATGGCTTGTAAATTCATAAAATGGTCCCTTAAGCCTTCATGTGAAGTTTCAGGGCAAGACGATTCATTTTCTATTTTTCATGATTTTCAAAACTTTTTACGGTTCGGGATTTTTTTAAACTTTTTTGAGAAGGAGTTTTGGCCCCAAACTTGGTAGATGTGATCCTTGTATTTTTTTTGGCATGCACAAAAAAATTCAGCCAAAAACTTGAAGTGCATAGGATTTTGTGACCATTTGAAAAAAGTGTCCCCATTTCAGACACTTTAATGGCTACTGGCAGCAAACCTGTAAAATCTCAAATGCTCTTTAAGGGGGTGTGAGTTCTCAAGGTTTGATGAGGGATAGGGGGCCAATATAAAGGCCAAGTACCAGCACTCACCGCACATCATGTGCACACACCCCCTAGCCCACCCAATCATCGAAACCCCAATGCCGTCGTTCAGGTTCTCCGACGATGCTCCAGCGATGGTGCCTCGAGCGAAAAAACAATACGACACCCGCACATGCCTGAGCCCAGCATGTGCACCCGTAACCCTCGGTCTGGTCTGATCTTAGACTGGCAATGAACCTGTATGCCTAAGTCAACCCACGAAACGAGCGTACGGGCGCAGAACTGGCCAGAGGGGCAGAATCCGCAAGTCGAGGATCAGTTGGGTCCCCCTCAGCGTGCTGCCGATCCTGCTGCCGCAACCCTTGGTCAGGTTCAATCTTAGACTGGGAATGAACACCTTATGCCTAAGCCAACCGATAAAACAAACGGGCAGACGGGCGGGCACTACGTCGGTCAGAGAGGCGGGATGCGCAAGACCTGGATCGATAGTGTGGTAGGTGAGTTTAGGCACATCTTCATATTTCTACCATGCCAATGCCATTTTTATGGCTTGTAAATTCATACAATGGTCTATTAAGCCTTCATGTGAAGTTTCATGGCAAGACGACTCGTTTTTTATTTTTCACGATTTTTGAAACTTTTTAAGGTTCGGGATTTTTTTAAATTTTTTCATAAGGAGTTTTGGCCCCAAACTTGGTAGACGTGATCCTTGCATTTTTGTGGGCATGCACAAACAAATTCAGCTAAAAACTTGAAGTGTATAGGATTTTGTGACCATTTGAAAAAAGTGTCCCCATTTCAGACACTTTAATGGCTACTGGCAGCAAACCTGTAAAATCTTAAATGCACTTTAAGGGGTGTGAGTTCTTGAGGTTTGATAAAGGATAGGGGCGAATATAAGGGCCAAGTACCAACACCCATTGCACATCATGTGCGTACACTCCCCCACCCCCCAATCGGCGGAACCACAATGCCGCCGGTCAGGTTCTCTGGCGATGCTCCAGTGATGGTGCCCCGGGCGAAAAAAAAATATGGCACCAGCACATGCCCAAGCCCAGCATGTGCACCCGCAACCCTTGATCTGGTCCTATCTTACTCTGGGAATGAACTCGGTATGCTTAGACTGGGAATGAACTCCATATCCTAAGTCAACCCATGAAACGAGCGTGCGGGCGCTCAGCTGGCCAATGGGGCAGAATGCACAAGCCGGGATCGGTCGGGTCCACCCTATATGCTGTTGATCCTGCTATCGCAACACTCGGTTCAGTCCATCTTAGACTGAGAATGAACTCCGTATACCTAAGCCAACCGACAAAACGAGCGGGCGAACGGGCACTACGCCGGCCAGAGCGGTGGGATGCCCAAGCCGTGGATCGATAGGGTGGTAGGTGGGTTTAGGCACATCTTCATATGTTTGCCATGCCAATACCATTTTTCTGGCTTGTAAATTCATACAATGGTCCCTTAGGCCTTCACGTGATGTTTCAAGGCAAGACGACTCGTTTTCTATTTTTCATGATTTTTGAAACTTTTTACGGTTCGGGATTTTTTAAAAAAATTTTCAGAAGGTTTTTTGTCCCAAACTGGTAGACATGATCCTAGTACTTTTGTTGGCATGCATAAAAAAAGTCACCAAAAAACTTTAACTGTACAGGATTTTGTGACCATTTGAAAATTGTGTCCCCATTTCAGACACTTTAATGGCTACTAGCCGCAAACCTGTAAAATCTGAAATGCTCTTTAAGGGGGTGTGAGTTCTGGAGGTTTGATGAGGGATAGGGGGCCAATATAAGGGCCAAGTACCAGCACCCATCGCACATCATCTGCGCACACCCCTCCATTTGCCGAAACCCCAATCTCGCCCGTCAGGTTCTTCGGTGATGCTCCGGGGATGGTGCCCCTGGCAAAAAAAAATGCCGCACCAACACATGCCCGAGCCCAACATGTGCACCCACAACCCTCGATCCGGTCTGATCTTACACTGGGAATGAATTCTGTATGCCTAAGTCAACCCACGAAATGAGCGTGCGGGCGTTCAATCGGCCAGAGGGGAAGGATGCACAAGTCGGGGATCGACGGGGTCCCCCCTGCGTGCTGTCAATCTTGCTACTGCAACCCTCGGTCCGGTCTGATCTTAGACTGGGAATGAACTCCGTATGCTTAAACCAACCGATGAAACGAGTGGGTGGTCGGGATGGCACTACGTCGGCCAGAAAGGCGGGATGCGCAAGCCGTGGATCAATAGGGTGGTAGGTGGGTTTAGGCACATCTTCATATTTCTACCATGCCAATGCCATTTTTATGGCTTGTAAATTCATAAAATGGTCCCTTAAGCCTTCATGTGATGTTTCATGGCAAGACGATTCCTTTTCTATTTTTCATGATTTTCAAAACTTTTTACGGTTCGAGATTTTTTTAAAATTTTTTGAGAAGGAGTTTTGGCCCCAAACTTGGTAGATGTGATCCTTGTATTTTGTTGGCATGCACAAAAAAATTCAGCTAAAAACTTGAAGTGTACAGGATTTTGTGACCATTTGAAAAAAGTGTCCCCATTTCAGACACTTTAATGGCTACTGGCAGCAAACCTGTAAAATCTCAAATGCTCTTTAAGAGGGTGTGAGTTCTCGAGGTTTGATGAGGGATAGGGGGCCAATATAAAGCCCAAGTACCAGCACTCACCGCACATCATGTGCGCACACCCCCCAGCCCACCCAATCATCGGAACCCCAATGCCATCGTTCAGGTTCTCCGGTAATGCTCCGGCGATGGTGCCTCGAGCGAAAAAAAATACGGCACCCGCACATGCCTGAGCCCAGCATGTGCACTCGTAACCCTCGGTCTGGTCTAATCTTAGACTGGGAATGAACTCTGTATGCCTAAGTCAACCCACGAAACGAGCGTACGGGCGCACAACTGGCCAGAGGGGCAGAATCCGCAAGTCGAGGATCGGTTGGGTCCCCCTCAGCATGCTGTCGATCCTGCTACCGTAACCCTCAGTCTGGTTCAATCTTAGACTGGGAATGAACACCTTATGCCTAAGCTAACCGATAAAACGAACGGGCAGACGGGCGGGCACTACGTCGGCCAGAGAGGCAGGATGCGCAAGACCTGGATCGATAGGGTGGTAGGTGATTTTAGGCACATCTTCATATTTCTGCCATGCCAATGCCATTTTTATGGCTTGTAAATTCATACAATGGTCCATTAAGCCTTCATGTGAAGTTTCATGGCAAGATGACTCGTTTTCTATTTTTCACGATTTTTGAAACTTTTTAAGGTTCGGGATTTTTTTAAATTTTTTCATAAGGAGTTTTGGCCCCAAACTTGGTAGACGTGATCCTTGCATTTTTGTGGGCATGCACAAACAAATTCAGCTAAAAACTTGAAGTGTATAGGATTTTGTGACCATTTGAAAAAAGTGTCCCCATTTCAAACACTTTAATGGCTACTGGCAGCAAACCTGTAAATCTTAAATGCTCTTTAAGGGGTGTGAGTTCTCGAGGTTTGATGAGGGATAGGGGGCCAATATAAGGGCCAAGTACCAGCACCCATCGCACATCATGAGTGCACACCCCCTGGCCCCCCAATCGTCGGAACCCTAATGCTGCCAGCCAGGTTCTCCGATGATGCTCAGGCGATGGTGCCCCGGGCGAAAAAAAATGCAACACCAGCACATGCTCGAGCCCAGCATGAGCACCTGGAACCTTCGATCTGGTCCGATCTTAGACTGGGAATGAACTCCATATGCCTAAGTCAACCCACGAAACGAGTGTGCGGGCGCTCAGTCGGCCAGAGAAGCAGGATGCACAAGCCGAGGTTCGATCGGGTCCCCCTCAGCGTGCTGCCGATCCTGCTGTTGCAACCCTTAGTTCGGTCCGATCTTAGACTGTGAATGAACTCCGTAAGCCTAAGCCAACCGATGAAACGAACGAGCGGACGGGCAGGCGGACGCTACGTCGGCCTGAGAGGCGTGATCCGTAAGCCGTGGATCAATAGGGTAGTAGGTTCGTTTAGGCACATCTTCATATTTCTTCCATGCCAATGCCATTTTTATGGCTGGTAAATTAATACAATGGTCCCTTAAGCCTTCATGTGAAGTTTCATGGCAAGACGACTCGTTTTCTATTTTTCACGATTTTCAAAACTTTTTACGATTTGGGATTTTTTAAAATTTTTTCAGAAGGAGTTTTGGCCCCAAACTTGGTAGACGTGATCATTGTTTTTTTGTGGGCATGCACAAAAAAATTCAGCTAAAAACTCGAAGTGTACAGGATTTTGTGACCATTTGAAAAAAGTGTCCCCATTTCAGACACTTTAATGGCTACTAGCAGCAAACCTGTAAAATCTCAAATGCTTTTTAAGGGGGTGTGAGTTCTCGAGGTTTGATGAGGGATAGGGACCCAATATAAGGGCCAAGTACCAGCACCCATTGCACATCATGTGCGGACACCCCCCGACCCCTCCAATCGTCGGAACCCCAATGCCGTCGGTCAGGTTCTCCGACGATGCCATTTTTACGGCTTGTAAATTCATACAAGTGTACAGGATTTTGTGACCATTTGAAAAAAATATCCCCATTTCAGACACTTTAATGGCTACTGGCAGCAAACCTATAAAATCTCACATGCTCTTTAAAGGGTGTGAGTTCTTAAGGTTTGATGAGGGATAGGGGGCGAATATAAGGGCCAAGTACCAGCACCCATCACACATCGTGGGCACACAACCCCCCTGGCCCCCCTAATCGTCGGAAGCCCAATGCTGCCAGTCAGGTTCTCCGACAATGCTCCGACGATGGTGGCTCGAGCAAAAAAACATATGGTACCAGCATATACCCAAGCCCAGCATGTGCACCCACAACCCTCGATCCGGTCCGATCTTAGACTGGGAATGAACTCCGTATGCTTAGACTGGGAATGAACTCCGTCTGCCTAAGTCAACCAAAGAAACGAGCGTGCAGGTGCTCAACCGGCCAGAGGGGCAGGATGCATAAGTCGGGGATCGATCGGGTCCCTCTCTGCGTGCTACTGATCCTACTATCGTAACCCTCGGTCCAGTCTGATCTTAGATTGGGAATGAACTCCGTATGTCGAAGCCAACCGACGGAACGAGCGGGTGGGCGGGCGGGCAATATGCCGACCAGAGAGCGGGATGCGAAAGCCACGGATCGATAAGGTGGTAGGTGGGTTTAGGTACATCTTTATATTTCTGCCATACCAATGCCATTTTTATGGCTTGTAAATTCATACAATGGTCCCTTAAGCCTTCATGTGAAGTTCATGGCAAGACCACTCATTTTCTATTTTTCACGATTTTTGAAACTTTTTATGGTTCGGGATTTTTTTTAAATTTTTTCAGAAGGGGTTTTGGCCCCAAACTTGGTAGACATGATCCTTGTATTTTTCTTGGCATGCACAAAAAAAGTCAGCTAAAAACTCGAAGTGTACAGGATTTTGTGACCATTTGAAAAAAGTGTCCCCATTTCAGACACTTTAATGGTTACTGGTAGCAAACCTGTGAAATCTCAAATGCTCTTTAAGGGGGTGTGAGTTGTCGAGGTTTGATGAGGGACAAGGAGACCAATATAAAGGCCAAGTACCAGCACCCATCGCACATCATGTGTGCACACCCCCGGCCCCCCCAATCATCAGAATCCCAATGTCGTCGGTCAGGTTCTCCAGTGATGCACCGGCATTAGTGGCCCGAGCAAAAAAAATGCGACACCAGCACATGCCCGAGCCCGCATGTGACTCGCACCCTCGGTCCGGCCGATCTTCAGCAGATGCAACCGATTTCGCAGTCACCACGAACGAAGGCGGGTGCTCAGCCGCAGGGGCAGGATGCGAAGCCAGGGATCGTCGGGTCCCTCTGCATACACCGATCGCGCTGCAACCTCAGGTCTGGTTGACTAGACAGATGATTCCGTAATCTAAGGCAACCACAGATATGAGCGGCGCAGGTGCGGGCACTACGTGCGACCAGATGAGGGATGCGCAGCCGTGGATGATAAGGTGGTAGGTAGGTTTAGTGCACAATTTCATTATTTCTGCAGGCCATTGCCATTTATGGCTTTGTAAGATTCATACAATGGTCCCTTAAGCCTTCATCTGAAGTTTCATGGCAAGACGACTCGTTTTCTATTTTTCATAATTTTTGAAACTTTTTACGGTTCAAGATTTTTTTAGAATTTTTTTAGAAGGATTTTTGGCCCCAAACTTGGTAGACGTGATCCTTGCATTTTTGTTGGCATTCACAAAAACATTCAGCTAAAAACTTGAAGTGTACAGGATTTTGTGACCATTTGAAAAAAGTGTCCCCATTTCAGACACTTTAATTGCTACTGGCAGCAAACCTGTAAAATCTCAAATGCTCTTTAAGGGGGTGTGAGTTCTTGAGGTTTGATGAGTGATAGGGGCCAATATATGGGCCAGGTACCAGCACCCATCGCACATCATGTGCGCACACCCCCCCGCCCCCTATCCCCAAAAACCCAATGCCACTGGACAGGTTCTCCGACGATGGTGCCCCGAGTGAAAAAAAATACGGCACCAGCACATGCCCGAGCCCAACATGTGCACCCGCAACCCTCGGTCCCGTCTGATCGTAGACTGGGAATGAACTCCGCATGCCTAAGCCCACCCACGAAACGAGCGCTGGGGCGTTCAGCCGACCAGAGCGGCAGGATGCGCAAACCAGTGATCGACCGGGTCCCCTTTAGCGTGCTACTGATCCTGCCGCTATAACCCTCGGTCTGGTCCAATCTTAGACTGGGAATGAACTCCGTATGCCTAAGCCAACTGACAAAACGAGCGGGCGAGGGGCACTACGCCGACTAGAGAGGCGGGATGCGCAAGTCGTGGATCGATAGGGTGATAGGTGGGTTTAGGCACATCTTCATATTTCTGCCATGCGAATGGCATTTTTATGGCTTGTAAATTCATACAACGGTCCCTTAAGTCTACATGTGAAGTTTCATGGCAAGACGACTCGTTTTTCATTTTTCACGATTTTTGAAACTTTTTACGGTTCAAGATTTTTTTTAAATTTTTTCAGAAGGGGTTTTGGCCCCAAACTTGGTAGACATGATCCTTGTATTTTTTTTGGCATGCACAAAAAAATTCAGCTAAAAACTCGAAGTGTACAGGATTTTGTGAACATTTGAAAAAAGTGTCCCTATTTCAGACACTTTAATGGCTACTGGCAGCAAACCTGTAAAATCTCAAATGCTCTTTAAGGGGGAGTGAGTTCTAGAGGTTTGATGAGGGATAGAGGGCCAATATAAAGGCCCTATTACTAGCACCCATCGCACATCATGTGCGCACAACCCCCGGCCCCCCAATCGTCGAAACCCCAATGCCGTCAATCAGGTTCTCTAACGATGGTACCCCGGGCGAAAAAAAATGAGGCACCAGCACATGCCCGAGCCTAGCATGTGCACCCACAACCCTCGGTCTGGTCTGATCTTAGACTGGGAATGAACTCCGTATGCTTAGACTGGGAATGAACTCCGTATCCCTATGTCAACCCACAAAATGAGCGTGCGGGTGCTCAGTCGGCCAGAGGGGCAGGATGCGCAAGCCGGGGATCAGTCAAGTCCCTTTCAGCATGCTGCTGATCCTGCTACCGCAACCCTCAGTTTGGTTCAATCTTAGACTGGGAATGAACTCTGTATGCCTAAGCCAACCGACGAAACGAGCGGGCAGGTGGGCGGGCACTATGTCGGCCAGAGAGACGGGATGCAAAAGCCGTGGATCGATAGGGTGGCAGGTGGGTTTAGGCACATCTTCATATTTCTGCCATGCCAATGCCACTTTTATGGCTTATAAATTCATACAATGTTCCCTTAAGCCTTCATGTGAAGTTTCATGGCAAGACGACTCGTTTTTTATTTTTCACAATTTTTGAAACTTTTTATGGTTCAGATTTTTTTTTATTTTTTCAGAAGGAGTTTTGCCCCCAAACTTTTTATGGTTCATGGTCCTTGTATTTTTGTGGGCATGCACAAAAAAATTCAGCTAAAAACTCGTAGTGTATAGGATTTTGTGACCATTTGAAAAAAGTGTCCCCATTTCAGACACTTTAATATCTACTGGCAGCAAACCTGTAAAATCTCAAATGCTCTTTAAGGGGGTGTGAGTTCTCGAGGTTTGATGAGGGATAGGGGGCTAATATAAGGGCCAAGTACCAGCACCCATCGACACATGTCGCAACCCCCCCGCCCCAATCGTCGAAACCTTCCATATGCGGGTGCAGGTTCGATCGATGATGCTCCGGGATGTGCTCGTGCGAAAAAAAATGCAGCACCAGCCACATGCCCGAGCCCATATGTACACCCCAACCTCTTCCTGGTCTAATCCAGACTGGGAATGAACCTGTAGCCTAAGTCAACCAGCGAAACGAAGCGGCGGCTGCCTCAGCAGCGAGAGGCAGGATGCGCAAGCCAGGGATCGTCGAGTGGGGTCCCCTTAGCGTGCTACCAATCCTACACCCAAGCAACCTCGTATCGATCTATCTTAGATGGGAATGAAACTCGTAGCATAGCCAACGCGAACGAATGAGCGGGCGGGTCGGGCGGCACTACGTCGGCCAGAGAAGGTGGGATGCACAAGCCATGGATCGATAGGGTGGTAGGGTGGGTTAGGCACCATCTTCATATTTCCTTCCATGCCAATAGCCATTTTTATGGCTTGTAAATTCACACAATGGTCCCTTAAGCCTTCATGTGAGTTTCATGGCAAGACGACTCGTTTTCTATTTTTCATGATTTTCAAAACTTTTTACGGTTCAAGATTTTTTTAAAATTTTTTCAGAAGGGGTTTTAGCGCCAAACTTGGTAGATGTGATCCTTATATTTTTGTTGACATGCACAAAAAAATTCAGCTAAAAACTCGAAGTGTACAGGATTTTGTGACCATTTGAAAAAAGTGTCCCTATTTCAGACACTTTAATGGCTACTGGCAGCAAACCTGTAAAATCTCAAATGCTCTTTAAGGGGGAGTGAGTTCTAGAGGTTTGATGAGGGATAGAGGGCCAATATAAGGGCCAAGTACCAGCGCACATCATGTGCACACACCCATCGCACATCATGTGCACACACCCCCCCGACCCCCCCAATCGTTGGAACCCCAATGCCGTCGGTCAGGTTCTCCGGCGATGCTCCGACGATGGTGCCCTGAACGAAAAAAAATGTGGCACAGCACATGCCCAAGCCCAGCATGTGCACCTGTAACCCTTGGTCCAATCCGATCTTAGACTGGGAATGAACTCCGTATGCCTAAGTCAACACGTGAAACGAGCGTGTGGGCGCTCAGCCGACCAGAGGGGCAGGATGCACAAGCCGAGGATCGGCCAGGTCCACCTCAGCGTGCTGCCGATCCTGCTACCGCAACCCTTGGTCTAGTCTGATCTTAGACTGGGAATGAACTCCGTATGCCTAAGCCAATCGATGAAACGAGCAGGCGGGCGGGCGAGCACTACGTCGGCCTGAGAGGTGGGATTCGCAGGCCGTGTGTCACAGACTAAGCTTTCTCTCAACAAGCAATAGACCGTGCGACCCTTGGATGGGCGCTCCCAACTAAGTCAGCCTTCAATAGATCGATATCTGAACAAATAACCATAAGCCATGATTAGTCCCAAGCATTCACAATAAGACACAATATATCGAGATCAATCTCAAGCACACACACAAGAAGGCATATTCGCATCGAGAAAAAGAGAAAACACATCGAGGCAACAATTGGGATATTTAATCGAGGTGAGTTTTATTATAAACGAGAATCATACATCGGGACCTCCCACCATCACCAAGGCCAGGGGGCAGCCCTTGGTGGGTGGCCTAAGCTCGCATAGCAACCGGTGAGATAGCCCAACACTACGCTGCCGACTCACCCCCCTAAAGAGCCTTAGAGATTTTAGAGCTATGCTACCAGTAACCATTACAATGTTTGAAATGGGGACACTTTTTCTAGCACAAGGGATCTACCCGGCCATGGCCCTATACTTGGGTGGCTTATGGCAACCTAAGTCCTGGTCATGGCCCTATACAAGGTTGGCTCATGACATCCTGCCCCCACCTATTCTATCGACGTCCTCGTCAACTTGCTGGATTAAAATTCTTTGATCTTTCTTTGAAATCTCTGGAGGTCGTGTTCTCTCTCCTAGCTGGTTTCTTCTAGTGCTAATCGCTCCCACTTCACTAAGTATTCCCGAACTAGTCTTCGAGATATCTTGGTTTCCCTGTCAGCTAAGATCTCTTTGACTCGACGCTCTGAGGGTGGCTTCATGGCGATGGCAGCTTTGGTTGGCTCCCTTCAGCTAGCATCTGTAGGATCTACATGTAAAGGTTTCAGGTTGCTCACTTGAAATACTGGGTGCACTTTCATCCACTTTGGTGGGTCGATTTTGTAAAAAGTATTCCCCACCTTGGAAAAGACCCTTACTGGACCTTCATATTTGCACACCAATCTACGATCTCTCTTTCTCAAGAACCTGGTTTGTTCAGGAACTAGTCAGACAAGAACCAAATCACCAACTTGAAAATGTTGAGCTCTACGACCCTTGTCTGCCCATTTCTTCATCCTCTTTGATGCTTTCTCCAGGTAGGTTACGCAATCTCTGTGTTTTGCTTCCACTCTTTGTTGAGATTTTTCTGAGATTCAAGGCCCTCAGATTCTTTCCTCCATATTGTTCCAAAGAAGTGTGGGGTAGCCTTGGTAATTGTTCGGTGACCACCTCAAATGGGCTCTTATTGGTGGAAGAGCTTTTGTTGGAATTAAAGCAGAGTTGAGCCACGTCCAATAATGAAGGCCAGTCTTTCTGATTGGCTTGAAAAAAATGCCTCAAGTATTCCTCTAATAATCCGTTGAACCGTTCTGTTTGACCATCGGTTTGAGGGTGATAGCTTGAGGAGATGTTGAGTTGGGACCCCAATATCTTGAAAAGTTCTCTCTAGAAGGACCCCGTGAATCTCGGATCTCGATTGCTGACAATGTTTTGAGGGAGGCCCCAGTATTTGACCACATGTTTGAACAATAGTCGAGCTGTGTCTTCTGTAGTGCAATACTTATGAGCGGGAATGAATGTGGCATACTTAGAGAACCGATCAATCACCACCAAAATAGCTCCAAGGTCACCAACCTTGGGTAGGCTCGAAATGAAATCGAGGGAGATGCTTTCCCACGGTCTGGTGGGTACTGGTAGTGGTTCAAGCATGCCAGCAAGTTTCCTCCTTTCAACCTTGTCTTCTTGGTAAATGAGGCAAGTCTTCGTATAGTCTATCACATCTTGTCGCATGTGAGGCCAATAGTATCCCTGTTTCAATAGTGCCAAAATGCGTTGCCAACCTGGGTGTCTCGCCCATGGTGTGTCATGACATTCCCTCATTAGCATCTATCTCAGACCTTCTACTCTTGGCACAAACACTCGAGGCTCTTTGGTCCATAAGACCCCATTTTCTTGCCAGAAGTACTTGGATTTCCCTTCTTCCACTAGCTTCAGGATGGCACAAGCTTGCGGGTCCTTTCTTAAGTGATCTCCAATCAACTTATGAATGTCTGTAGTGGCTCTGCTAGCCACCATTGGGGCAATTCTTCTAAGGGTCGCTAAATCTGCTCACCTGCTCAATGCATCGACCACTTGATTGGTCTTTCTAGCGGTGTGCTCAAAACAAAAGTCAAATTTTGCTAAAAATTCTTGCCTCCTAGCTTGTTTTGCCGTAAACCTTGGTTGGGTGAGAAAATGGCTAACAGCCGTATTGTTTGTCTTCACGACAAAGTGTGAACCCAACAAGTAATGTCGCCAAGCCCTCAAGCAGTGAACCACCGCCAGGAGTTCTTTTTCCTGGGCTGTATATTTCCTTTCAGGTTCACTTAGCTTCCTACTTTCAAATGCTACTGGGTGATGTTGTTACGAAAAAACTCCTCCAATAGCAAAATCATATGTATCCGTCTGAACTTTGAAGGGCTTTTCAATATCAGGGAGAGCTAAGATGGGATCTTTCATAATAGCATCTTTCAATCCCTCAAAGGCCTCTTGGCACTCATTCGTCCAACACCATTTACGCTCCTTCTTCAATAGCTCCGTGAGGACCGTGGTCTTGGGAGTACCCTTCCACAAAGCTTCTATAATAATTAGCTAGTCCCAAAAATGAGCGGAGTTCACTAACATTCTTCGGTGTTGTCCACTCCTTGATGGCCCTAACCTTTTCCATGTCTATTTGAATGTCGCCACGTTCGATAATGTGATCGAGAAAATGGATTTAGGTCTGAGCAAATGCACACTTCTCCTTTTTTACGTATAACTGGTGGTCTTGTAATCTTTAAAGTACCTGGCGCAGGTGCTCTTGATGTTCTTTCAAGGTGGAGCTATATACCACTATATCGTTTAAATAGATGACTACAAATTTATCTAAGTAGTCATGGAACACCTGATTCATCATGTGTGCACACCCCTCCCTCGCCCCCCCAATCATCGAAACCCCAATGCCGCCAGTCAGGTTCTCCGGTGATGGTACCCCAGGCAAAAAAAAATGAGGCACCAGCACATGCCTGAGCCTAGCATGCACATCCGCAACCCTCGATCCGGTCCAATCTTAGACTGGGGATGAACTCTGTATGCTTAGATTGGGAATGAACTCCGTATGCCTAAGTCAACCCATGAAACGAGCGTACGGGCGCTCAGCCAACTAAAGGGACAGGATGCGCAAGCCAAAGATCCACCGGGTCCCCCTCAGTGTGCTACTGATCATGCTGCTGTAACCCTCGGTTCGGTCTGATCTTAGACTAGGAATGAACTCCGTATGCCTAAGCCAACCAATGAAACGAGCAGGCGGGCGGGCGGGCACTACGCCGACTAGAGAGACGGGATGCCCAAGCCGTGGATCGATAGGGTGGTAGGTGGGTTTAGGCATATCTTCATATTTCTGCCATGCCAATGCCATTTTTATGGCTTGTAAATTCATACAATGGTCCCTTAAGCCTTCAAGTGAAGTTTCATGGCAAGACGACTCGTTTTCTATTTTTCATGATTTTTAAAACTTTTTAGGTTCAGTTTTTCTAAAAAAAATTTTCAGAAGGAGTTTTGACCCCAAACTTGGTAGATGTGATCCTTATATTTTTGTTGGCATGCACAAAAAAATTCAGCTAAAAACTCGAAATGTACAGGATTTTGTGACCATTTGAAAAAAGTGTCCCCATTTCAGAGACTTTAATGGCTACTGGCAACAAACCTATAAAATCTCAAATGGTCTTTAAGGGGGTGTGAGTTCTCAAGGTTTGATGAGTGATAGGGGGAAAATATAAGGGCCAAGTACCAGCACCCATTGCACATCATGTGCGGACACCCCCCGGCCCCCCCAATCGTCGGAACCCCAATGCCACCGGTCAGCTTCTCCGTCGATGGTTCCCTGGGCGAAAAAAATGTGGCACCAGCACATGCCCGAGCCCAGCATGTGCACCTGTAATCCTCGGTCTAGTCTGATCTTAGACTGGGAATGAACTCTGTATGCTTAGAATGGGAATAAACTCCGTATGCCTAAGTCAACCCACGAAACGAGCGTGCGTGCGCTCAGCCGGCCAGAGGGGCGTGATGCACATGCCGGGGATCGGTTGGGTCCCCCTCTGCGTACTGTCGATCCTACTGCCACAACCCTCGGTCCGGTCCGATCTTAGACTAGGAATGAACTCCGTATGCTTAAACCAACTGACGAAACGAGCGGGCGGGTGGGCGGGCACTACGTCGGCCAAAGAGACGGGATGCGCAAGCCGTGGATCGATAGGGTGGTAGGTGGGTTTATGCACATCTTCAAATTTCTGCCAAGCCAATGCCATTTTTATGGGTTGTAAATTCATACAATGGTCCCTTAAGCCTTCATGTGAAGTTTCATGGCAAGATGACTCGTTTTTTATTTTTCACGATTTTTGAAACTTTTTATGGTTCGGGATTTTTTTAAAATTTTTTCAGAAGGATTTTTGGCCCCAAACTTGGTAGACGTGATCCTTGTATTTTTATTGGCATGCAAAAAAAAATTCAGCTAAAAACTCGAAGTGTACAGGATTTTGTGACCATTTGAAAAAAGTGTCCCCATTTCAGACACTTTAATGGCTACTGGTAGCAAACCTATAAAATCTCAAATGCTCTTTAAGGGGGTGTGAGTTCTCAAGGTTTGATGAGGGATAGGGAGCCAATATAAGGGCCAAGTACCAGCACCCATCGCACATCATGTGCGCACACCCCCCCGACCCCCCTAATCACGGGAACTCCAATGCCGTCGGTCAGGTTCTCCGACGATGGTACCCCGAGCAAAAAAAAATGTGGCACCAGCACATTCCCAAGCCTAGCATGTGCACCCGTAACCCTCGATCTGGTCTGATCTTAGACTGGGAATGAACTCCATCTGCCTAAGTCAACCCACGAAATGAACGTGTGAGCGCTCAGTCGGCCAGAGGGGTACGATGGGCAAGTCGGGGATCGGCCGGGTCCCCCACAGTGTGCTGCTGATCCTGCTGCTGCAACCCTTGGTCTGGTATGATCTTAGACTAGGAATGAACTCCGTATGCCTAAGCCAACCGACGAAACGAGCGGACGGGTGGGCAAGCACTACGTCGGCCAGAGAGGCGGGATGCGCAAGCCGTGGATCGATACGGTGGTAGGTGGGTTTAGGCACATCTTCATATTTCTGCCATGCCAATGCCATTTTAATGGCTTGTAATTTCATACATGGTCCCTTAAGCCTTCATGCAAAGTTTCTTGGCAAGACGACTCATTTTCTATTTTTTACGATTTTTGAAACTTTTTACGGTTCGAGATTTTTTTAAAATTTTTTCAGAAGAGTTTTGGCCCAAAACTTGGTAGACATGATCCTTGTATTTTTGTTGGCATGCATAAAAAAATTCAGCTAAAAACTTGAAGTGTACAGGATTTTGTGACCATTTGAAAAAAGTGTCCCCATTTCAGACACTTTAATGGCTATTGGCAGCAAACTTGTAAAAACTGAAATTTTGTTTAAGGGGGTGTGAGTTCTTGAGGTTTGATGAGGGATAGGGGGCCAATATAAGGGCCAAGTACCAGCACCGATCGATCATCATGTGCATACACCCTCCCCGACCCACCCAATCGTCGGAACCCCAATGTCACCGGTCAGGTTCTCAGGCGATGCTCCGGCGATGGTGGCCCGGACGAAAAAAAATGTGGCACCAGCACCTGCTTGAGCCTAGCATGTGCACTCGCAACCCTCAGTCCGATCCGATCTTAGACTGTGAATGAACTCCGTATGCCTAAGTCAACCCACGAAACGAGCGTGCGGGTGCTCAACCGGCCAGAGGGGTAGGATGGCAAGCCGGGGATCGGCCGGGTCCCCCTCAGTGTGCTGCCTGTCCTGCTACCACAACCCTCAGT
Source organism: Durio zibethinus (assembly GCF_002303985.1). The sequence continues at coordinate 1,891,254 of NW_019168015.1, read as the reverse complement.
CTGGTATGATCTTAGACTGGGAATGAACTCCGTATGCCAAAGCCAACCGATTAAACGAGCGGGCGGGCGGGCGGGCGGGCACTACGTCGGCTAGAGAGGCGGGATGCGTAAGCCGTGGATCGATACGGTGGTAGGTGGGTTTAGGCACATCTTCATATTTTTGCCATGCCAATGCCATTTTAATGGCTTGTAAATTCATACATGGTCCTTTAAGCCTTCTTGTGAAGTTTCTTGGCAAGATGACTCATTTTCTATTTTTTACGATTTTTGAAACCTTTTACGGTTTGGGATTTTTTTAAAATTTTTTCAGAAGGAGTTTTGGCCCAAAACTTGGTAAACTTGATCCTTGTATTTTTGTTGGCATGCACAAAAAAATTCAGCTAAAAACTCGAAGTGTACAGGATTTTGTGACCATTTGAAAAAAGTGTCCCCATTTCAGACACTTTAATGGCTATTGGCAGCAAACTTGTAAAAACTCAATTTTTGTTTAAGGGGGTGTGAGTTCTCAAGGTTTGATGAGGGATAGGGGGCCAATATAAGGGCCAAGTACCAACACCCATTGCACATCATGTGTGCACACCCTCCCCAGCCCACCCAATCGTCGGAACCCCAATGCCGTCGGTCAGGTTCTCAGCCGATGCTTCGGCGATGGTGGCCCGAACGAAAAAAAATACGGCACCAGCACATGCCCGAGCCTAGCATGTGCACTCGCAACCCATAGTCGGATCTGATCTTAGACTGGGAATAAACTCCGTATGCCTAAGTCAACCCATGAAACGAGCGTGCGGGCGCTCAGCCGACCAGAGGGGCAGGATCCGCAAGCCGGGGATCGGCCGGGTGCCCCTCAGCATGCTATCGATCCTACTGCCGTAACCCTTGGTCTGGTCTGATCTTAGATTGGGAATGAACTCCGTATGCCTAAGCCAACTGATGAAACGAGCGGGCGGGCGGGCGGACACTACACCGGCCAGAGAGGCGGGATGCGCAAGCCTTGGATCGATAGGGTGGTGGGTGGGTTTAGGCACATCTTCATATTTCTACCATGCCAATGCCATTTTTATGGCTTGTAAATTCATACAATGGTCCCTTAAGCCTTCATGTGAAGTTTCACGGTAAGACGACTCATTTTCTATTTTTCACGATTTTTGAAACTTTTTACGGTTCGGGATTTTTTTCAATTTTTTCAAAAGGATTTTTGGCCCCAAACTTGGTAGATGTGATCCTTGTATTTTTGTGGGCAAGCACAAAAAAATTCAGCTAAAAACATGAAGTGTACAGGATTTTGTGACCATTTGAAAAAAGTATCCCCATTTCATACACTTTAATGGCTACTGGCAGCAAACCTGTAAAATCTCAAATGCTCTTTAACGGGGTGTGTGTTCTCGAGGTTTGATGAGGGATAGGGGGCCAATATAAGGGCCAAGTATCAGCACCCATCGCACATCATGTGCGCACACCCCCCCGACCCCCCACAATCGTCGAAACCCCAATGCCACCGGTCAGGTTCTCCGACGATGGTGCCCCGGGCAAAAAAAAATACGACACCAGTACATGCCCGAGCCCAGTATGTGCACTCGCAACCCTCAGTCTGGTCCGATCTTAGGCTGGGAATGAACTCCGTATGCCTAAGTCAACCCATGAAACGAGCGTGCGGGCACTCAGCCGGCCAAAGGGGTAAGATACACAAGTCGAGGATCGATCGGGTCCCCCTCAGCGTGCTGTCAATCCTGCTGTCGCAACCCTTGGTCTAGTCTGATCTTAGACTGGGAATGAACTCCGTATGCCTAAGCCAACTGACGAAACGAGCGGGTGGGCGGGCGGGCACTAGGTCGGCCAGAGAGGCGGGATGCGTAAGTAATTGAATGATAGGGTGTTAGGTGGGTTTAGTTACGTCTTCATATTTCTACCGTGCCAATGCCATTTTTATGGCTTGTAAATTCAACAACGGTCCCTTAAGCCTTTATGTGAAGTTTCATGGCAAGACGACTCGTTTTCTATTTTTCACGATTTTTGAAACTTTTTACGGTTTGAGGTTTTTTTAAATTTTTTCAGAAGGAGTTTTGGCCCTAAACCTGGTATTCGCGATCCTTGTATTTTTGTGGGCATGCATAAAAAAATTCAGCTAAAAACTCGAAGTGTATAGGATTTTGTGATCATTTGAAAAAAGTGTCCCCATTTCAGACACTTTAATGGCTACTGGCAGCAAACCGGTAAAGTCTCAAATGCTCTTTAAGGGGGTGTGAGTTCTTGAGGTTTGATGAGGGATAGGGGGCCAATATAAGGGCTAAGTACCAGCACCTATCGCAAATCATGTGCGCATACCCCCCGGCCCCTCCAATCTCCGAAACCCCAATACCCCGATCAGGTTCTCCAGCGATGGTGCCCCGAGCGAAAACAAATGCGGCTCCAGCACATGCTCGAGCCCAACATGTGCACCCGCAACCCTTGATCCAGTCCGATCTTAGACTGGGAATGAACTCTTTATGCTTAGACTAGGAATGAACTTCGTATGCCAAAGTCAACCCACGAAACGAGCGTGTGGGTGCTCAGCCAGCCAGAGGGGCAGGATTCGCAAGTCAGGGATCGGTCGGGTCCCCCTCAGCGTGCTGCTAATCCTGCTGCCGTAGCCCTCAGTTTGGTCGGATCTTAAACTGAGAATGAGCTTCGTATGCCTAAGCCAACCGATGAAAAGAGCGGGCGGGCGGGTGGTAGGTGGGTTTAGGCATATCTTCATATTTCTGCCGTGCCAATGCCATTTTTATGGCTTGTTAATTCATACAATGGTGCCTTAAGCCTTCATGTGAAGTTTCATGGCAAGATGACTCGTTTTTTTTTTTTCACGATTTTTGAAACTTTTTATGGTTCGAGATTTTTAAAAATTTTTTCGGAAGGAGTTTTGGCCCTAAACCTGGTAGACGTGATCCTTGTATTTTTGTGGGCATGCACAATAAAATTCAGCTAAGAACTCGAAGTGTGTAGGACTTTGTGACCATTTGAAAAAAGTATCCCCATTTTAGACATTTTAATGGCTACTGGCAGCAAACCTGTAAAATCTCAAATGCTCTTTAAGGTTGTGTGAGTTCTCGAGGTTTGATGAGGGATAGGGGGCCAATATAACGGCCAAGTACCAGCACCCAACGCACATCATGTGCGCACACCCCCCGGCCCCCTTGTCGTTGGAAGCCTAATGCCGCCGGTCAGGTTCTCCTGTGATGCTCCGACGATGGTGCCTCAGGCAAAAAAAAAAATACGGCACCAGCACATGCCCGAGCCCAGCATATGCACCCACAACCCTCGGTCCGGTCTAATCTTAGACTGGGAATGAACTCCGTATGCCTAAGTCAACCCACGAAACGAGCGTGCGGGCGCTCAGCCGGGTCTTTCTCAGCGTGCTGCCAATCCTGCTACCACAACCCTCGATCTGGTCTGATCTTAGACTGGGAATGAACTCCGTAAGCCTAAGGCAACTGACGAAAGGAACGGGCGGGTGGGCGGGCACTACGTCGGCCAGAGAGGCGGGATGCGCAAGCAGTAAATCAATAGGGTGGTAGGTGGGTTTAGGCACATCTTCATATTTCTACCATGCCAATGCCATTTTTATGGCTTGTAAATTCATACAAGGGTCCTTTAAGCCTTCATGTGAAGTTTCATGGCAAGACGACTCATTTTCTATTTTTCATGATTTTTGAAACTTTTTACGATTCAAGATTTTTTTTAATTTTTTCAGAAGGATTTTTGGCCCTAAACTTGGTCGACGTGATCCTTGTATTTTTATGGACTTGCATAAAAAAATTCAGCTAAAAACTCGAAGTGTATAGGATTTTGTGACCATTTGAAAAAAGTGTCCCCATTTTAAACAGTTTAATGGCTACTGGCAGCAAACTTGTAAAATCTCAAATGTTCTTTAAGGGGGTGTGAGTTCTCGAGGTTTGATGAGGGATTGTAGACACCCAATTTGGTCCAAGCCCAGATCAATTGGTCATGGCCCAATCGGGTAAGCCCAATTCGGTTCTTATTTTGTATTATTTTTATTTGTATTTTAGGCATTTTATTATTTATTTATTATTACTATGTATTAATATATGTATATCTTTATTTATTTATTTTTTGTTTTGTTAATATTTATATGTATTTTATTTTTATAGTTATATATTTATTATTATATTATAATTTATTTATTTATTTTTTTTATCTTGTAATATTTTTTGGATTTATCATATTTTATTTTTGATTATCTGTTATTTTTTTTTAATTTTTATTTTTTTCTTTTTCGTTTATTTGATTATTATTTTTTTTCTTTTTTTAAGGCTGTGATTGAAGGCTAAAGAATCCTACTGTGAATGGGGATTCAATCAGAAGAGTCCAGATTAGATTCAAAGATTGAATTCCCGTTCAAAGAGGAATTGGGATTGATTAGGAACTCCTGATCAATCCCTATAAAAAGGACCTCCTGGAGCAGAAGCAAAACACAGAAAAGAACAGTGAGCAAAGCCACTAATTTGAGAGAAAAGGGGTGTATAGAAAGCTAAGAAAAGGTTTAGAAGGGTTCTAGGAATTAGTAGAAATTTTTTGAAGATTTTTGGCATTTTTTTTTCTGGGAATTTCTGGAAAATTCCAGATTTCGGTTGAATTTTTCGGCGAAAGTTGCATTTTTCGACGAAAATTTTGGCTGACTTTGAAGTTTCCGACGAGCTGCCCAGTTTTCGACGAAGGATCCCAGAAACCGACCAACTTCCGACGAACTTCCGATGAAAAACCCAGATTCTTGTGAAATTTTCCAAAATTCGGTGAAAATTCAACCGGAGTTCTTCGGCCTTTTTAGAGAGAAGCGAGAGAAAAAGGAAGACGAGAGAGAGAGAGGATGAGCTTTCTGCCAAAAAATAGAGGGAAGAGCCTTATATACCCTCCCAAAACGACGTCGTTTTTGCGTTAAGTGACCCAAAGGATCCGCATGTTTTCCCTGCTCAAGAATAATCATTCTTTTCTTCTTTTTTATTTTAATTTTGATTTTTCTTTAAATAATCTGACGACGGAGCCTCTGTAAGTGAAACAGTCATTTTTCTTGCATACTCTTGAGGTGAGGGAATTTTCTCAATTTTTTGCTAAAAGTATTAGAGTCAATTGAGAATAATTTCTAATAATTAATTACTTGGTAAAATTTTAAGGCTATTTGGATAACACAAAGTTATGCTGGTACCATCTTTTGATGGGCGTTGTAAGGGTGCTATAACCTTCCTTAAACGTAACCAAACTCCCAAACTATGTTCTGGTTAGAAGACCTGAACCTATTCTTTTAGGGGCCCTTAAACTTAGGTGTTCCCTGAAAGGATATATTCTTTAGGTGGCCAATCGCACCTAGATAAAAAAGATTGGTGGCGACCCCTAAAAGTCAATGTCTAGCGATAGATCCTCGGATCTAGATATTATGACAGGGATAGGGGGCCAATATAAGGGCCAAGTATCAGCACCCATCGCACATCATGTGCGCACACCCCCCCAGCCCCCCAATCGCCGAAACCCTAATATCGTCGGTCAGGTTCTCCAGCGATGGTGCCCCAGGCGAAAAAAAATGTGGCACCACCACATGCCCGAGCCCAGCATGTGCACCCGCAACCCTCGGTCTGGTTCGATCTTAGACTGGAATGAACTCCGTATGCTTAGACTGGGAATGAACTCTGCATGCCTAAGTCAACTCATAAAACGAGCGTGCAGGCGCTCAACCGGCTAGAGGGGCAAGATGCGCAAGTCGGGGATCGACTGGGTCCCCCTCAGCGTGCTGCCGATCCTATTGTCGCAACCCTTGGTCCGATCTGATCTTAGACTGGGAATGAACTCAGTATGCCTAAGCCAACTGACGAAACAAGCGGGTGGGCGGGCGGGCACTACGCCGGCCAGAGAGGCGGGATGCGCAAGCCGTGGATCAATAGTGTGTGGTAGGTGGGTTTAGGCACATCTTCATATTTCTGTCATGCCAATGCCATTTTTATGGCTTGAAAATTCATACAATGGTCCCTTAAGCCTTCATGTGAAGTTTCATGGCAAGACGACTCATTTTCTATTTTTCACGATTTTTGAAACTTTTTATGGTTCGAGATTTTTTTAAAATTTTTTCAGATGGAGTTTTGGCCCCAAACATGGTAGACGTGATCCTTATATTTTTTTTGGCATGAACAAAAAAATTCAGCTAAAAACTAGAAGCGTACAAGATTTTGTGACCATTTGAAAAAAGTGTCCCCATTTCAGACACTTTAATGGCTATTGGCAGCAAACCTGTAAAATCTCAAATGCTCTTTAAGGGGGTGTGAGTTCTCGAGGTTTGATGAGGGATAGTGGGCCAATATAAGGGCCAAGTACCAGCACCCATCGCACATCATGTGCGCACACCCCCCGGCCCCCCCAATCGCCGGAACCCAATGCCGTCGGTCAGGTTCTCCGACGATGCTCCGGCGATGGTGCCTCGGGCGAAAAAAAAATGCGGCACCAGCACATGCTCAAGCCCAGCATGTGCACCCACAACCCTCGGTCTGGTTCGATCTTAGACTGGGAATGAACTCCGTACGCCTAAGTCAACCCACGGAACGAGCGTGCGGGCACTCAGCCGGCCAGAGGGGCAGGATGCGCAAGCTGGGGATTGGCCGGGTCCCCCTCAGCGTGCTGCCAATCCTGCTATCGCAACCCTTCATTTGGTCTGATCTTAGACTGGGAGTGAACTCCATATCCCTAAGCCAAACGACGAAATGAATGGGCGAGGGGGCGGGCACTACGTCGGCCAAAGAGGCGGGATGCGCAAGCCGTAGATCGATAGGGTAGTAGGTGGGTTTAGGCACATCTTCATATTTCTGCCATGCCAATGCCATTTTTATGGCTTGTAAATTCATACAATGGTCCCTTAAGCCTTCATGTGAAGTTTCATGGCAAGACGACTCGTTTTCTATTTTTCACGATTTTTGAAACTTTTTACGATTCGAGATTTTTTTAAAATTTTTTCAGAAGGAGTTTTGGCACCAAACTTGGTAGACGTGATCCTTGTATTTTTTTTGGCATGAACAAAAAAATTCAGCTAAAAACTCGAAGCATACAGGATTTTGTGACCATTTGAAAAAAGTGTCCCCATTTCAAACACTTTACTGGCTACTGGCAGCAAACCTGTAAAATCTCAAATGCTCTTTAGGGGGGTGTGAGTTCTCGAGGTTTGATGAGGGATAGGGGTCCAATATAAGGGCCAAGTACCAGCACCCATCACACATCATGTGCCCACACCCCCCGGCCCCCGCAATCGCCGAAACCCCAATGCCACCGGTCAGGTTCTCCGACGATGCTCCAGCGATGGTGCCACAGGCGAAAAAAAATACGACATCAGCACATGCTCGAGCCCAGCACGTGCAATCGCAACCCTCGGTCTGGTCCGATCTTAGACTGGGAATGAACTCCATATGCTTAGATTGGGAATGAACCTCGTATGCCTAAGTCAACCCATGAAAAGAGCGTGCGGGCGCTCAGCCGACCAGAGGGGCAGGATGCACAAGCCAAGGATCAACCAGGTCCTCCTCTACATGCTGTCAATCTGGCTACTGCAACCCTCAGTCTAGTCTGATCTTAGACTGTGAATGAACTCCGTATGCCTAAGCCAAACGATGAAACGAGCGGGCGGGTGGGCGGGCACTACGTCGGCTAGAGAAGCGGGATGCGCAAGCCATGGATCGATAGGGCAGTAGGTGGGTTTAGGCACATCTTCATATTTCTTCCATTCCAATTCCATTTTTATGGCTTGTAAATTCATACAATGGTCCCTTAAGACTTCATGTGAAGTTTCATGGGAAGATGACTCGTTTTCTATTTTTCATGATTTTCGAAACTTTTAACGGTTCAGGATTTTTTTAAAATTTTTTCAGAAGGAGTTTTGGCCCAAACTTGGTAAACGTGATCCTTGTATTTTTGTTGGCATGCACAAAAAACTTCAGCTAAAAACTCAAAGTGTACAGGATTTTGTGACCATTTGAAAAAAGTGTCCCCATTTCAGACACTTTAATGGCTACTGGCAGCAAATCTATAAAATCTCAAATGCTCTTTAAAAGGGTGTGAGTTCTCGAGGTTTGATGAGAGATAGGGGGCCAATATAAGGGCCAAGTACCAGCACCCATCACACATCCTATGCGCACATACCCCCTGGCCCCCCCAATCACCGAAACCCCAATGTCGTCCGTCAGGTTCTCCGGTGATGCTCCGGTGATGGTGCCCTGGGCGAAAAAAAAATACAACACCAGCACATGCCCAAGCCCAGCATGTGCACCCGCAAACCTCGGTCCGATCCGATCTTAGACTGGGAATGAACTCCGTATGCTTAGACTGGGAGTGAACTCCGTATGCCTAAGTCAACCCACGAAACGAGCGTGCGGGCGCTCAGCCGGCCAGAGGGGCAAGATGTGCAAGCTGGGGATCGGTCGGGTCCCCCTCAGCATGCTACCGATCCTGCTGCCACAACCCTCGGTTTGGTCTAATCTTAGAATGGGAATGAACTCCGTATGCCTAAGCCAACCGACGAAACGAGCGGGCGGGCGGGCGGGCACTACGTCGACCAGAGAGGCGGGATGCGCAAGCCGTGGATCGATAGGGTGGTAGGTGGGTTTTGGCACATCTTCATATTTCTGCCATGCCAATGCCATTTTCATGGCTTGTAGATTGATACAATGGTTCCTTAGGCCTTCATGTGAACTTTCATGGCAAGACGACTCGTTTTCTATTTTTCACGATTTTTGAAACTTTTTACGGTTTGAGATTTTTTAAAAATTTTTTCAGAAGGATTTTTGGCCCAAACTTGGTAGACGTGATCCTTGTATTTTTGTTGGCATGCACAAAAAAAAAAACTCGAAGTGTACAGGATTTTGTGACCATTTGAAAAAAGTGTCCCCATTTCAGACACTTTAATGGCTACTGGCAGCAAATCTGTAAAATCTCAAATGCTCTTTAAAAGGGTGTGAGTTCTCGAGGTTTGATGAGAGATAGGGGGCCAATATAAGGGCCAAGTACCAGCACCCATCGTACATAATGTGCGCACACCCCCCGCCCCCCCAATCGCCAGAACCCCAATGCCGTCGGTCAGGTTCTTCGGCGATGGTGCCCCGAGCGAAAAAAAAATACGACACCAGCACATGCCCGAGCCCAGCATGTGCTCCCGCAAGCCTCGATCTAGTCCAATCTTAGACTGGTAATGAACTCCGTATGCTTAGACTGGGAATGAACTTTGTATGCCTATGTCAACCCACGAAACGAGCCTGCGGGAGCTCAGTTGGCCAGAGGGGTAGGATGCGCAAGCAGGGGATCAGTTGGGTCCCCCTCTGTGACCTACCGATCCTACTACCGCAACCCTCAGTCTGGTCTGATCTTAGACTGGGGATGAACTCCATATGCTTAGACTGGGAATGAACTCCACATGCCTAAGTCAACCCATGAAACGAGCGTGCAGGAGCTCAGCCGGCCAGAGGGGCAGGATGCTCAAGCTGGGGATCGGTCGGGTCCCTCTCAGCATGCTGCCGATCCTACTGCCACAACCCTCAGTCCGGTATGATCTTAGACTGGGAATGAACTTCGTATGCCTAGGCCAACCAATGAAACGAGCGGACGGGCAGGCATTACACCTGCCAGATACGCGGGATGCGCAAGCCTTGGATCGATAGGGTGATAGGTGGGTTTAGGCACATCTTTATATTTCTGCCATGCCAATGCCATTTTTATGGCTTGTAAATTCATACAATGGTCCCTTAAGCCTTCATGTGAAGTTTCATGGCAAGACGACTCGTTTTCTATTTTTCACGATTTTTGAAACTTTTATGGTTGGAGATTTTTTTTAAATTTTTTCAGAAGGAGTTTTGGCGCAAACTTGGTAGACGTGATCCTTTTATTTTTGTAGGCATGAACAAAAAAATTAAGCTAAAAAATCAAAGTGTACAGGATTTTGTGACCATTTGAAAAAGTGTCCCTATTTCAGACACTTTAATGGCTACTGGTAGCAAATCTATAAAATCTCAAATGCTCTTTAAGAGGGTGTGAGTTCTCGAGGTTTGATGGGGGATAGGGGGCCAATATCAGGGCCAAGTACCAGCACCCATCGCACATCATGTGTGCACACCCCTTGCCCCCCCAATCGCCAGAACCCTAATGCCGTCAGTCAGGTTCTCTGGCCATGGTGCCTCTGGCGAAAAAAAATGCGACACCAGCACATGCCCGAGCCCAGCATGTGCACCTGCAAGCCTTGATCCGGTCCGATCTTAGACTGGTAATGAACTCCGTATGCTTAGACTGGGAATGAACTTCATATCCCTAAGTCAACCCACGAAACGAGCCTGCGGGAGCCCAACCGGCCAGAGGGGCAGGATGCGCAAGCCGGGGATCAGTCGGGCCCCCCTCTGCGTGCTGCCGATCCTATTACCGCAACCCTCAGTCTGGTCCGATCTTAGACTGGGAATGAACTCCGTATGCTTAGATTGGGAATGAACTCCATATGCCTAAGTTAACCCACGAAACGAACGAGCAGGAGCTCAGCCGGTAAGAGAGGCAGGATGCGCAAGCTGGGGATCGATCGGGTCCCCTTCCTCATGCTGCCGATCCTACTGCCACAACCCACACTTCGGTTCAATCTTAGACTGGGAATGAACTCCGTATGCCTAGGCCAACCGATGAAATGAGCGGACGGGCAGGCATTACACCTGCCAGAGACACGGGATGCGCAAGCCCTGGATCGATAGGGTGATAGGTGGGTTTAGGCACATCTTCATATTTCTGCCATGCCAATGCCGTTTTTATGGCTTGTAAATTCATACAATGGTCCCTTAAGCCTTCATGTGAAGTTTCATGGCAAGACAACTCGTTTTCTATTTTTCATGATTTTTGAAACTTTTTACGGTTTGAGATTTTCTTAAAATTTTTTCAGAAGACGTTTTGGCCCAAACTTGGTAGACGTGATCCTTGTATTTTTGTTCGCATGCATAAAAAAATTCAGCTAAAAACTCGAAGTGTACAGGATTTTGTGACCATTTGAAAAAAGTGTCCCTATTTCAGACACTTTAATGGCTACTGGCAGCAAATCTATAAAATCTCAAATGCTCTTTAAGAGGGTGTGAGTTCTCGAGGTTTGATGAGAGATAGGGGGCAAATATAAGGGCCAAGAACTAGCACCCATCGCACATCATGTGCGCACACCCCCCGCACCCCAATCGTCAGAACCCCAATGCCGCGGGTCAGGTTCTCCGACGATGGTCCCCCGAGTGAAAAAAAATACTGCACCAGCACATGCCCGAGCCCAGCATGTGCACCCTCAACCCTCGATCTGGTCCGATTTTAGACTGGGAATGAACTCCGTATGCTTAGACTGGGAATGAACTCCGTATGCCTAAGTCAACCCATGAAACGAGCATGCGGGCGCTCAGCCGGCTAGAGGGTAGGATATGCAAGCCTGTAAAAGTGTCCATTTGAAAAAAGTGTCCCCATTTCAAACACTTTAATGGCTACTAGCAGCAAACCTGTAAAATCTCAAATGCTCTTTAAGGGGTGTGAGTTCTTGAGGTTTGATGAAGGATAGGGGGCCAATATAAGGGCCAAGTACCAGCACCCATCGCACATCATTTGCGCACAGCCCCCGGCCCCCCAATCGCCGGAACCTCAATGTCGTCGGTTAGGTTCTCTGGCGATGCTCCGATGATGGTGGCCCGAGCGAAAAAAAAATACGGCACCAGCACATGCTCGAGCCCAGCATGTGCACCCGTAACCCTCGGTCCGGTCCGATCTTAGACTGGGAATGAACTCTGCATGCCTAAGTCAACCCACGAAACGAACGTGCGGGCGCTCAGCCGGCCAGAGGGGTAGGATGCACAAGCCAGGGATCGATCGGGTCCCCCTCAGCGTGCTGTCGATCCTGCTACTGCAAGCCTCGATCCGATCCGATCTTAGACTGGGAATCAACTTTGTATGCCTAAGCCAACTGACGAAACGAGCAGGCGGACGGGCGGGCACTATGCCGACCAGAGAGGCGGGATGCGTAAGCCGTGGATCGATAGGGTGGTAGGTGGGTTTAGGCACATCTTCATATTTCTGCCATGCCAATGCCATTTTTATGGCTTGTAAATTCATACAATGGTCCCTTAAGCCTTCATGTGAAGTTTCATGGCAAGACAACTCGTTTTCTACCTTTTGATTTTTGAAACTTTTAATGGTTCGAGATTTTTGTGGGCATGCACAAAACATTCAGCTAAAAACTCGAAGTGTATAGGATTTTGTGACCATTTGAAAAATGTGTCCCCATTTCAGACACTTTAATGGCGATTGGCAGCAAACCTGTAAAATCTCAAATGCTCTTTAAGGAGGTGTGAGTTCTCGATGTTTAATGAGGGATAGGGTGCCAATATAAGGGCCAAGTACCAGCACCCATCGTACATCATGTTCGCACACCCTCGTCGGCCCCTCCAATCGCCGAAACCCCAATTCCGTCGATCAGGTTCTTCGGCGATGCTCTGACAATGGTGCCCCGAGCAAAAAAAAATATGACACCAGCATATGCCCGAGCCTAGCATGTGCACCCGCAACCCTCGGTCCAGTCTGGTCTTAGACTAGGAATGAATTCCGTATGGCTAAGTCAACCCACGAAATGATCGTGCGGGCACTCAGCCGACTAGAGGGGCAAGATGCGCAAGCCGAGGATTAGCCGGGTCCCTCTTAGCGTGCTGTCGATCTTGCTACTGCAGCCCTTAGTCTGGTCTCTTCTTAGACTGGGAATGAACTCCGTATGCCTAAGCCAACTGACGAAACAAACGGACAGACGGGCAGGCACTACGCCGACCAGAGAGACAGCATGCGCAAGCAGTCGATCGATAGGGTGGTAGGTGGGTTTAGGCACATCTTCATATTTCTGCCATGCCAATGCCATTTTTATGGCTTGTAAATTCATACAATGGTCCCTTAAGCCTTCATGTGAAGTTTCATGGCAAGACGACTCGTTTTCTATTTTTCACGATTTTTAAAACTTTTTACGGTACGAGATTTTTTTAAAATTTTTTCAGAAGGAGTTTTGGCCCCAAACTTGGTAGACGTGATCATTGTATTTTTGTTGGCATGCACAAAAAAATTTAGCCAAAAACTCGAAGTGTACAGGATTTTGTAACCATTTGAAAAAAGTGTCCCCATTTTAGACACTTTAATGGCTACTGGAAACAAACCTGTAAAATCTCAAATGCTCTTTAAGGGGGTGTGAGTTCTCAAGGTTTGATAAGGGATAGGGGGCCAATATAAGGGCCAAGTACCAGCAGCCATCGCACATCATGTGCGCACACCCCCCTCCGGCCACCCCAATCGCCAGAACCCTAATTCCGCCGGTCAGGTTCTCCGGTGATGATCCGGCGATGGTGCCCTAGACGAAAAAAAATGTGGCACCAGCACATGCTTGAGCCCAGCATGTGCATCCAAAACCCTTGGTCTGGTCTGATCTTAGACTGGGAATGAACTCCGTATGTTTAGACTGGGAATGAACTCTGTATGCCTAAGTCAACCCATGAAACGAGCGTGCGGGCGCTAAGCCAGCCAGAGTGGTAGGATGCGAAAGCCGAGGATCGGTCGGGGCCCCCTCAGCATCTATCGATCCTACTGCCGTAACCCTCAGTTTGGTCCGATCTTAGACTGGGATTGAACTCCGTATGCCAAAGCCAACCTACAAAATGAGCGGGTGGGCGGACGGGCACTACGTCGGCCCGAGAGGCGGGATGCACAAGCCGTGGATCGATAGGGTGGTAGGTGGGTTTAGGCACATCTTCTTATTTCTACCATGCCAATGCCATTTTTTATGGCTTGCAAATTCATACAATGGTCCCTTAAGCCTTCATGTGAAGTTTCATGGCAAGATGACTCGTTTTCTATTTTTCACGATTTTTGAAGCTTTTTACGGCTCGAGATTTTTTTAAAATTTTTTCAGAAAGAGTTTTGGCCCCGAACTTGGTAGACATGATCCTTGTATTTTTCTTGGCATGCACAAAAACATTCAGCTAAAAACTCGAAGTGTAGAGGATTTTGTGACCATTTGAAAAAAGTGTCCCCATTTCAAACACTTTAATGGCTACTGGCAGCAAACCTGTAAAATCTCAAATGCTCTCTAAGGGGGTGTCCATTCTCGAGGTTTGATGAGGGATAGGGGGCCAATATAAGGGCCAAGTACCAGCACCCATCACACATCATGTGCGCACACCCCCTCGACCCCCCCAATCGTTGAAACCCCAATGCCGCCGGTCAGGTTCTTCGGTGATGCTCTGGCGATGGTGCCCCGGGTGAAAAGAAATACGGCACAAGCACATGCTCGAGCCTAGAATGGGAATGAACTTCGTATGCTTAGACTGGCAATGAACTCTGTGTGCCTAAGTCAACCCACGAAACAAGCGTGCGGGAGCTCAGCCGGTCAGAAGGGCAGGATGCAAAAGTCAGGGATCGATCGGGTCCCCCTCTCCGTGCTGCCAATCCTGCTGCCACAACCCTTAGTCTGGTCTGATCTTAGACTGGGAATGAACTCTGTATGCCTAAGCCAACCGATTAAACGAGCGGACAGGCGGGCACTACGTCGGCTAGAGAGGCGAGATGCGTAAAACGTGGATCAATAGGGTGGTAGGTGGGTTTAGACACATCTTCATATTTTTGCCTTGCCAATGCCATTTTTATGGCTTGTAATTTCATACATTGGTCCCTTAAGCCTTCATGTGAAGTTTGATGGCAAGACGACTCGTTTTCTATTTTTCACGATTTTTAAAACTTTTTACGATTCAGGATTTTTTAAAAATTTTTTCAGAAGGAGTTTTTCCCCTAACTTGGTAGACGTGATCCTTGTATTTTTGTTGGCATGGACAAAAAAATTCAGCTAAAAACTCGAAGTGTATAGGATTTTGTGACCATTTGAAAAAAGTGTCCCCATTTCAGACACTTTAATGGCTACTGGTAGCAAACCTGTAAAATCTCAAATGCTCTTTAAGGGCGTGTGAGTTCTCGAGGTTTGATGAGGGATAGGGGGCCAATATAAGGGCCAAGTACCAGCACCCATCGCACATCATGTGCGCACACTCGCCCCGCCCTCCAATCACCGAAACCCCAATGCCGCCGGTCAGGTTCTTCGGGATGGTGCCCCGGGCAAAAAAACATGAGGCACCAGCATATGCCCGAGCCTAGCATGTGCACCCGTAACCCTTGGTCTGATTCGATCTTAGACTGGGAATGAACTCCGTGTGCTTAGACTGGGAATGAACTCTGTATGCCTAAGTCAGCCCATAAAACGAACGTACGGGCGTTCAGCCAGCCAGAGGGGTAGGATACGCATGCCGGGGATCTGTCGGGTCCCCCTCAGCATGCTGCCGATCCTGCTACCGTAACCCTTGGTCCGGTCCAATCTTAGACTGGGAATGAACTCCGTATGCCTAAGCCAATCGACGAAATGAGCGGACGGGTGGGCGGGCACTACACCGGCCAGAGAGGCGGGATGCGCAAGACGTGGATTCATAGGGTGGTAGGTAGGTTTAGGCACATCTTCATATTTCTGCCATGCCAATGCCATTTTTATGGCTTGTAAATTTATACAATGGTCCCTTAAGCCTTCATGTGAAGTTTAGTGGCATGACGACTCGTTTTCTATTTTTCACGATTTTGGAAACTTTTTTACGGTTCAAGATTTTTTAAAAATTTTTTTAGAAGGAGTTTTGGGCCCAAACTTGGTAGACCTGATCCTTGTTTTTTTTTTGGCATGCATAAAAAAATTCAAGTAAAAACTCGAGGTGTACAGGATTTTGTGACCATTTGAAAAAAGTGTCCCCATTTCAGACACTTTAATGGCTACTGGCAGCAAACCTATAAAATCTCAAATGCTCTTTAAGGGGGTGTGAGTTCTCGAGGTTTGGGATATGAGGCCAATATAAGGGCCAAGTACCAGCACCAATCGCACAACATGTGCACACACCCCCCGACCCCCCCAATCGCCAGAACTCCAATGCCGCCGGTCAGGTTCTCCAACGATGCTCCGACGATGGTGTCCCGGGCAAAAAAAAATGTGGCACCAGCACATCCCTGAGCCCAGCATGTGCACCTGCAACCCTTGGTCTAGTCCGATCTTAGATTGGGAATGAACTCCGTATGCTTAGACTGGGAATGAACTCTGTATGCCTAAGTCAACCCACAAAACGAGTGTGCAAGCTCTAAGCCGGCCAGAGGAGCAGGATGCGCAGGTCGAGGATCGACCGGGTCTCCCTCAACGTGCTACCAATCATGTTGCCACAACCCTCTGTCCGGTTTGATCTTAGACTAGGAATGAACTCCGTACGCCTAAGCCATTGATGAAACGAGCGGGCGGGCAAGCGGGCATTCCGCCGGCCAGAGAGGCAGGATGCGCAAGCCATGGATCGATAGGGTGGTAGGTGGGTTTAAGGCACATCTTCATATTTTCTGCCGTGCCAATGCCATTTTTATAGCTTGTAAATTCAACAATGGTCCCTTAAGCCTTCATGTGAAGTTTCATGGCAAGACGACTCGTTTTCTATTTTTCACGATTTTGGAAACTTTTTTAACGGTTCAAGATTTTTTAAAAAATTTTTTTAGAAGGAGTTTTTGGGCCCAAACTTGGGTAGACCTGATCCTTGTTTTTTTTTGGCATGCATAAAAAAATTCAAGTAAAAACTCGAGGTGTACAGGATTTTGTGACCATTTGAAAAAGTGTCCCCATTTCAGACACTTTAATGGCTCTGGCAGCAAACCTATAAAATCTCAAATGCTCTTTAAGGGGGTGTGAGTTCTCGAGGTTTGGGATATGAGGCCAATATAAGGGCCAAGTACCAGCACCAAATCGCACAACATGTGCACACACCCCCGACCCCCCCAATCGCCAGAACTCCAATGCCGCCGGTCAGGTTCTCCAACGATGCTCCGACGATGGTGTCCCGGGCAAAAAAAAATGTGGCACAGCACATCCTGAGCCCAGCATGTGCACCTGCAACCCTTGGTCTAGTCCGATCTTAGATTGGGAATGAACTCCGTATGCTTAGACTGGGAATGAAACTCTGTCATGCCTAAGTCAACCCACAAAACGAGTGTGCAAGCTCTAAGCCGGCCAGAGGAGCAGGAATGCGCAGGTCGAGGATCGACCGGGTCTCCTCAACGTGCTACCAATCATGTTGCCAACAACCCTCTGTCCGGTTTGATCTTAGACTAGGAATGAACTCCGTACGCCTAAGCCAATTGATGAAACGAGCGGGCGGGCAAGCGGGCATTCCGCCGGCCAGAGAGGCAGGATGCGCAAGCCATGGATCGATAGGGTGGTAGGTGGGTTTAGGCACATCTTCATATTTCTGCCGTGCCAATGCCATTTTTATAGCTTGTAAATTCAACAATGGTCCCTTAAGCCTTCATGTGAAGTTTCATGGCAAGACGACTCGTTTTCTATTTTTCACGATTTTGGAAACTTTTTTACGGTTCAAGATTTTTTAAAAATTTTTTTAGAAGGAGTTTTGGGCCCAAACTTGGTAGACCTGATCCTTGTTTTTTTTTTGGCATGCATAAAAAAATTCAAGTAAAAACTCGAGGTGTACAGGATTTTGTGACCATTTGAAAAAAGTGTCCCCATTTCAGACACTTTAATGGCTACTGGCAGCAAACCTATAAAATCTCAAATGCTCTTTAAGGGGGTGTGAGTTCTCGAGGTTTGGGATATGAGGCCAATATAAGGGCCAAGTACCAGCACCAATCGCACAACATGTGCACACACCCCCCGACCCCCCCAATCGCCAGAACTCCAATGCCGCCGGTCAGGTTCTCCAACGATGCTCCGACGATGGTGTCCCGGGCAAAAAAAAATGTGGCACCAGCACATCCCTGAGCCCAGCATGTGCACCTGCAACCCTTGGTCTAGTCCGATCTTAGATTGGGAATGAACTCCGTATGCTTAGACTGGGAATGAACTCTGTATGCCTAAGTCAACCCACAAAACGAGTGTGCAAGCTCTAAGCCGGCCAGAGGAGCAGGATGCGCAGGTCGAGGATCGACCGGGTCTCCCTCAACGTGCTACCAATCATGTTGCCACAACCCTCTGTCCGGTTTGATCTTAGACTAGGAATGAACTCCGTACGCCTAAGCCAATTGATGAAACGAGCGGGCGGGCAAGCGGGCATTCCGCCGGCCAGAGAGGCAGGATGCGCAAGCCATGGATCGATAGGGTGGTAGGTGGGTTTAGGCACATCTTCATATTTCTGCCGTGCCAATGCCATTTTTATAGCTTGTAAATTCAACAATGGTCCCTTAAGCCTTCATGTGAAGTTTCATGGCAAGACGACTCGTTTTCTATTTTTCTTGATTTTCAAAACTTTTTACGGTTCGGGATTTTTTGAAATTTTTTCAGAAGGAGTTTAGGCCCCAACCTTGGTAGACATGATCCTTGTATTTTTTTTGGTATGCACAAAAAAATTCAGCTAAAAACTCAAAGTGTACAGGATTTTGTGACCATTTGAAAAAAGTGTCCCAATTTAAAACACTTTAATGGCTACTGGCAGCAAACCAGTAAAATCTCAAATGCTCTTTAAGGGGGCCAATATAATGGCCAAGTACCAGCACCCATCGCACATCTTGTGTGCTCACCCCCTGGCCTCCCCCAACCATCGGAACCCCAATGCCGCCGGTCAAGTTCTCCGACGATGCTCCGGACATGGTGCCACAGGCGAAAAAAAATACGACACCAGCACATGCCCGAGCACAGCATGTGCACCTGCAACCCTCAGTCCAGTTCGATCTTAGACTGGGAATGAACTCCGTATGCCTACGTCAACCCACGAAACGAGTGTGCGGGCGCTCAGCCGACCAGAGGGGCAGGATGCGTAAGCAGGGGATCGGTCGGGTCCCCCTCAGTATGCTACTGATCCTACTACTGCAACCCTCTGTTCGGTCTAATCTTAGACTGGGAATGAACTCTGTATGCCTAAGCCAACTGATGAAATGAGCAGGCGGGCGGCCAGACACTATGCCGACCAGAGAGACGAGATGCGCAAGCCGTGGATCGATAGGGTGGTAGGTGGGTTTAGGCATATCTTCATATTTCTGCTGTGACAATGCCATTTTTATGGCTTGTAAATTCATACAATGGTCCCTTAAGCCTTCATGTGAAGTTTCATGGCAGGATGACTCATTTTCTACTTTTTACAATTTTTAAAACTTTTTACGGTGCGGGATTTTTTTAAAATTTTTTCAGAAGGAGTTTTGGCCCTCAACTTGTTAGATGTGATCCTTGTATTTTTGTTGGCATGCACAAAAATATTCAGCTAAAAACTCGAAGTGTACAGGATTTTGTGACCATTTGAAAAAAGTGTCCCCATTTTAGACACTTTAATGGCTACTGGTAGCAAACCTATAAAATCTCAAATGCTCTTTAAGTGGGTGTGAGTTCTCAAGGTTTGATGAGGGATAGGGGGCCAATATAAGGGCCAAGTACTAGCACCCATTGCAAATCATGTGTGCACACCCCCCGGCACCCCCCAATCACCAGAACCCCAATGCCGTCGGTCAGGTTTTCAACGATGCTCCAGCGATGGTGCCTCGGGCGAAAAAAAATGCAGCACCGGCAAATGCTCGAGCCCAGTATGTGCACCCGCAACCTTCGATCCAGTCCGATCTTAGACTGGGAATGAACTCCATATGCTTAGACTAGGAATGAACTCCGTATGCCTAAGTCAACCCACGAAACGAGCATACGGGCGTTCAGCCAGCCAGAGGGGCAGGATACGCAAGTCGGGGATCGACCGGGTCCCCCTCAGCATGCTACCGATCTTGTTGCCGCAACCATTGGTTCGGTCTAATCTTAGACTGGGAATGAACTCTGTATGCCTAAGCCAACCGACGAAACGAATGGGCGGGCGAGGGGGCACTACGTCGGCCACAGAGGCGGGATGCGCAAGCCGTGGATCGATAGGGTGGTAGTTGGGCTTAGGCACATCTTCATATTTTTGCCGTGCGAATGCCATTTTTATGACATGTAAATTCAACAATGGTCCTTTAAGCCATCATGTGAAGTTTCATGGCGACACGACTCGTTTTCTATTTTTCACGAATTTTGATACTTTTTAAGGTTTGGGATTTTTTTTAAAATTTTTTCAACAGGATTTTTAGCCCCAAACTTGGTAGACGTGATCCTTGTATTTTTTTTGGCATGCACAAAAAAATTCAGCTAAAAAATCGAAGT
Organism: Durio zibethinus; assembly: GCF_002303985.1. The sequence goes on along the minus strand of NW_019168015.1, from coordinate 1,871,027 downwards.
GTACAGGATTTTTTGACCAATTGAAAAAAGTGTCCCTATTTAAGACACTTTAATGGCTACTGGCAGCAAACCTGTAAAATCTCAAATGCTCTTTAAGGGGGCATGAGTTCTTAAGGTTTGATGAGGGATAGGGGGCCAATATAAGGGCCAAGTTCCAGCACCAATCGCACATCATGTGCGCACACCCCACCCGCCCCCCCAATCGTCGGAACCCCAATGCCGCCAATCAAATTCTCCGACGATGGTGGCTCGAGCGAAAAAAAATGCGACACCAGCACATGCCCGAGCCTAGCATGTGCACCCGTAACTCTTGGTCTGGTCCGATCTTAGACTGGGAATGAACTCCATATGCTTAGATTGGGAATGAACTCCGTATGCCTAAGTCAACCCACAAAACGAGCGTGCGGGTGCGTAGCCGGCCAGAGGGCCAGGATGCGCAAGCCGGGGATCGGTCGGGTCCCTTCAATGTGCTGCCAATCCTACTGCTGCAACCCTTGGTCTGGTCTGATCTTAGACTGGGAATGAACTTCGTATGCCTAAGCCAACAGACGAAACAAGCGGGCGGGCGGGCGGGCACTACACCGGCCAGAGAGGCGGGATGCGCAAGCCGTGGATCGATGGGGTAGTAGGTGGGTTTAGGCACATCTTTATATTTCTACCATGCCAATGCCATTTTTATGGCTTGTAAATTCATACAATGGTCCCTTAAGCCTTCATGTGAAGTTTCATGGCAAGATGACTCGTTTTCTATTTTTTAAGATTTTTGAAACTTTTTACTGTTTAGGATTTTTTTAAACTATTTTCATAAGGAGTTTTGGCCCCAAACTTGGTAGACGTGATCCTTGTATTTTTGTTGGCATGCTCAAAAGAATTCAACTAAAAACTCGAAGTGTACAGGATTTTGTGACCATTTGAAAAAAATGTCCCCATTTCAGACACTTTAATGGCTACTGGCAGCAAACCTGTAAAATCTGAAATGCTCTTTAAGGGGGGGTGAGTTCTCGAGGTTTGATGAGGGATAGGGGGCCAATATAAGGGCCAACTTGGAGCACCCATCGCACATCATGTCTGCACACCTCCCCCGGCCCCCCCAATCATCGGAACCACAATGCCGCCGGTCAGGTTCTCCGACGATGCTCCAACGATGGTGCCCCGAGCGAAAAAAAATACGGCACCAGCAAATGCCCGAGCCTAGCATGTGCACCCGCAACCCTCGGTCCGGTCTGATCTTTGATTGGGAAATGAACTCCGTATGCCTAAGTTAACCCACGAAATGAGCATGCGAGTGCTCAGCTGGCCAGAGGGGCAGGATGCGTAAGCTGGGGACCGGTCGGGTCCCCCTTAGCGTGGTGCCGATCCTGCTACCACAACCCTCGATCCGGTCTGATCTTAGACTGGGAATGAACTCCGTATGCCTAAGCCAACTGACGAAACGTGTGGGCGGGCGCTCAACCGGCCAGAGGGGCAGGATGCGTAAGTCGAGGATCGATCGGGTCCCCCTCTGTGTGCTACCAATTTTGCTGCTGCAACCCTTGGTTTGGTCTGATATTAGACTGGGAATGAAATCCGTATGCCTAAGCCAACCGACAAAACGAGCCGATAGGCGGGCGGGCACTACATCGACCAGAGAGGCGGGATACGCAAATCGTGGATCGATAGGGTGGTAGGTGGGTTTAGGCACATCTCCATATTTTTGCCATGCCAATGCCATTTTTATGGCTTCTAAATTCATACAGTGGTCCCTTAAGCCTTCATGTGAAGTTTCATGGCAAGACGGGTCGTTTTCTATTTTTCATGATTTTTGAAACTTTTTACGGTTCGGGATTTTTTTAAACTTTTTTCAGAAGGAGTTTTGGCCCCAAACTTGGTAGATTTGATCCTTGTATTTATGTTGGCGTGCAAAAAAAAATTCAGCTAAAACCTCGAAGTGAATAGGATTTTGTGACCATTTGAAAAAAGTGTCCCCATTTCAGACACTTTAATGGTTACAGGCAGCAAACCTGTAAAATCTCAAATGCTCTTTAAGGGGGTGTGAGTTCTCAAGGTTTGATGAGGGATAGGGGGCCAATATAAGGGCCAAGTACCATCACCCATCGCACATCAAGTGCGCACACCCCCCTCGGCCCCCCCAATCACAAGAACCCCAATGCTACCGGTCAGGTTCTCCGACGATAGTCGGACAGGCGAAAAAAATGCGGCACCAGCACATGCCCGAGCCCAGCGTGTGCACCCGCAACCCTCGGTCCAGTCTGATCTTAGACTGGGAATGAACTCTGTATGCTTAGACTGGGAATGAACTCTATATGCCTAAGTCAAACCACGAAACGAGCGTGCGGGCGCTCAGCTGGCCAGAGGGGCAGGATGCGCAAGCCAGGGATCGATCGGGTCCCCCTCTGTGTGCTGCCGATCCTACTGCTGTAACCCTCGGTCTGGTCTGATCTTAGAGTGGGAATGAACTATGTATGCTTAGACTGGGAATGAACTCCGTATGCCTAAGTCAACCCACGAAACGAGCGTGCGAGCGCTCAGCCGGCCAGAGGGGCAGGATGCACAAGCAGGGGATCGGTTGGGTCCCCCTCTGTGTGCTACCGATCTTGTTATCGCAACCCTCAGTCCGGTCCAATCTTAGACTGGGAATGAACTCTGTATGCCCAAGCCAACCGACGAAATGAGCGGCGGGCGGGCGAGCACTACGTTGGACAAAGAGGCGAGATAGGCAAGCCGTGGATCGATACGGTGGAAGGTGGGTTTAGGTACATCTTCATATTTCTGCCATGCCAATGCCATTTTTATGGCTTGTAAATTCATACAATGGTCCTTCATGCCTTCATGTGAAGTTTCATGGCAAGACGACTCATTTTCTATTTTTCACGATATTCGAAACCTTTTATGGTTTGGGATTTTTTAAAAAAATTTTCAGAAGGAGTTTTGGCCCCAAACTTGGTAGACATGATCCTTGTATTTCTGTTGGCAAGCACAAAAAAATTCAGCTAAAAGCTCGTAGTGCACAGGATTTTGTGACCATTTGATAAAAGTGTCCCCATTTCAAACACTTTAATGGCTACTGACTGCAAACCTGTAAAATCTCAAATGCTCTTTAAAGGGGTGTGAGTTCTCGAGGTTTGATGAGGGATAGGGGGCCAATATAAGGGCCAAGTACCAGCACCCATCGCACATCATGTGCGCACACCCCCCGCCCCCCAATCGCCGGAACCCCAATGCCGTCAGTCAGGTTCTCCAGCGATGGTGGCCCGGGCGAAAAAAAAAGCAGCACCAGCACATGCCCCAGCCCAGCATGTGCACCTGCAACCCTCGATCTGGTCTGATCTTAGACTGGGAATGAACTCCGTATGCCTAAGTCAACCCACAAAACGAGCGTGCGGGCGCTCAGCCAGCCAGAGGGGCAAGATGCGCAAGCCGTGGACCGATAGGGTGGTAGCTGGGTTTAGGCACATCTTCATATTTTTGCCATGCCAATGCCATTTTTATGGCTTGTGAATTCATACAATGGTCCCTTAAGTCTTCATGTGAAGTTTCATGGCAAGATGACTCGTTTTCAATTTTTCACAATTTTTGAAACTTTTTAACGTTCGGGATTTTTTTAAAATTTTTTCAGAAGGAGTTCTAGCCGCTAACTTGGTAGACGTGATCCTTGTACTTTTGTTGGCATGCACAAAAAAATTCAGCTAAAAACTCAAAGTGTACAGGATTTTGTTACCATTTGAAAAAAGTGTCTCGATTTCAGACATTGATGCCGTCGAAACCCAATGCCGCCAGTCAGGTTCTCCGACGATGGTGCCCCGAGCAAAAAAGAAATGAGGCACCAACACATGCCCGAGCCCAGTATGTACACCGACAACCCTCGATCTGGTTCGATCTTAGACTAGGAATGAACTCCGTATGCTTAGACTGGGAATGAACTCCGTATGCCTAAGTCAACCCACGATGCGAGCGTGCGGGAGCTCAGTCGGCCAGAGGGGCAGGATGCACAAGTCGAGGATCGGTTGGGTCCCCTTTTACGTGCTACCAATCCTGCTACCGCAACCCTCAGTCTGGTCCGATCTTAGACTGGGAATGAATTTCGTATGCCTAAGCCAACCGATGAAACGAGCGGGCGGACGGGCGGGCACTGCGCCGACCGGAGAGGCGGGATGCGCAAGCCGTGGATCGATGGGTTGGTAGGTGAGTTTAGGCACATCTTCATATTTCTTCCATGCCAATGCCATTTTTATGGCTTGTAAATTCATACAATGGTCCCTTAAGCCTTCATGTGAAGTTTCATGGCAAGATGACTCGTTTTCTATTTTTCACGATTTTTGAAACTTTTTACGATTCGAGATTTTTTTAAAATTTTTTTAGAAGGAGTTTTGGCCCCAAACTTGGTAGACATAGTCCTTGTATTTTTGTTGGCATGCATAAAAAAATTCAGCTAAAAACTCGTAGTGTACAAGATTGTGTGACCATTTGGAAAAAGTGTTCCCATTTCAGACACTTTAATAGCTACTGGCAGCAAACCTGTAAAATCTCAAATGCTCTTTAAGGGGGTGTGAGTTCTCAAGTTTGATGAGGGATAGGGGGCCAAAATAAGGGCCAAGTACCAGTTCCCATCGCACATCATGTGCGCACACCCCCGGGCCCCCCAATCGCTGGAACCCCAATGCCGCCGGTCAGGTTCTCCGGTGATGCTCCGGCGATGCTCCCTCGGGCGAAAAAAAATATGGCACCAGCACATTCTCGAGCCCAGCATGTGCACCCACAACCCTCGGTCCGGTCTGATCTTAGACTTGGAATGAACTCCGTATGCTTAGATTGGGAATGAACTCCGTATGCCTAAGTCAACCCACGAAACGAGCGTGCAGGCGCTCAGCTGGCCAGAGGGGCAGGATGCACAAGCCGGGGATCAACCGGCTCCCTCTCAGTATGCTGTCGATCCTGCAATTGTAACGCTCAGTCCGGTCTGATCTTAGACTGGGAAAGAACTCCTTATGCCTAAGCCAACCGACGAAACGAGGTGCCGGGTGGGCGGGCACTACGTCGGCCAGAGAGGCGGGATGTGCAAGCCGTGGATCGATTGGGTGCTAAGTGGTCTTAGGCACATCTTCATATTTCTACCATGCCAATGCCATTTTTATGGCTTGTAAATTCAACAATGGTCCCTTAAGCCTTAATGTGAAGTTTCATGGCAAGATGACTCGTTTTCTATTTTTCACGATTTTCAAACCTTTTTATGGTTCAAGATTTTTTTTAAATTTTTTCAGAAGGAGTTTTAGCCCCAAACTTGGTAGACGTGATCCCTGTATTTATGTTGGCATGCATAAAAAAATTCAGCTAAAAACTCGTAGTGTACAAGATTGTGTGACCATTTGGAAAAAGTGTTCCCATTTCAGACACTTTAATAGCTACTGGCAGCAAACCTGTAAAATCTCAAATGCTCTTTAAGGGGGTGTGAGTTCGTGAGGTTTGATGAGGGATAGGGGGCCAATATAAGGGCCAAGTACCGGCACCCATCGCACATCATGTGCGCACACCCCCCAGCCCCCCCAATCATCGGAACCCCAATACCGTCGGTCAGGTTCTCCGAATATGGTGGCCCGGGCGAAAAAAAATGTGACACTAGCACATGCCCGAGCCCAGCATGTCCACCAGTAACCCTCGGTTCAATCCAATCTTAGACTGGGAATGAACTTCGTATGCCTAAGTCAACCCACGAAACGAGCGTGCAAGCGCTCAGTCGGCCAGAGGGGCAGGATGCGCAAGCCGGGGATCTACCGGGTCCCTCTCAGCGTACTGCCGATGCTGCTGCCGCAACCCTCAGTCCGATCCGATCTTAGACTGGCAATGAACTCCGTATGCCTAAGCCAACCGACAAAACGAGCGGGCGGGCGAGCATTACGCCGGCCAGAGAGGCGAGATGCGCAAGCCGTGGATCGATAGGGTGGTAGGTGGGTTTAGGCACATCTTTATATTTTTGCCGTGTCAATGCCATTTTTATGGCTTGTAAATTCATACAATGGTCCCTTAAGCCTTCATGTGAAATTTCGTGGCAAGACAACTCATTTTGTATTTTTTACGATTTTTGAAACTTTTTACGGTTCGAGATTTTTTTAAAATTCTTTCAGAAGGAGTTTTGGCCCAAACCTAGTAGATGTGATCCTTGTATTTTTGTTGGCATGCACAAAAAATTTCAGCTAAAAACTCGAAGTGTACAGGATTTTGTGACCCTTTGAAAAAAGTGTCCCCGTTTCAAACACTTTAATGGCTTGAACAAAATGCCTCAAGTATTCCTCTAATAATCCGTTGAACTGTTCCATTTGACCATCGGTTTGAGGGTGATAGCTTGAGGAGATGTTGAGTTGGAACCCCAATATCTTGAAAAGCTCTCTCCAGAAGGACCCCGTGAATCTCGGATCTCGATCGCTGACAATGTTTTGAGGGAGGCCTCAGTATTTGACCACATGTTTGAACAATAGTCGAGCTGTGTCTTCCACAGTGCAATACTTGTGAGTGGGAATGAATGTCGCATACTTAGAGAACCGGTCAATCACCACCAAAATAGCTCCAAGGTCACCAACCTTGGGTTGGCTCGAAATGAAATCGAGGGAGATGCTTTCCCACGGTCTGGTGGGTACTAGTAGTGGTTCAAGCATGCCTGCAGGTTTCCTCCTTTCAACCTTGTCTTGTTGGCAAATGAGGCAAGTCTTCGTATAGTCTATCACATCTTGTCGCATGTGAGGCCAATAGTATCCCTGTTTCAATAACACCAAAGTGTATTGCCAACCCGGGTGTCCCGCCCATGGTGTGTCATGACATTCCCTCATTAGCATCTATCCCAGACCTTCTGCTTTTAGCACAAACACTCGAGGCCCCTTGGTCCCCATTTTTTGGCCAGAAGTACTTGGATTTCCCTTCTTCCACTAGCTTTAGGATGGCACAAGCTTACGGGTCCTTCCCTAAGTGATCTCCAATCAACTTGTGAATACCTGTAGTGGCTCTGCTAGCCGCCATTGGGGCAATTCTTCTAAGGGCCGCTAAATCTGCTCGCCTGCTCAATGCATCGGCCACTTGCTTGGTCTTGCCAATGGTGTGCTTAAAACAAAAGTCAAATTTCGCAAAAAATTCTTGCCACCTAGCTTGTTTTGACGTAAGCGTTGGTTGGGTGAGAAAATGGCTAACAGCCGTATTGTCTGTCTTCACGACAAAGTGTGAACCCAACAAGTAATGTCGCCAAGCCCTCAAGCAGTGAATCACCACCAGGAGTTCTTTTTCCTGGGTTGTATATTTCCTTTCAGCTTCACTTAGCTTCCTACTTTCAAATGCTACCGGGTGATGTTGTTGCAAAAGCACTCCTCAAATCGCAAAATCAGATGCATCCATCTGAACTTTGAAGGGCTTTTCAGTATCAGGGAGAGCTAAGATGGGATCCTTCATAATAGCATCCTTCAATCCCTCAAAGGCCTCTTGGCACTCATTCGTCCAACACCATTTACGCTCCTTCTTCAATTGCTCCGTGAGGGCTGTGGTCTTGCGAGAGTACCCTTCCATAAACCTTCTATAATAATTGGCTAGTCCCAAAAATGAGCGGAGTTCACTAAGGATCGATAGGGTGGTAGGTGGGTTTAGGCACATCTTCATATTTCTGCCATGCCAATGCCATTTTTATGGCTTGTAAATTCATACAATGGTCCCTTAAGCCTTCATGTGAAGTTTCATGGCAAGATGACTCGTTTTCTATTTTTCACGATTTTTGAAACTTTTTACGGTTTGGAATTTTTTTAAATTTTTTCAGAGGGGGTTTTGGCCCCAAACATGGTAGACGTGATCCTTGTATTTTTGTAGGTATGCACAAAAAAATTCAGTTAAAAATACGAAGTGTATAGGATTTTGTGACCATTTGAAAAAAGTGTCCCCATTTCAGACACTTTAATGGCTACTAGCAGCAAACCTGTAAAATCTCAAATGCTTTTTAAGGGGGTGTGAGTTCTCGAGGTTTGATGAGGGATAGGGGGCCAATATAAGGGCCAAGTACCAGCACCCATCGCAATCACGTGCACACACCCCCCGGCCCCCTAATCACCGGAACCCCAATGCTGCCGGTCAGGTTCTCCAACGATGCTCCGATGATGGTGTCCTGGGTGAAAAAAATACGACACCAGCACATGCTCGAGCCCAATATGCGCACCCACAACCCTCGGTCCGATCCGATCTTAGACTGGGAATGAACTCCGTATGCCTAAGTCAACCTACGAAACAAACGTGCGGGCGCTCAGCCAGCCAGAGAGGCAGGATACGCAAGCCGAGGATCGACCGGGTCCTCCTCAGCGTGCTACCGATCTTACTGCCGTAACCATCATTCCAGTTCAATCATAGACTTAGAATGAACTCCGTATGCCTAAGCCAACCGACGAAACGAGCGGGCAGGCGGGCGGGCACTACGTCGGCCAGAAAGATGGGATGCGCAAGCCGTGGATCGATAGGGTGGTAGGTGAGTTTAGGCACATCTTCATATTTCTGCCATGCCAATGCCATTTTTATGGCTTGTAAATTCATACAATGGTCGCTTAGGCCTTCATGTGAAGTTTCATGGCAAGACGACTCGTTTTCTATTTTTCACGATTTTTGAAACTTTTTACGGTTGGGGATTTTTTTAAAATTTTTTCAAAAGGATTTTTGGCCCCAAACTTGGTAGACGTGATCCTTGTATTTTTGTTTGCATGCAAAAAACAAATTCAGCTAAAAACTCAAACTGTACCAGATTTTGTGACCATTTGAAAAACGTGTCCCCATTTCAGACACTTTTATAGCTACTGGTAGCAAACCTGTAAAATCTCAAATACTCTTTAAGGGGGTGTGAGTTCTCGAGGTTTGATAAAGGATAGGGGGCCAATATAAGGGCCAAGTACCAGCACCAATCGCACATCATGTGTGCACACCCCCCCGGCCCCCCAATCATCGGAACCCCAATGCCGTCGGTCAGGTTCTCCAACGATGCTCCGATGATGGTGCCCCAAGAGAAAAAAATACGGCACCAGGACATGCCCGAGCCCAGTATGTGCACTTGCAACCCTCGGTCCGGTTCGATCTTAGACTGGGAATGAACTCCGTATGCCTAAGTCAACCCACGAAATGAGCGTGCGGGCGCTCAGCCGGCCAAAGGGGCAAGATACGCAAGCCGGGGATCGGTCGGGTCCCCCTCAGCATGCTATCGATCCTGCTGTCGTAACCCTCAGTCTGATCTGATCTTAGACTGGAATGAACTCTGTATGCCTAAGCCAGCCGACGAAATGAGCAGGCGGTAGGTGGGCACTATGCCGACCAGATATGTTGGATGCGCAAGCCGTGAATCGATAGGATGGTAGGTGGGTTTAGGCACATCTTCATATTTCTGCCATGCCAATGCCATTTTTATGGCATGTAAATTCATAAAATGGTCTCTTAAGCCTTCATGTGAAGTTTCATGGCAAGACGACTCGTTTTCTATTTTTCATGATTTTTGAAACTTTTTACAGTTCGAGATTTTTTAAAATTTTTTCAGAAGGAGTTTTAGCCCCAAACTTGGTAGATGGGATCCTTGTATTTTTTTGGGCATGCACAAAAGAGTTCAACTAAAAACTCAAAGTGTACAGGATTTTGTGACCATTTGAAAAAAGTATCCATATTTCAGACACTTTAATGGGTACTGGCAGCAAACCTGTAAAATCTCAAATGCCCTTTAAGGGGGTATGAGTTCTTGAGGTTTGATGAGGGATAGGGGGCCAATATAAGGGCCAAGTACCAGCACCCATCACACATCATGTGCATGCACCCCCCGGCCCCCCAATCACCGGAACTCCAGTGCCGTCGGTCAGGTTCTCCGACGATGCTCCGACGATGGTGCCTCGGGCGAAAAAAATATGGCACCAGCACATGCCCGAGCCTAGCATGTGCACCTGCAACCCTCGGTCCGATCCGATCTTAGACTGGGAATGAACTCCGTATGCTTAGACTGGGAATGAACTCCGTATGCCTAAGTCAACCCATAAAACTAGCGTGCGGGTGCTCAACCGGCTAGAGGGGCAGGATGCGCAAGTCGGGGATCGATCTGGTCCCCCTCAATGTGCTGTCGATCCTGCTGCTACAACCCTCGGTCTGATCTGATTGTAGACTGGGAATGAACTCCGTATGCCGAAGCCAACCGACGAAACGAACGAGCGGGCATGTGGGCACTACGACGGCCAGAGAGATGGGATGTGCAAGCCGTGGATCGATAGGGTGGTAGGTGGGTTTAGGCACATCTTCATATTTCTACCATGCCAATGCCATTTTTATGGCTTGTAAATTCATACAATGGTCCCTTAAGCCTTCATGCGAAGTTTCATGGCAAGATGACTAGTTTTCTATTTTTCACGATTTTTGAAACTTTTTACGATTCAAGATTTTTTTAAATTTTTTCAAAAGTAGTTTTGGTCCCAAACTTGGTAGACGTGATCGTTGTATTTTTATTGGCTTGCACAAAAAAATTCAGCCAAAAACTCGAAGTGTACAGGATTTTGTGACCATTTGAAAAAAGTGTCCCTTTTCAGACACTTTAATGGCTACTGTAGACACCCAATTTGGTCCCAGCCCGGATGAATTGGTCCTGGCCCAAATGGGTAAGCCCAATTCGGTTCTTATTTTGTATTATTTTTATTTTTATTTTTTTCTTTTGTATTTTAGGCATTTTATTATTTATTTATTATTACTATGTATTAATATATGTATATCTTTATTTTTTTTTTTGTTAATATTTATATGTATTTTATTTATATAGTTATATATTTATTATTATATTATAATTTATTTATTTATTATTTTTTTATCTTGTAATATTTTTTGGATTTATCTTATTTTATTTTTAATTATCTGTTAATTTTTTTTCCTTTTCGTTTATCTGATTATTATTATTATTATTTTCTTTTTTTGGGGCTATGATTGAAGGCTGAAGAATCCTACTGTGAATGGGGATTCAATCAGAAAAGTCTAGATTAGTTTCAAAGATTGAATCCCCATCCAAAGAGGAATTGGGATTGATCAGGAACTCCTAATCAATCCCTATAAAAAGGACCTCCTGGAACAGAAGCAAAACACAGAAAAGAACAGTGAGCGAAGCCACTGATTTGAGAGAAAAGGGGCGTATAGAAAGCTAAGAAAAGGTTTAGAAGGGTTCTGGGAATTAGCAAAAATTTTTTGAAGATTTTTGGCATTTTTTTTCTGGGAATTTTTGGAAAATTCCAGATTCCGGTTGAATTTTTCAGTGAAAGTTGCATTTTTCGGTGAAAATTTCGACCAACTTTGAAGTTTCCGGTGAGCTGCTCAGTTTTCGACGAAGGATCTCAAAAACCGACTAACTTCAGTGAACTTCTGGCTAACTTCCGACGAAAAACCCAGATTCCAACGAAATTTTTCAAAATCCGATGAAAATTCAACCGGAGTTCTTCAGCCTTTTTAGAGAGAAGCGAGAGAAAAAGGAAGAAGAGAGAGAGAGGGGAGGAGCTTTCTGCCAAAAAACAGAGGGAAGAGCCTTATATACCTTCCCAAAACGACGTCGTTTTTACGTTAAGTGACCCAGAGGATCCGCGCATTTTGTCGAGATCCGACCCGACGCGAGCGTCGACCCGTTTTTTGACCCGTGCGTGTCCCCCCTCTGAGCCGATAGCCGAGCCGAGCCGAGCCGAGGTTCCAAGCCGCTTCTTTGAACCATTTTCTCTTCCTTAAGCCGAGCCGAGCTAAGCCATACTCCAAGCCGTTCCAGGTTTTTTTTTTATTTATTATTTGTTTTTTATTTATTAGATTAGGTTTATTTAGTATCCTTTTTACCTTTATTTTATTTTTTTATTTTATTTTATTTTATTTTTTTATTTTTGTTTTACTTTTCTTTATTTTATTTTTTTTTCACTTTTATTTTGTTTTATTATTTTATTTTCTTTAAATAAAAATCAAAAAATATATTTTTGGGGAAAAGTTGAAAGTATCAATTTTCCTTAAAAATAAAATTTCAAAAAAAGTTTTTTTGAGGAAAAGTTGAAAGTATCAATCTTCCTTGAAAATCAAAGTTTCCAAAAAAATATTTTTGGGGAAAAGTTGAAAGTATCAATTTTCCTTAAAAAAAAATTTCAAAAAAAAGGTTTTTGAGGAAAAGTTGAAAGTATAAATTTTCCTTGAAAATCAAAATTTCCAAAAAAAATATATTTTTGGGGAAAAGTTGAAAGTATCAATTTTCCTCAAAAATAAATTTTTAAAAAATCAATTTCTGAGAAAAAGTTGAAAGTATCAATCTTCCTCTAAATTAAAGTTTCAAAAGAATATTTTTAGGGAAAAGTTGCAAGTATCAATTTTCTCTACGCAAGAACAATCATTCTTTTCTTCCTTTTTATTTTAATTTTGATTTTGATTTTTCTTTAAATAATCCGACGACGGAGCCTCTGCAAGTGAAACAGTAGTTTTTCTTGCATACTCTTGAGGTGAGGGAATTTTCTCAATTTTTTGCTAAAAGTATTAAAGTCAATTGAAAATAATTTCCAATAATTAATTACTTGGTAAAATTTTAAGGCTATTTGTATAACACAAAGTTATGCTGCTACCATCTTTTGATGGGCGTTGTGAGGGTGCTATAACCTTCCTCACACGTAACCGAACTCCCGAACTCTGTTCTGGTTAGTAGACTTGAACCTATTCTTTTAAGGGCCCTTAAACTTAGGTGTTCCCTGAAAGGACAGATTCTTTTGGTGGCCAATCGCACCTAGATAAAAAAGATTGGTGGCGACTCCTAAAAGTCAATGTCTAGCGATAGATCCCTAGATCTAGATGTTATGACAGCTTGGTGACTCCGCTGGGAACACTAAGAGTCAGGCCAGCAAATAATTTGTGTTATCCAAAAGCCTAATAAAATTGAACCTGTTTGTATATATGTGTTATTATTCATTCATGTTTATTTACCTTATTAATTATGTCATTCATATGTATGTGCATAACATGAGCTCTACACACGAGCTCCATCCCTCTAGGAGGGAGTAAAGTACCTATTGCTTTCATGAGGTCTAATGCCTCCGCAGTGGCTAGCGAAATACTCCCACTCAAATTGAACCTTTTCTGCTTGTAGCTTGTAATGGGTGAGGATTAGGGTGCCTTACTAGTCTGTAATGGACAAGAATGTAAGGAACAATTTGAGGACCTTTAGACTTTGACCCTAAAACTACATATAGTGAACCTTAAGAGAGCCTCACCTATAGATAGAGCCATCACTCTTCCCTTTTAGAATTGACCAAAAGCATAGGGTTCATCCCCTTTTACTTTGTGTAATTTTACTTAGTTATTTGTTCTTTTTCTGGGTATACTAACCTTTTTCTTATTCTTTTGCATTGGTTCATACACATATCATAAAGTTGCATAAAGAACATTTGCTTGAAAAAACGGTCTTCAACAAATTTTTTTCATAGACGCCAATGAATGCTTAGTTTGTTCTGCATCAGTATTGTGGATTCTCATACGAAGAAAATTGTGGATTCTCATACAAAGAAGAAACAAGAACAGGTCTGCCTACCTTGGAAGTTTTTTTATGAGTTTCTGATGCAACATGCCAATGAAGAACGAGGGTTAGATGTATTTGCCTTGGCTATATACGGACTGGTAATCTTTCCAAAGGTTTTGGGACATATTGAGATAGCAGTGGTTGATTTCTTCGAAAGTGTGATCAATGGCTGTAATCTTTCAACTGTAATATTAGCAGAGACAATCAGATCTTTGAGTTATTGTCGTCGGAATGGAGGGCGATTCATAAGATGCATACAGTTATTGTACTTATGAATGAAAAGTCATTTTGAACAAGAAAATGGTGCTTTCTTGAAGCTTTACATCCTTAATGATTTTTCGATCAAAGAATTCTACGAAAGTGGGTGGTCAAAGTAGAAGTCTAAACAAGAATGGATAACTTTCTTACAAAAGTTGGAAAGTACGAGGGTGAGATGGTTGGCCCCATGGATGAATCGTGAGCCTATGTTGTATCAATGTGGGGATAGTACAGTGGTTCCACTTCTAGGTTTATGGGGAGTAACGAATTATGCACCACTCCTAGTGAGAAGGCAATTGGGGGGAGAACAGTTTATTCCTATGACTTATGGGCTTCATCAGTTAGATTTCTTTTACAGTGAGCCTAAAGCATTTCAAAGGATGAATGAGATGATTAAAGCATGGAAAAATCCCGAAGAGTGAGTCCTGGACCGTTCACTGAAAAAGTCACCCCAGGTTACTTGGTTTGGAGAACAAAGAGAAGACAAGAAATGGTATTCACTTATGAAATCTCTCAACCACCAACAAAAGAAAAACTTGAAGAGACACCATCAAAATTAGAGCTAGCAACAAAAGAATTTGAGTCTGAAAAGAGCAAGTTAAAGTAAGAGATTCAGAAACTTCAAGAAGAAAAAGCCCAGTGGAAGGGTAGAGCCAAAAGTTATGAAGTTAAAGTTCACAAGATTGCTAGAGAATGAGATACAGCTACTGAAGACCTAGCAAAGTTACACCAGGAGCATAAGAGGCTATGTGTGAGAGAAAGAGCCAAAGAGATAACCATTGTCGAGCTGACTGAGGAAAATGCAAGATTGAAATAAGAGTATGCCAAATTGGAAGAAGAAAGCACCGAAGCACAGGCAGAAATTAACATGTTAAACAGTTATTTGAGCAGGCTAAGTTAAAAGTTGGATGAACAAGGAGACCACATCGCTACATTGGTTAGAGAACATAGAGAATTATTATACGAAGTCTGGTGTGGTAAAAGAGAGAACTTAGGAAGGCAGAAATACATTGAGCACTTAACAACCCAAATCCATAAAGGGGTATGTAAGGCAAGAGAGATGGTGGAAGAGGCAGAGGCATTAAGACAAGTAGTGGCCCCAGTAGGAGAACATGGACAGCATCTTTTAAACTTCATAAAAGAAGCCAGAGCCTAGTATGAACAGATCAAGCAATTTTATGGCTATAATTCTAGGATGATAAACTCAATGTAGATGAAAGTTTTTTTGGAATAAATGAAATTTTTTAGTTGAATACCGTTTTAAGGCAAATGTTCTTTGCATACATGCATTTTTCATTCATTGTATTCCCATTCATTACACTTAACAAAGTAACCATGTGATGATCCTGCAAATTTACTAATTCTAAGATATGGTACTCAAGGTTCCAGGATAGCTCCATTTAGCGAAAATCCTGCCGATCGACGCATCACAAGATCCAGAGCAAGGCAAATGGAGCAGGAAAATTCCCATAGATTTGAAAAGATAGAAAAAGCACAGGAGAAGATTGAAAGTGAGCTAAGCAAGATTCTTGAGGCTCTTAATAACATGAATAAAGGAAAAGAAGTTGAAGAAAATACAAGCCAGCAAGTTCCCCCATTAAAAGAAATGGTTGACCCTTTGTATCCTCCAGGTTTTGGCCCACCCCAAGCCCAGTCTGCTCAAGAGGTCCCACCACAACACTTCGCATATTCGACATATCCTGGAATGCCATCAACTTTCAACCCAGGGCAGTATAACAGCTACCCTGTCTTTATTGAAAAGGCAGCAGAACCAATTCCTGATCTAGATGATTTAAAAGGAAAGGAGAAAGAAAAGATAAAAGCAAAAGTTCAGGAAAGCTCCAAGATAAGCATG
>NW_019168015.1:1824896-1854371 GCF_002303985.1 Durio zibethinus | reverse complement strand
AACGAGTCGTGTCGCCATGAAACTTCACATGAAGGCTTAAGGGACCATTGTTGAATTTACATGTCATAAAAATGGCATTGGTACAACAAAAATATGAAGATGTGCCTAAGCCCAACTACCACCCTATCGATCCACGGCTTGCGCATCCCGCCTCTGTGGCCGACATAGTGCCCCCCGCCCGCCCGCTCGTTTCGTCGGTTGGCTTAGGCATACAGAGTTCATTCCCAGTCTAAGATCAAACCGGACAGAGGGTTGCAGTAGCATGATTGGTAGCACGTTGAGGGAGACCCGTTCGATCCTCGGCCTGCGCATCCTGCTCCTCTGGCCGACTGAGAGCCTGCACACTCGTTTCATGGGTTGACTTAGGTATACGAAGTTCATTCCCAGTCTAAGCATACGGAGTTCATTCCCAGTCTAAGATCGGACTAGACCAAGGGTTGCAGGTGCACATGCTGGGCTCAGGGATGTGCTGGTGCCACATTTTTTTTTCGCCCGGGGCACCATCGTCGGAGCATCGCCGGAGAACCTGACCGGCGGCATTGAGGTTCTGGCGATTGGGGGGGTCGGGAGGTGTGTGCACATGTTGTACGATGGGTGCTGGTACTTGGCCCTTATATTGGCCCCATATCCCAAACCTCGAGAACTCACACCCCCTTAAAGAGCATTTGAGATTTTATAGGTTTGCTGCCAGTAGCCATTAAAGTGTTTGAAATGGGGACACTTTTTTCAAATGGTCACAAAATCCTGTACACTTCGATTTTTTAGTTGAATTTTTTTATGCATGCCAACAAAAAAACAAGAATCAGGTTTACCAAGTTTGGGGCCAAAACTCCTTTCGAAAAAATTTTAAAAAAATCCCGAACCTTAAAAAGTTTCCAAAATCGTGAAAAATAGAAAATGAGTCGTCATGCCACTAAACTTCACATGAAGACTTAAGGGACCATTGTATAAATTTACAAGCCATAAAAATGGCATTGGCATGGCAGAAATATGAAGATGTGCCTAAACCCACTTACCACCCTATCGATCCACGTCTTGCGCATCCCGCCTCTCTGGCCGGCGTAATGCCCGCCCACCCGTCCGCTCGTTTCGTCGATTGGCTTAGGCATACGGAGTTCATTCCCAGTCTAAGATCAGTCCAGACTAAGGGTTGTGGTAGCAAGATTGGCAGCACGCAGAGGGGGACCCGACCGATCCCCGACTTTTGCATCCTGCCCTTCTGGCCGACTAAGCGCCCGTACGCTCGTTTTGTGGGTTGACTTAGGCATACAGAGTTCATTCCCAGTCTAAGCACATGGAGTTCATTCCCAGTCTAAGATCAAACTGGACCAAGGGTTGCGGGGGCACATGCTAGGCTCGGGCATATGCTGGTGCTTCATGTTTTTTCGCCCGGGGCACCATCCCGAAGAACCTGACCGACGGCATTGGGGTTTTGGTGATTGGGGGGTGGGGCGGGTGTGCGCACATGATGTGCGATGGGTGCTGGTACTTGGCCCTTATATTGGCCCCCTATCCCTTATCAAACCTCGAGAACTCACACGCCCTTAAAGAGCATTTGAGATTTTACAGGTTTGCTACCAGTAGCCATTAAAGTGTCTGAAATGGGGACACTTTTTTCAAATGGTCACAAAATCCTGTACACTTCGAGTTTTTAGCTGAATTTTTTTTGTCCAAGCCAACAAAAATGCAAGGATCACGTCTACCAAGTTAGGGGCCAAAACTCCTTCTGAAAAAATTTAAAAAAAATCCTGAACCGTAAAAAGTTTTAAAAATCGTGAAAAATAGAAAACGAGTCGTCTTGCCATCAAACTTCACATGAAGGCTTAAGGGACCATTGTATGAATTTACAAGCCATAAAAATGGCATTGGCAAGGCAGAAATATGAAGATGTGCTAAACCCACCTACCACCCTATCGATCCACGTTTTGCGCATCCCGCCTCTCTAGCCGACGTAGTGCCCGCCTGCCCGCTCGTTTAATCGGTTGGCTTAGGCATACGGAGTTCATTCCCAGTCTAAAATCAGACCAAACTAAGGGTTGTGGCAGCAGGATTGGCAGCACGCAGAGGGGGACCCGACCGATCCCCGGCTTTTGCATCCTACCCCTCTGGCTGACTGAGCTCCCGCACGCTTGTTTCATGGGATGACTTAGGCATACAGAGTTCATTTCCAGTCTAAGCATATAGAGTTCATTCCCAGTCTAAGATTGGACCAGATCGAGGGTTACGGCTGCACATTCTAGGCTTGAGCATGTGCTTATGCCGTATTTCTTTTCACCCGGGGCACCATCACCAGAGCATCACCGAAGAACCTGACCGGCGGCATTGGGGTTTCGGCGATTGGGGGGGTCGAGGGGGTGTGCGCACATGATGTGTGATGGGTGCTGGTACTTGGCCCTTATATTGGCCTCCTATCCCTCATCAAACCTCGAGAATGGACACCCCCTTAAAGAGCATTTGAGATTTTACAGGTTTGCTGCCAGTAGCCATTAAAGTGTCTGAAATGGAGACACTTTTTTCAAATGGTCACAAAATCCTGTACACTTTGAGTTTTTAGCTGAATGTTTTTATGCATGCCAAGAAAAATACAAGGATCATGTCTACCAAGATTGGGGCCAAAACTCTTTTTGAAAAAATTTTAAAAAAATCTCGAGCCGTAAAAAGCTTCGAAAATCGTGAAAAATAGAAAACGAGTCGTCTTGCCATGAAACTTCACATGAAGGCTTAAGGGACCATTGTATGAATTTGCAAGCCATAAAAATGGCATTGGCATGGTAGAAATAAGAAGATGTGCCTAAACCCACCTACCACCCTATCGATCCACGGCTTGCTCATCCCGTCTCTCGAGTCGACGTAGTGCCCGCCCGCCCACCTGCTCGTTTCGTAGGTTGGCTTTGGCATACGGAGTTTATTCCCAGTCTAAGATCAGACCAGACTGAGGGTTGCAGCAGTAGGATCGATAGATGCTGAAGGGGCCCTGGCCGATCCTCAACTTGCGCATCCTACCACTCTGGCTGGCTTAGCGCCCGCACGCTCATTTCGTGGGTTGACTTAGGCATACAGAGTTCATTCCCAGTCTAACCATACGGAGTTCATTCCCAGTCTAAGATCGGATTGGACCAAGGGTTTTGGATGCACATGATGGGCTCAGGCATGTGCTGTTACCACATTTTTTTTTGCCCAGGGCACCATCGTCGGATCATCATCGGAGAACCTGACCGGCGGAATTGGGGTTCTGGCGATTGGGGTGGCCGGGGGGGTGTGTGCACATGATGTGCAATGGGTGCTGGTACTTGGCCCTTATATTGGCCCCCTATCCCTCATCAAATCTTGAGAACTCACACCCCCTTAAAGAGCATTTGAGATTTTACAGGTTTGTTTCCAGTAGCCATTAAAGTGTTTGAAATGGGGACACTTTTTTCAAATGGTCACAAAATCCTGTACACTTCGAGTTTTTGGCTAAATTTTTTTGTGCATGCCAACAAAAATACAACGATCACGTCTTCCAAGTTTGGGGCCAAAACTCCTTCTGAAAAAATTTTTAAAAAATCTGGTACCGTAAAAAGTTTTAAAAATCGTGAAAAATAGAAAACGAGTCGTCTTGCCATGAAACTTCATATGAAGGCTTAAGGGACCATTGTATGAATTTACAAGCCATAAAAATGGCATTGGCATGGCAAAAATATGAAGATGTGCCTAAACCCACCTATCACGCTATCGATCGACTGCTTGCGCATGCTGCCTCTCTAGCCGACGTAGTGCCTGCCCGTCTGTCCTTTCATTTCATCGGTTGGCTTAGGCATACGGAGTTCATTCCCAGTCTAAGAACAGACCAGACTAAGGGCTGCAGCATGAAGATCGATAGCACGCTAAGAGGGACCCGGCTAATCCCCGGCTTGCGCATCCTGCCCCTCTAGTCGGCTGAGCGCCCGCACGATCTTTTCAGGGGTTGACTTAGCCATACGGAATTCATTCCTAGTCTAAGACCAGACCGGACTGAGGGTTGCAGGTGCACATGCTAGGCTCGGGCATATGCTGGTGGCGTATTTTTTTTTGCTCGGGGCACCATTGTCGGAGCATCGCTGAAGAACCTGATCAGCGGCATTGGGGTTTCGGTGATTGGAGGGGCCGACGAGGGTGTGCGGACATGATGTGCGATGGGTGCTGGTACTTGGCCCTTATATTGTCACCCTATCCCTCATTAAACATCGAAAACTCACACCTCTTTAAAGAGCATTTGAGATTTTACAGGTTTGCTGCCAATCGCCATTAAACTGTCTGAAATGGGGACACATTTTTCAAATGGTCACAAAATCCTATACACTTCGAGTTTTTAGCTGAATGTTTTGTGCATGCGCACAAAAATCTCGAACCATTAAAAGTTTCAAAAATCAAAAAATAGAAAACGAGTTGTCTTGCCATGAAACTTCACATGAAGGCTTAAGGGACCATTGTATGAATTTACAAGCCATAAAAATGGCATTGGCACGATAGAAATATGAAGATGTGCCTAAACCCACCTACCACCCTATCAATCCACGGCTTGCGCATCCCACCTCTCTGGTCGGCGTAGTGCCCGCCCGTCCGCCCGCCTGCTCGTTTCGTTAGTTGGCTTAGGCATACGAAGTTCATTCCCAGTCTAAGATCAGATCGGATCGAGGCTTGCAGCAGCAGGATCGACAGCACGCTGAGGGGGACCCGATCGATCCCTGGCTTACGCATCCTACCCCTCTGGCTGGCTGAGCACCCGCACGTTCGTTTCGTGGGTTGACATAGGCATGCGAAGTTCATTCCCAGTCTAAAATTGGACCGGACCAAAGGTTGTAGGTGCACATGCTGGGCTCGAGCATGTGCTGGTGCCGTATTTTTTTTTCGCTCGGGCCACCATCGTCGGAGCATCGCCAGAGAACCTGATCGACGATATTGCGGTTCCGACGATTGGGGGGCCGAGGGCTGTGCGCACATGATGTGCGATGGGTGCTGGTACTTGGCCCTTATATTGGCCCCCTATCCCTCATCAAACCTCGAGAACTCACACCACCTTAAAGAGCATTTGAGATTTTACAGGTTTGCTGCTAGTAGCCATTAAAGTGTTTGAAATGGGGACACTTTTTTCAAATGGACACTTTTACAGGCTTGCGTATCCTACCCTATGGCCGGCTGAGCGCCTGCACGCTCGTTTCGCGGGTTGACTTAGGCATACGGAGTTCATTCCCAGTCTAAGCATATGAAGTTCATTCCCAGTCTAAAATTGGACCAGATCAAGGGTTGAGGGTGCACATGCTAGGCTCGGGCATGTGCTGGTGCCGTATTTTTTTTCACCCGGGGCACCATCGTCGGAGAACCTGACCCGCGGCATTAGGGTTCCGACGATTGAGGGGCAGGGGGTGTGCGCACATGATGTGCGATGGGTGCTAGAACTTGGCTCTTATATTTGCCCGCTATCCCTCATCAAACCTCGAGAACTTACACCCTCTTAAAGAGCATTTGAGATTTTATAGATTTGCTGCCAGTAGCCATTAAAGTGTCTGAAATGGGGACACTTTCTTCAAATGGTCACAAAATCCTGTACACTTTGAGTTTTTAGCTGAATTTTTTTATGCATGCCAACAAAAATACAAGGATCACGACTACCAAGTTTGGGCCAAAACTCCTTCTGAAAAAATTTTAAGAAAATCTCAAACCGTAAAAAGTTTCAAAAATCGTGAAAAATAGAAAACGAGTCGTCTTGCCATGAAACTTCACAAGAAGGCTTAAAGGACCATTGTATGAATTTACAAGCCATAAAAATGGCATTGGCATGGCAGAAATATGAAGATGTGCCTAAACCCACCTACCACCCTATCGATCCAGGGCTTACGCATCCTGCGTCTCTGGCAGGTGTAGTGCCTGCCCGTCCGTTCGTTTCATCGGTTGGCCTAGGCATATAGAGTTCATTCCCAGTCTAAGATCGGACCGGACTGAGGGTTGTGGTAGCAGGATCGGCAGCATGTGGAGGGGGACCCGACCGATCCCCAGCTTGCGCATCCTACCCCTCTTACCGGCTGAGCTCCTGCACGCTCGTTTCGTGGGTTGACTTAGGCATACAGAGTTCATTCCTAGTCTAAGCATACGGAGTTCATTCCCAGTCTAAGATCAGACTGGACTGAGGGTTGCGGTAGTAGGATCGGTAGCACGCAGAGGGGGACCCGACTGATCCTCGACTTGCGCATCCTGCCCCTCTGGCCGGTTGGGCTCCCGCAGGCTCGTTTCGTGGGTTGACTTAGGCTTACGAAGTTCATTCCCAGTCTAAGCATACGGAGTTCTTTACCAGTCTAAGATCAGATTGGATCGAGGCTTACGGGTGCACATGCTGGGCTCGGGCATGTGCTGGTGTCGTATTTTTTTTCGCCCGGGGCACCATCGCCAGAGAACCTGACCGACGGCATTGGGGTTCTGGCGATTGAAGGGGCGGGGGGTGTGCGCACATGATGTGCAATGGGTGCTGGTACTTGGCCCTTATATTGGCCCCCTATCCCTCATCAAACCTCGAGAACTCACACCCTCTTAAAGAGCATTTGAGATTTTATAGATTTGCTGCCAGTAGCCATTAAAGTGTCTGAAATAGGGACACTTTTTTCAAATGGTCACAAAATCCTGTACACTTCGAGTTTTTAGGTGAATTTTTTTGTTCATGCCTACAAAAATACAAGGATCACGTCTACCAAGTTTGGGCCAAAACTCCTTCTGAAAAAATTTTAAAAAAATCTCAAACCATAAAAAGTTTCAAAAATCTTGAAAAATAGAAAACGAGTCGGCTTGCCATGAAACTTCAGATGAAGGCTTCAGGGACCATTGTATGAATTTACAAGACATAAAAATGGCATTGGCATGGTAGAAATATGAAGATGTGCCTAAACCCACCTACCACCCTATCGATCCAGGGCTTGCGCATCCCGCGTCTCTGGCAGGTGTAGTGCCTGCCCGTCCGCTCGTTTCATCGGTTGGCCTAGGCATACGAAGTTCATTCCTAGTCTAAGATCGGACCAGACCAAGGGTTGTGGCAACAGGATCGGCAGCATATGGAGGGGGACCCGACCGATCCCCAGCTTGCGCATCCTGCCCCTCTGGCCGACTGAGCTCCTGCACGCTCATTTCATGGGTCAACTTAGGCATATGGAGTTCATTCCCAGTCTAAGCATACGGAGTTCATTCCCAGTCTAAGATCAGACCAGATCGAGGGTTGCGGTAGTAGGATCGGTAGCTCGCAGAGGGGGACCCGACTGATCCTCGGCTTACGCATGCTACCCCTCTAGCCGGCTGAGCGCCCGCAGGCTCGTTTCATGGGTTGACTTAGGCATACGAAGTTCATTCCCAATCTAAGCATACGGAGTTCATTACCAGTCTAAGATCAGACCAGATCGAGGCTTGTAGGTGCACATGCTGGGCACGGGCATGTGCTGGTGTCGCATTTTTTTTGCCCCGGGCACCATCGTCGGAGAACCTGACCGACGGCATTGGGGTTCTGGCGATTGGGGGGCGGGGGGTGTGCACACATGATGTGCGATGGGTGCTGGTACTTGGCCCTTATATTGGCCCCCTATCCCTCATCAAATCTCGAGAACTCACACCCTTTTAAAGAGCATTTGAGATTTTACAGAATTGCTGCCAGTAGCAATTAAAGTGTCTGAAATGGGGACACTTTTTTCAAATGGTCACAAAATCCTGTGCTGGTGTCATATTTTTTTTCGCCCGGGGCACCTTCGCCGGAGCATCACAGGAGAACCTGACCGACGGCATTGGGGTTCCGGTGATTGGGGGGCAAGGGGGGATGTGTGATGGGTGCTGGTACTTGGCCCTTATATTGTCCCCCTATCCCTCATCAAACCTCGAGAACTCACACCCCCTTAAAGAGCATTTGAGATTTTACAGGTTTGCTGCCAATAGCCATTAAAGTGTCTAAAATGGGGACACTTTTTTCAAATGGTCACAAAATCTTGTAAACTTCAAGTTTTTAGCTGAATTTTTTTGTGCAAGCCAAAAAAAATACAAGGATCATGTCTAGGAAGTTTGGGCCAAAAATCCTTCAAAAATTTTTTTTTAAAAATACTGAACCGTAAAAAGTTTCGTAAATCATGAAAAATAAAAAACGAGTCGTCTTGCCAAGAAACTTCACATGAAGGCTTAAGGGACCATTGTATGAATTTATAAGCCATAAAAATGGCATTGGCATGGCAGAAATATGAAGATGTGCCTAAACCCACCTACCACCCTATCGATCCACGGCTTGTGCATCCCGCCTCTCTGGCCGATGTAGTACCTGCCTGTTCACTTGTTTCGTCGGTTGGCTTAGGCATACGGAGTTCATTCCTAGTCTAAGATTGGATCGGATCGAGGGTTGCGACAGTAGGATCGACAGCTCGCTGAGGGGGACCCGATCAATCCCCGGCTTACGCGTCCTACCCCTCTGGCTGACTGAGCGCCCGCACGCTTGTTTCGTGGGTTAACATAGGCATACGGAGTTCATTCCCAATCTAAAATTGGACAGGACCGAGGGTTGCGAGTGCACATGCTGGGCTCGGGCATGTGATGGTGCCGTATTTTTTTCGCCTGAGGCACCATCGTCGAAATCGTCGGAGAACCTGACCAGCAACATTGGGGTTCCTGCAATTAGGAGGCCGAGGGGGGTGTGCGCACATTATGTGTGATGGGTGCTGGTACTTGGCCCTTATATTGGCCCCCTATCCCTCATCAAGCCTCGAGAACTCACACCCCCTTAATGAGCATTTGACATTTTACAGATTTGCTGCCAGTAGCCATTAAAGTGTCTGAAATGGGGACACTTTTTTCAAATGGTCACAAAATCCTGTACACTTTGAGTTTTTAGCTGAATTTTTTTGTGCATGCCAAAAAAAATACAAGGATCATGTTTACCAAGTTTGGGCCAAAACTCCTTCTGAAAAAATTTTTAAAAAATCCCGAACCGTTAAAAGTTTCAAAAATCATGAAAAATAGAAAACGAGTCATCTTCCCATGAAACTTCACATGAAGTCTTAAGGGACCATTGTATTTATTTACAAGCCATAAAAATGGAATTGCAATGGAAGAAATATGAAGATGTGCCTAAACCCACCTACCGCCCTATCGATCCACGGCTTGCGCATCCCACTTCTCTGGCCGACGTAGTGCCCGCCCACCCGTCCGCTCGTTTCATCGTTTGGCTTAGGCATACGAAGTTCATTCCCAGTCTAAGATCGAACTGGACCGAGGGTTGCAGTAGCAAGATCGACAGCACGTAGAAGAGGACCTGGTTGATCCTCGGCTTGCGCATCCTACCCCTCTGGCAGGCTGAGCGCCCGTACGTTCCTTTCATGGGTTGACTTAGGCATACGAGGTTCATTCCCAGTCTAAGCATATGGAGTTCTTTCCCAGTCTAAGATTGGACCAGATCGAGGGTTGCAATTGCACGTGCTAGGCTCGGGCATGTGCTGATGTCGCTTTTTTTTTTGCCCGTGGCACCATCGTCGGAGCCTCGTTAGAGAACCTGACCGACGGCATTGGGGTTCCGGCGATTGCGGGGGTCGAGGGGGTGTGCGCACATGATGTGCGATGGGTGCTGGTACTGGGCCCTTATATTGGACCCCCATCCCTCATCAAACCTCGAGAACTCACACCCCCTAAAGAGCATTTAAGATTTTACAGGTTTGCTGCCAGTAGCCATTAAAGTGTTTGAAATGGGGACACTTTTTTCAAATGGTCACAAAATCCTGTACGCTTCGAGTTTTTAGCTGAATTTTTTTGTTCACGCCAAAAAAATACAAGGATCACGTCTACCAAGTTTGGCACCAAAACTCCTTCTGAAAAAATTTTGAAAAATCTCGAACCGTAAAAAGTTTCAAAAATCGTGAAAAATAGAAAACGAGTCGTCTTGCCATGAAACTTCACATGAAGGCTTAAGGGACCATTGTATGAATTTACAAGCCATAAAAATGGCATTGGCATGGTAAAAATATGAAGATGTGCCTAAACCCACCTACTACCCTATCGATCCACGGTTTGCGTATCCCGCCTCTCTGGCCGGCGTAGTGCCCGCCCCCTCGCCCGTTCATTTCGTCGTTTGGCTTAGGCTTACGGAGTTCACTCCCAGTCTAAGATCAGACCAAATCAAGGGTTACGGTAGCAGGATTGGTAGCACGCTGAGGGGGACCCGGCCGATCCCCAGCTTGCGCATCCTGCCCCTCTGGTCGGCTGAGTGCCCGCACGCTCGTTTCGTGGGTTGACTTAGGGTTATGGAGTTCATTCCCAGTCTAAGATCGGATCGAACCAAGGGTTGTGGGTGCACATGCTGGGCTCGAGCATGTGCTGGTGCCGTATTTTTTTCGCCCGAGGCACCATCGCCGGAGCATCGTCAGAGAACCTGACCGACGACATTGGGTTTCGACGATTGGGGGGCCGGGGGGTGTGTGCACATGATGTGTGATGGGTGCTGGTACTTGGCCCTTATATTGGCCCACTATCCCTCATCAAACCTCGAGAACTCACACCCCCTTAAAGAGCATTTGAGATTTTACAAGTTTGCTGCCAATAGCCATTAAAGTGTCTGAAATGGGGACACTTTTTTCAAATGGTCACAAAATCTTGTATGCTTCGAGTTTTTAGCTAAATTTTTTTGTTCATGCCAAAAACAATATTAGGATCACGTCTACCAAGTTTGGGGCTAAAACTCCTAAAAAAATTTTAAAAAAATCTCGAACCGTAAAAAGTTTCAAAAATCGTGAAAAATAGGAAACGAGTCATCTTGCCATGAAACTTCACACGAAGGCTTAAGGGACCATTGTATGAATTTTCAAGCCATAAAAATGGCATTGGCATGACAGAAATATGAAGATGTGCCTAAACCCACCTACCACACTATTAATCCACGGCTTGTGCATCCCGCCTCTCTGGCCGGCATAGTGCCCGCCCGGCCACCCGCTTGTTTCGTCGGTTGGCTTAGGCATACTGAGTTCATTCCTAGTCTAAGATCAGATCGGACCAAGGGTTGCGACAGTAGGATCGGCGGCACGCTGAGGGGGACCCAGTCGATCCCCAACTTGCGCATCTTGCCCCTCTGGCCGGCTGAGTGCCCGCACGCTCGTTTTGTGAGTTGACTTAGGCATGCATAGTTCATTCCCAGTCTAAGCATACAGAGTTCATTCCCAGTCTAAGATCGGACCAGACCAAGGGTTGCGGGTGCACATGCTGGGCTCGCGCATGTGCTGGTGCCACATTTTCTTTCGCCCGGGGCACCATCGCTAGAGCATCGCTGGAGAACCTGACCGACGGCATTAGGGTTCCGACAATTGGGGGGGCTGGGGGGTGTGCGCACATGATGTGCGATGGGTGCTGATACTTGGCCCTTATATTGGCCCCCTATCCCTATCATAATATCTAGATCCGGGGATCTATCGCCAGACATTGACTTTTATGGGTCGCCACCAATCTTTTTTATTTAGGTGCGATTGGCCACCTAAAGAATCTATCCTTTCAGGGAACACCTAAGTTTAAGGGCCCCTAAAAGAATAAGTTCAGGTCTTCTAACCATAACAGAGTTCGAGAGTTCAGTTACGTGTGAGGAAGGTTATAGCATCCTCACAACGCCCATCAAAAGATGGTACCAGCATAACTTTGTGTTATCCAAATAGCCTTAAAATTTTACCAAGTAATTAATTATTGGAAATTATTCTCAATTGACTCTAACACTTTTAGCAAAAAATTGAGAAAATTCCCTCACCTCAAGAGTATGCAAGAAAAACTACTATTTCACTTGCAGAGGCTCCATCGTTGGATTATTTAAAGAAAAATCAAAATCAAAATTAAAATAAAAAAGAAGAAAAGAATGATTGTTCTTGCGGAGGGAAAATTGATACTTTCAACTTTTCCCTAAAAATATTCTTTTGAAACTTTAATTTAGAGGAAGATTGATACTTTCAACTTTTCCTCAAAAATTGATTTTTTGAAAATTTATTTTTAAGGAAAATTGATACTTTCAACTTTTCCCCAAAAATATTTTTTTTTTGGAAATTTTGATTTTCAAGGAAAATTGATACTTTCAACTTTTCCTCAAAAACCTTTTTTTTGAAATTTTATTTTTAAGGAAAATTGATACTTTCAACTTTTCCCCAAAAATATTTTTTTGGAAACTTTGATTTTCAAGGAAGATTGATACTTTCAACTTTTCCTCAAAAACCCTTTTTTTGAAATTTTATTTTTAAGGAAAATTGATACTTTCAACTTTTTCCCAAAAATATTTTTTTTTTTGGAAACTTTATTTTTAAGGAAAATTGATACTTTCAACTTTTCCCCAAAAATATTTTTTTTTGGAAATTTATTTTTAAAGAAAATTGATACTTTCAACTTTTCCCCAAAAATATTTTTTTTTATTTTTATTTAAAGAAAATAAAATAATAAAACAAAATAAAAGTGAAAATAAAAAAAATAAAATAAAGAAAAGTAAAACAAAAATAAAAAATAAAATAAAATAAAATAATAAAATAAAATAAAGGTAAAAAGGATACTAAATAAACCTAATCTAATAAATAAAAAATAAATAAAAAACAAATAACAAATAAAAAAAAAACCTGGAGCAGGTCAGAGTACGGCTTGGCTTGGCTCGGCTCAAGGAAGAGAAAATGGCTCGAAGAAGCGACTTGGAACCTCGGCTCGGCTCGGCTCGACTATCGGCTCGGAGGGGGGAGACACGCGCGGGTCAAGAAAACGGATCGACGCTCGGGTCGGGTCGAATCTCGACAAAACGCGCGGATCCTCTAGGTCACTTAACGCAAAAACGATGTCGTTTTGGTAGGGTATATAAGGCTTTTCCCTCTGTTTTTTGGCAGAAAGCTCTTCCCCTCTCTCTCTCTTCTTCTTTTTTCTCTCGTTTTTCTCTAAAAAGGCCGAAGAACTCCGATTGAATTTTCATCAGATTCTGGAAAATTTCATCGGAATCTAGGCTTTTCGTCGGAAGTTCACCAAAAGTTGGTCGATTTCTAGGATCCTTCACCGAAAACTGGGCAGCTCCCCGAAAACTTCAAAGTTGGCTGGAATTTTTGTCGAAAAATGCAACTTTCGTCGAAAAATTCAACCGGAATCTGGAATTTTCCAGAAATTCCCAGAAAAAAAAATGCCAAAAATCTTCAAAAAATTTGTGCTAATTCCTAGAACCCTTCTAAACCTTTTCTTAGCTTTCTATACGCCCCTTTTCTCTCAAATCAGTGGCTTTGCTCACTGTTCTTTTCTATGTTTTGCTTCTGTTCTATGAGGTCTTTTTTATAGGGATTGATCAAGAGTTCCTGATCAATCCTAATTCCTCTTTGGACGGAGATTCAATCTTTGAATCCAATCTGGACTCTTCTGATTGAATCCCCATTCACAGTAGGATTCTTCAGCCTTCAATCACAGCCTCAAAAAAAGAAAAAAAAATAATCAGATAAACAAAAAAAAATAAATAATAAATAAATAATAAATAATAAAAATAATAATAGATAATCAAAAATAAAATAAGATAAATCCAAAAAATATTACAAGATAAAAAATAATAATAATAAATAAATAAATTATAATATAATAATAAATATATAACTATATAAATAAAATACATATAAATATTAACAAAACAAAAAAAAATAAATAAAGATATACATATATTAATACATAGTAATAATAAATAAATAATAAAATGCCTAAAATACAAAAAAATAAAAATAAAAATAATACAAAATAAGAACCGAATTGGGCTTACTCGTTTGGGCCAGGCCCAATTGATCCGGGCTTAGACCAAATTGGGTGTCTACAGCTGCCCCTCTTTGCACATTTTTTGTGAAACAAAAATTATGCAAAGACGTAGACACCCAATCAAGACTCAACTCAACATTTTCATTTTTTTGTTTTCTGTGTTTTTTTTATGTTTTTTTTTGTTTTTGTTTTTTACCAAAGCTCCTCTAAACAGAGGCTCAACGACTTTGAGAAACATAAATTGCTCCTCTAAACAGAGGCACCACGACTTGGAAAAGTAAATTGCTCCTCTAAACAGAGCCACCACGACTTTTGGAAAATAAATTACTCCTCTAAACAGAGGCACCACGACTTTTGGAAAGTAAATTGCTCCTTAACAAACATGTCCAAAGGAGTTGAAAGTTGTGTTTGAAGGAATTTCAGGAGATTATGCCTAAAGGTCTTATAAATCAACCCTGATACGACTTTTGGAAAGTAAATTGCTCCTTGACAAACATGTCCAAAGGAGTTGAAAGTTGTGTTTGAAGGAATTTCAGGAGATTATGCCTAAAGGTCTTATAAATCAACCCTGATACCAAAAGACATCCTATTTCAAGGATTAGGACCTTACCTGACAAGTTTCCTCTCAAATTTGCAAAATATCTTCATATCTGTCTTCTTTATGTGGGATGTTGGAACACCCCTGCTTCTTGAATTTATACACTATACTTTCTTGAAAGTAGTGCATGCTATGCAATGCATATGAATTTCAATGCATGCTATGCAGATGTTGGCCAATTAATTCCTATTCAATGTATGGTACTCAGGTTTCTCAAGCTCTTTTTTTTTTCTTGGGCATCAAACCTTTTGATTCTTTAAAGATCCAAGTACACTACTCTTCTAAGATCAAGCCAGTGTAGCTCTTAATTGTCTCTTCCACTTACATTCTTCTTGTAAGAAATCGTTTCCCAGATTCAATGTCCTAATCAGGGACTGAACATCTCGATTTTGCCTTTATCACTCTTGACTTATTCAATGTAATGTAAAAAATCTTTCATGTTGTTTTTCATTTATCAATCATTATTTTAAACTCAAAAAGTAAGAATGCATTTGCACATTTCTTCCATGGTGGGGTATTAAGAAGAAAATGATCTGAATGGTTGAGAAACAGTCATATAAAAAGACATAAAGAATGAAATAGAATGTCTCTTATTAGCAAAATGTTGACTAATTTTAGCCAAGGGAGAATTGCAAGGATAGGCATAGGGACAAAGCCCAAAATGAACAATCAGATAATCACGATAACACATCTCAAAGTTTTTTTCTAAAAACCCAATCCTCTGATGTATTTAACAACTTGGAACTCTTCCGAATTTGCTAACCTCCATATCAGCGGACTTTAAAATTTGATGCTGGATTCTCCTTATCTAATCTGCCTTTTTAGGTTTTCAACTTAGACAAACCCCCTATGACTCAAACCGCCCTTTTAGGGTTTTCGCCTTGAGTCCTTTTTCATTCACTTCTTTTTTTTTTCATTTTTTTCATCATTTTTCATTTTTTTTTGCCTTTTTTATTTTTTCAAGCATAGTATTTCTTCACAGCATCAAAATTTATAGGATGGGGTAAATCATTTCCATCCATCTCAGTCAGTATCAACGTTCCACCTGAAAAAGCCCGTCTTACCACATACGGCCTTTCCCAATTTGGAGTCCATTTTCCTCTATTATCGTGTTGGATTAGGAGAATTCTTTTCAAAACCAACTCTCTTTCTCGAAAGCAGTGGGGTCGAATCTTCTTATCATGAGCCCTCATCATTCTTTTTTGATATAGCTGACCATGACACAGTGCAGTCAATCTCTTTTCTGCTATGAAATTTAACTGCTCATAACATTCTCCAATTTAGTCAGCTTCTTTCAATTCAACTTCTTTTAAGACTCTCAAAGAGGGGATCTCTACTTCCACTGGTAGTACAACTTCCATCTCATAAACCAAAGAAAATGGGGTTGCCCCAGTAGAGGTACGAACTGACGTTTGATATGCATGCAATGCAAATGGCAACTTCTCATGCCAATCTTTGTAAGTCTTAGTCATCTTCTCTAAAATCCTCTTTATGTTCTTATTGGCTACCTCAACTGCCCCATTCATTTTCGGATGTTATGGTGTCGAGTTATGATGCTTGATCTTGTATTGAGCACATATTTCTTGCATCATCTTACTATTTAAATTCTTAGCATTGTCTGAAATAATTCTCTCTGAAAGTCCATATCTACAGATGATCTCTTTCTTTATGAATTTACAAACCACGGAGCGTGTCACATTTACATATGATGCTGCTTCTACCCATTTTGTGAAGTAATCTATCATCACAAAAATGAATATGTGCCGGTTAGAAGCCTTTGGGTGATTGGGCCAATGACATCCATGCCCCACTTTGAAAATGGCAATGGTGGTGCCATAAAATGTAAAGCAGATGATGGAGCATGGATCTTATTAGCATATATCTGGCATTTATGGCATTTACGAGCATAGTCAATGCAATCATTCTCCATCATCAACCAGTAATATCCCGCTCTCATGATCTGTCTTGCCATCACATGTCCACTAGTATGTGCCCCACATATTCCATCATGCACCTCTTTAATGATTTTCTTCACTTCAATCTTATTTACGCACCTCAATAATACTTGATCCTTGCTTCTTTTGTACAGGACATCCTCATCCAGGAAAAAGCTCATAGCCAATCTTTGGATGACCCTTTTATCATTTTCTGTTGCTTGAACTGGATACTGCTGATCCTTGACATACTGTAAGATGTCATAATACCAGGGCTTTCCGTCTTCTTCTCCCTCTATATTAGAACAATAAGTTGGTATATCCTTAACATCTAACTTGATGGGCTGAATGTCGATATTATCGTTAATTCGAATCATTGCAGCCAGAGTAGCCAATGCGTCAACAATCAAATTCTCTTCTCGAGGTAAGTGATCAAACTGGATATCTTCAAATTATTTCATCAACTCTAGAATATACTTATGATACAGAATGAGTTTTGAATCTCTCGTCTCCCATTCTCCTTTCAATTGATATGTGACTAGAGCTGAGTCTCCAAACACTTTCAGTACTTTCACTTTTCTATCTATAACAGCTTGGAAGCCCATGACACATGCCTCATATTCAGCGATGTTATTTGTGCAATTAAAATTTAAACTCGCTGTTACAGGACAGTATTGTTCTTTTAGAGAAATTAAAATTACCCCAATTCCATGCCCCAAGGCATTAGCAGCTCCATCACCTTACATGGTCATAAAAGTAGTCTTTTCCATATCCTTCGCAGCCATTTTTATCTGATTATACCCCGAAAAACCATCCATAAAGGAGAAAATTGAATGATTAGCCGTGTTATCTACCAGTGTGTCAATATGAGGGCAGGATGTGCAAGCCGGGGATCGGCTGAATCCCCTTCAGCGTGTTGCCAATCCTGCTATGCAACCCTCCGTCCGATCTGATCTTAGACTGGGAATGAACTCCGTATGCCTAAGCCAACCGACGAAACGAACGGGGGGCAGGTGGGCACTACGTCGGCCAGAGAGGCGGGATGCGCAAGCCATGGATCGATAGGGTGGTAGGTGGGTTTAGGCACATCTTTATATTTCTGCAATGCCAATGCCATTTTTATGGCTTGTAAATTCATACAATGGTCCCTTAAGCCTTCATGTGAAGTTTCATGGCAAGACAACTCGTTTTCTATTTTCCTCGATTTTTGAAACATTTTATGGTTTGGGATTTTTTTAAATTTTTTTAGAAGGAGTTTCAGCCCCAAACATGGTAGACATGATTGTTGTATTTTTGTTGGCATGCACAAAAAAATTCAGCTAAAAACTCAAAGTGTACAGGATTTTGTGACCATTTGAAAAGAGTGTCCCCTTTTAAGACACTTTAATGGCTACTGGTAGCAAACCTGTAAAATCTCAAATGCTCTTTAAGGGGGTGTGAGTTCTCCAGGTTTGATGAGGGATAGGGGGCAAATATAAGGGCTAAGTACCAAAACCCATTTCACATCATGTACGCACACCCCCTGCCCTCCCAATCGTCAGAACCCCAATGCTGCCGGTCAGGTTCTTCGACGATGCTCCGGTGATAGTGCCCTGGGCGAAAAAAATATGACACCAGCACATGCCCGAGCCCAGCATGTGCACCCACAACCATTGGTCCGTTCCGATCTTAGACTGGGAATGAACTCCGCATGCCTAAGTCAACCCACGAAATGAGCGTGCGGCCGCTCAGCCGACCAGAGGGGCAGGATGCGCAAGTCGGGGATCAGCCGAGTCCCCCTCAGCGTGCTGTCGATCCTGCTATTGTAACCCTCAGTCCGGTCCAATCTTAGACTAGGAATGAACTCCGTATGCCTAAGCCAACTGACGAATTGAGTGGACGGGCAGGCAGGCACTACGCCGGCCAGAGAGGCGCGATGCGCAAGTCGTGGATCGATAGGGTGGTAGGTGGGTTTAGGCACATCTTCATATTTCTGCCATGCCAATGCCATTTTTATGGCTTGTAAATTCATACAATGGTCCCTTAAGCCTTCATGTGAAGTTTCATGGCAAGACGACTCATTTTCTATTTTTCACGATTTTTGAAACTTTTTACGATTCGAGATTTTTTTTTTATTTTTTCAGAAGGAGTTTTGACGCCAAACTTGGTAGACGTGATCCTTGTATTTTTTTGGGCATGCACAAAAAGTTCAGCTAAAAACTCGAAGTGTATAGGATTTTGTGACCATTTGAAAAAAGTGTCCCCATTTCAGACACTTTAATGGCTACTGGCAGCAAACCTGTAAAATCTCAAAAGCTCTTTAAGGGGGTGTGAGTTCTCGAGGTTTGATGAGGGTTAGGGGGCCAATATAAGGGCCAAGTACCAGCACCCATCGCACATCATCTGCACACACCCCCCCGGACCCCCAAATCGTCGGAACCCCAATGCTGTCGGTCAAGTTCTCCGACGATGCTCCGGCGATGGTGCCCTGTGTGAAAAAAAATGCCACACCAGCACATGCCCGAGCCCAGCTTGTGCACCTGCAACCCTTGGTCCGGTCTGATCTTAGACTGGGAATGAACTCCGTATGCCTAAGTCAACCTACGAAACGAGCGTACGAGCGTTCAGCCGGCCAGAAGGGCAGGATGCGCAAGCTGGGGATCGGTCGGGTCCCCCTTTGCATGCTGTCGATCCTGCTGCTGCAACCCTCAGTCTGGTCCAATCATAGACTGGGAATGAACCCCATATGCCTAAACCAACCGACGAAACGGGCACTACGTTGGCCAGAGAGACGGGATGCGCAAGCCGTGGATCGATAGGGTGGTAGGTGGGTTTAGGCGCATCTTCATATTTTTGCCATGCCAATGCCACTTTTATGGCTTGTAAATTCATACAATGGTCCCTTAAGCCTTCATGTGAAGTTTCATGGCAAGACGACTCATTTTCTATTTTTCATGATTTTCAAAACTCTTTACGGTTCAAGATTTTTTAAAATTTTTCAGAAGCAGTTTTGGCCCCAAACTTGGTAGACGTGATCCTTGTATTTTTTTGGGCATGCACAAAAAAATTCAGCTAAAAACTCAAAGTGTACAGGATTTTGTGACCATTTGAAAAAAGTGTCCCCATTACAAATACTTTAACGGCTACTTGCAGCAAACCTGTAAAATCTCAAATTCTCTTTAAGGGGGTGTGAGTTCTAGAGGTTTGATGAGGGATAGGGGGCCAATATAAGGGCCAAGTACCAACACCCATCGCACATCATCTGCGCATACCCCCCGGCCCCCGCCAATCATCGGAACCCCATTGCCGTCGATCTGGTTTTCCGACGATGGTCCAATGATGGCACCCCAGGCGAAAAAAATGCGACACCAGCACCTGCCCGAGCCCAGCATGTGCACCCGTAACCCTCAGTCCGGTCTGATCTTAGATTGGCAATGAACTCTGTATGCCTAAGTCAACCCACGAAATGAGCGTGTGGGCGCTCAGCCGACCAGAGGGGTAAGATGCGTAAGCAGAGGATCGGTCGGGTCCCCCTCAGCGTGCTACCGATCCTATTGTCACAACCCCCAACCCCATCCAATCTTAGACTGGAAATGAACTCCGTATGCCTAAGCCAACCAACAAAACGAACGGGTGGGCGGGTGGGCACTACGTCGGCCAGAGAGACGGGATGCGCAAGCCGTGTATCGATAGGGTCATAGGTGGGTTTAGGCACATCTTCATATTTATACCATGCCAATGCCATTTTTATGGCTTGTAAATTCATACAATGGTCCCTTAAGCCTTCATGTGAAGTTTCATGGCAAGACGACTCGTTTTTTATTTTTCACGATTTTAGAAACTTTTTACGGTTCGGGATTTTTTAAAGATTTTTTCAAAAAGCGTTTTGGCCCCAAAC
Source organism: Durio zibethinus (assembly GCF_002303985.1). The sequence goes on along the minus strand of NW_019168015.1, from coordinate 1,834,213 downwards.
TTGGTAAACATGATCCTTGTAATTTTTTTCACATGCACAAAACAATTCAGCTAAAAACTCGAAGTGTACAGCATTTTGTGACCATTTGAAAAAAGTGTCCCCATTTCAGACACTTTAATGGCTACTGGCAGCAAACCTGTAAAATCTCAAATGCTCTTTAAGGGGGTGTGAGTTCTCGAGGTTTGATGAGGGATAGGGGGCCAATATAAGGGCCAAGTACCAGCACCCATTGCACATCATGTGCGCACACCCCCCACCCCCCAATCGTCGGAACCCTAATACCGCCGGTCAGGTTCTCCGATGATGCTCCGACGATGGTGCCCCGAGCGAAAAAAAATACGAAACCAGCACATGCCCGAGCCCAGCATGTGCACCCATAACCCTCGGTCCGGTCCGATCTTAGATTGGGAATGAACTCTGTATGCCTAAGTCAACCCACGAAATGAGCATGCAGGCACTTAGCCGGCCAGAGGGGCAGGATGTGCAAGCCGGGGATCAGTCGGGTCCCCCTCAGCGTGCTATCGATCCCGCTGCCGCAACCCTCAGTCCAGTGTGATCTTAGACTAGGAATGAACTCCGTATGCCTAAGCCAACCGACGAAACGAGAGGGCGGACGGGCGGGCACTAAGTCGGCCAGAGGGACGGGATGCGCAAGCCGTGGATCGATAGGGTCGTAGGTGGGTTTAGGCACATCTTCATATTTCTGCCATGCCAATACCATTTTTATGGCTTGTAAATTCTTACAATGGTCCCTTAAGCCTTCATGTGAAGTTTCATGGCAAGACGAATCATTTTCTATTTTTCACGATTTTTGAATCTTTTCACTGTTTGGGATTTTTTAAAATTTTTTTGAGAAGGCATTTTGGCCCCAAACTTGGTAGACATGATCCTTGTATTTTTATGGGCATGCACAAAAAAATTCAGCTAAAAAATTGAAGTATATAGGATTTTGTGACCATTTGAACAAAGTGTCCCCATTTCAGACACTTTAATGGCTACTGGCAGCAAACCTGTAAAATCTCAAATGCTCTTTAAGGTGGTGTGAGTTCTCAAGGATTGATGAGGGATAGTGGGCCAATATAAGGGCCAAGTACCAGTACCCATCGCACATCATGTGCTTACAACCCCCCGGCCCCCGTAATCATTGGAACCCCAATGTCGTCGTTTAGGTTCTCCGGCGATGCCCCGGCGTTGGTGCCCCGGGTGAAAAAAAATGTGGCACCAGCACATTCCCTAGCCCAGTATGTGCACTCGTAACCCTCGGTCTGGTCCGATCTAAGACTGGGAATGAACTCCGTATGCTTAGACTAGGAATGAACTCCGTATGCCTAAGTCAACCCACGAAACGAGTCTGCGGGCGCTCAGCAGGCCAGAGGGGCAAGATGCGTAAGTCGGGGATCGATCGGGTCCCCCTCAGAGTGCTGTTGATCTTGCTGCCGCAACCCTCAGTCTGATCTGATCTTAGACTGGGAATGAATTTCGCATGACTAAGCCAACCGATGAAACGAGCGAGCGGGCGGGCGGACACTAAGCTGGCCAGAGGGGTGGGATGCGCAAGCCGTGGATCGATAGCGTCGTAGGTGGGTTTTGGCACATCTTTATATTTCTGCCATGCCAATGCCATTTTTATGGCTTGTAAATTCATACAATGGTCCCTTAAGGCTTCATGTGAAGTTTCATGCCAAGACGACTCGTTTTCTATTTTTCACGATTTTTGAAACTTTTTACGATTCAAGATTTTTTTTTAATTTTTTCAGAAGGATTTTTTGCCCCAAACTTGGTAGACGTCATCCTTTTATTTTTGTTGGCATGCACAAAAAAATTCAGCTAAAAACTCAAACTATACAGGATTTTGTGACCATTCGAAAAAGTGTCCCCATTTCAGACACTTTAATGCTTACTGGCAGCAAACCAGTAAAATCTCAAATGCTCTTTAAGGGGGTGTGAGTTTTCAAGGTTTGATGAGAGATAGGGGGCCAATATAAGGGCCAAGTACCAGCACCCATCACACATCATGTGCGCACAGCCCGTCGCCCCCCCAATCGCTAGAACCCCAATGCCGCCGGTCAGGTTCTCCGACGATGCTCCGACGATGGTGCCCCGGGTGAAAAAAAATGCGGCACCAGCACATGCCCGAGCCCAACATGTGCACCCGCAACCCTCGGTCCGATCCGATCTTGGAATTGGAATGAACTTCGTATGCCTAAGTCAACCCACGAAACAAGTGTGCGGGCGCTCAGCCGGCCAGAGGGGCAGGATGCGCAAGCCAGGGATAGGCCGGGTCCCCATCAGCGTGCTGCCGATCCTACAGCTGCAACCTTCTGTCCGGTCTGATATTAGACTGGGAATGAACTCTGTATGCCTAAGCCAACTGACGAAACGAGCAGACGGGTGGGCGGGCACTACGTCGGCCGGAGAGGCGGGATGCGCTAGCAATGGATCGATAGGGTGGTAGGTGGGTTTAGGCACATCTTCATATTTCTGCCATGTCAATGCCATTTTTATGGCTTGTAAATTCATATAATGGTCCCTTAAGCCTTCATGTGAAGTTTCATGGCAAGACGACTTGTTTTCTATTTTTCACGATTTTTGAAACTTTTTACGGTTTGGGATTTTTTAAATTTTTTCAGAAGGCTTTTTGGCCCCAAACTTGGTAGAAGTGATCCTTGTATTTTTGTGGGCATGCACAAAAAAGTTCAGCTAAAAACTCAAAGTGTACAAGATTTTGTGACCATTTGAAAAAAGTGTCCCCATTTTAGACACTTTAATGGCTACTGGTAGCAAACCTGTAAAATCTCAAATGCTCCTTAAAGGGGTGTGAGTTCTCGACGTTTGATGAGGGATAGGGGGCCAATATAAGTGCCAAGTACCAGCACACATCACACATCATGTGCACAAACACCCCCCGACCCCCCCAATCGTCGGAACCCCAATGCCGTCGGCGAGGTTCTCCGGTGATGCTGCCCTGGGCAAAAACCAATACGATACCAGCACATGCCCGAGCCCAACCTGTTCACCCGCAACCCTCGGTCGGGTCTGATCTTAGACTGGGAATGAACTCCATATGCTTAGGCTGGGAATGAACTCCGTATGCCTAAGTCAACCCACGAAACGAGCGTACGGCGCTCAGCCGGCCAGAGGGGCAGGATGCGTAAGCCGGGGATCGACCGGGTCCCCCTCAACGTGCTGCCAATCCTGCTACAGTAACCCTTCATTTGGTCCAATCTTAGACTGGGAATGAACTCCATATGCCTAAACCAACTGATGAAACGAGCGGGCGGGCGGGCAGGCACTACGTCGGCTAGAGAGGCGGGATGCGCAAGCTGTGGATCGATAGGATGGTAGGTGGGTTTAGGCACCTCTTCATATTTCTGCCATGCCAATGCCATTTTTATGGCTTGTAAACTCATACAATGGTCCCTTAAGCCTTCATGTGAAGTTTCATGGCAAGACGACTTGTTTTCTATTTTTCACGATTTTAAAACTTTTTACGGTTCGGGATTTTTTAAAAATTTCTTCAGAAGGAGTTTTGCCCCCAAACTTGGTAGACGTGATCCTTGTATTTTTGTTGGCATGCACAAAAAAATTCAGCTAAAAACTTGAAGTGTACAGGATTTTGTGACCATTTGAAAAAAATGTCCCCATTTCAGACACTTTAATGGCTACTAGCAGCAAACTTGTAAAATCTCAAATCCTCTTTAAGGGGGTGTGAGTTCTCGAGGTTTGATGAGGGATATGGGGCCAATATAAGGGCCAAGTACCAGCACCCATCGCACATCATGTGCACACACCCCCCGACCCCCCTAATCGCCAGAACCCCAATGCCGTCGGTCAGGTTATCTGTCGATGCTCCGGCAATGGTGGCCCGGGCGAAAAAAAATGCGGCACCAGCACATGCTCGAGCCTAGCATGTGCACCCGCAACCCTCGGTCTGGTCTGATCTTAGACTGGGAATGAACTTCTTTTGCTTAGACTGGGAATGAACTCCGTATGCCTAAGTCAACTCACGAAACGAGCGTGCGGGCGCTCAGCCGGCCAGAGGGGCAGGATGCGCAAGCCAGGGATCAGTCGGGTCCCCCTCAGAGTGCTGCCGATCCTACTGTCGCAACCCTCGGTCCGGTCTGATCTTAGACTGGGAATGAACTCCGTATGCCTAAGCCAACTGATGAAACGAGCGGGCGATCGGGCGGGCACTACGCCGGCCAAAGAGGCAGGATGCGCAAGCCGTGGATCGATAGCGTGGTAGGTGGGTTTAGGCACATCTTCATATTTTTGCCATGCCAATGCCATTTTTATGGCTAGTAAATTCATACAATGGCCCCTTAAGCCTTCATGTGAAACTTTTGAAACTTTTTACATTTCGAGATTTTTTAAAATTTTTTTTAGAAAGAGTTTTGGCCCCAAACTTGGTAGACGTGATCCTTGTATTTTTTTGGGCATGCACAAAAAAATTTAGCTAAAAACTTGAAGTGTATAGGATTTTGTGACCATTTGAAAAAAGTGTCCCCATTTCAGACACTTTAATGGCTACCGACAGCAAACCTGTAAAATCTCAAATGCTCTTAAAGGGGGTGTGAGTTCTCAAGGATTGATGAGGGATAGGCGGCCAATATAAGGTCCAAGTACCAGCACCCATCGCACATCATGTGAGCACCCATCGCACATCATGTGCGCACTCCCCTCCGGCCCCCCAATCACTGGAACCCCAATGCCGTCGGTCAGGTTCTCTGGTGACGCTCCGACGATAGTGCCCCGGGCAATATGTGAACCCTTAACCCTTGGTCTAGTTCGATCTGAGACTAGGAATGAACTCCGTATGCTTAGACTGGAATGAACTCCGTATGCCTAAGTCAACCCATGAAACGAGCGTACGGGCGCTCAGTCGGCCAGAGGGACAGGATGCGCAAGACGGGGATCGGCCAGGTCCCCCTCAACATGCTGTCAAACCTGCTGCCACAACCTTCAGTCCGGTCTGATCTTACATTGGGAATGAACTTCATATTCCTAAGCCAACCGATGAAACGAGCGGGAAGGTGGGCGGGCGGGCGGGCACTTCGCCAGCCAGATCGACGGGATGCGCAAGCCGTGGATCGATAGGATGGTAGGTGGGTTTAGGCACATCTTCATATTTCTACCTTGCCAATACCATTTTTATGGCTTGTAAATTCATACAATGGTCCCTGAAGCCTTCATGTGAAGTTTCATGGCAAGACGACTCGTTTTCTATTTTTCACGATTTTTAAAACTTTTTACGGTTCAAAATTTTTTTAAAATATTTTCAGAAGGATTTTTGGCCCCAAAATTGGTAGACGTGATCCTTGTATTTTTTTTGGCATGCAAAAAAAACATTCAACTAAAAACTCGAAGTGTACAGGATTTTGTGACCATTTGAAAAAGTGTCCCCATTTCAGACACTTTAATGGCTACCGGCAGCAAACTTGTAAAATCTCAAATGCTCTTTAAGGGGGTGTGAGTTCTCGAGCTTTGATGAGGGATAGGGACCCAATATAAAGGCCAAGTACCGGCACCGATCGCACATCATGTGCGCACACCCCCTGGCCCCCCAATCGTCGGAACCCCAATGCCACCGGTCGAGTTCTCCGACGATGCTCCAGCGATGGTACCCCGGGTGAAAAAAATGTGGCACCAGCACATGCCCGAGCCCAGTATGTGCATCGTAACCCTTGGTCTGGTTCGATCTTAGACTGGGAATGAACTCCGTATGCCTAAGACAACCCACGAATTGAGCGTGCGGGCACTTAGCCAGCCAGAGGGGCAGGATGCACAAGCCAAGGATCGGTCGGGTCCCCCTTAGCGTGCTGCCGATCCTGCTGCCGCAACCCTTGGTCCGGTCTGATCTTAGACTAGGAATGAACTCTGTATGCCTAAGCCAACCGACAAAACGAGCGGGCGGGCAGGCGAGCACTGTGTCGCCCAGAGAGGCAGGACGCGTAAGCCGTGGATCGATAGGGTGGTAGGAGGGTTTAGGCACATCTTGATATTTCTGCTGTGCCAATGCCATTTTTATGGCCTGAAAATTCATACGAAGGTCGCTTAAGCCTTCATGTGAAGTTTTACGACAAGACGAATCGTTTTTTATTTTTCACGATTTTTGAAACTTTTTATGGTTCGGGATTTTTTTAAAATTTTTTTAGAAGGGGTTTTAGCCCCAAACTTGGTAGACGTGATCCTTGTATTTTTGTGGGCATGCACAAAAAAGTTCAACTAAAAACTCAAAGTGTACAGGATTTTGTGACCATTTGAAAAAAGTGTCCCCATTTCAGACACTTTAATGGCTATTGGCAGCAAACCTATAAAATCTCAAATGCTCTTTAAGGAGGTGTGAGTTCTCGAGGTTTGATGAGGGAGAGGGGGCCAATATAAGGGCCAAGTACCAGCACCCATCGCACATCATGTGTGCACAGCCCCCGGCCCCCCAATCACCAGAACACAGTGCTGCCGGTCAGGTTCTCCAGCGATGCTCCGACGATGGTGCCCCGGGTGAAAAAAATGCAGCACCAGCACATGCCCGAGCCCAGCATGTGCACCAGCAACCCTTGGTCCAGTCCGATCTTAGACTGGGAATGAACTCCGAATTCTTAGACTGGGACTGAACTCCGTATGCCTAAGTCAACCCATGAATCGAGTGTACGGGCGCTCAGTCGGCCAGAGGGGCAGGATGCGTAAGCCGGGGACCGGTCGGGTCCCTCTTAGCGTACTGTCAATCCTACTGCTGCAACCCTCAGTCCAGTCTGATCTTAGACTGGGAATGAACTCCGTATGCCTAAGCCAACCGACAAAACGAGTAGGCGGGCGGGTAGGCACTACGCCAGCCAGAGAGGCGGGATGCGCAAGCCGTGCATCGATAGGGTGGCATGTGGGTTTAGGCATATCTTCATATTTCTGCCATGCCAATGCCATTTTTAGGGGCTTGTAAATCAAAGCAATGGCCCCTAAGCCTTCTTGTGAAAGTTTCCCATGGCAAGACGACATGTTTCCTATTTTTCACGGATTTTGAAACTTTACGGTTTGAGATTTTTTTTAAATTTTTTCAGAAGGAGTTTTGGCCCCCAAACTTGGCAGACGTGATCCTTGCCATTTTGTTGGCATGCACCAAAAAATTCAGGCTAAAAACTCGAAGTGTACAGGATTTTGGTGACCATTTGATAAAAGTATCCCGCATTCAGACACTTTAATGGCTACTCCTAGCAGCAAACGCCTGTAAAATTTCAAATGCTCTTACGGGGGTGTGAGTTCTCGAGGTTTGATGAGGGAATAGAACATTTAATGGCTACTGCAGCAAACCTGTAAAATTTCAAATGCTCTTAAGGGGGTGTGAGTTCTCGAGGTTTGATGAGGGATAGAGGGCCAATATAAGGGCCAAGTACCAGCACCCATTGCACATCATGTGCGCACATCCCCCGGCCCCCCCAATCGTTGGAACCCCAATGCCGTCGGTTAGGTTCTCTGACGAAGCTCCGGCGATGGTGCCTTGGGCGAAAAAAAATACGGCACCAGAACATGCCTGAGCCCAACATGTGCACCCGTAACCCTCGGTACAGTTCAACTTAGACTGGGAATGAACTCCGTATGCCTAAGTCAACCCACGAATCGAGCGTGCGGGCACTCGAGACAAGATGCACAAGCCAAGGATCGATCGGGTCCCCCTCAATGTGCTGCCAATCCTGCTGTCACAACCCTCTGTCCGCTCTAATCTTAGACTGGAATGAACTCCGTATGCCTAAGCCAACCAACGAAATGAGTGGGCGGGCGAGCGGGAACTACGCCGGCCAGAGAGGTGGGATGCGTAAGCCGTGGATCGATAGGGTGGCAGGTGGGTTTAGGCACATCTTCATATTTCTACCATGCCAATGCCATTTTTATGGCTTGTAAATTCATACAATGGTCCTATTCATACAATGGTCCTTTAAGCCTTCACGTGAAGTTTCATGACAAGAAGACTCATTTTCTATTTTTCATAATTTTTGAAACTTTTTACGGTTCAAGATTTTTTTTAAATTTTTTCAGAAGGAATTTTGGCCCTGAACTTGGTAGACGTGATCCTTGTATTTTTGTTGCCATGCACAAAAAAATTCAGCTAAAAACTCGGAGTGTACAGGATTTTGTGACCATTTGAAAAAAGTGTCCCCATTTCAGACACTTTAATGGCTACTGGCAGCAAACCTGTAAAATCTCAAATGCTCTTTAAGGGGGTGTGAGTTCTCAAGGTTTGATGAAGGATAGGGGGCCAATATAAGGGCCAGGTACTAGCACCCATCGCACATCATATGCGCACAGCCCCCCTGGCCCCCCCAATCGTTGGAAGCCCAATTCTGTCGGTCAGATTCTCCGACGATGCTCCGGTGATGGTGGCTCGGGCGAAAAAAATACGGCACCAGCACATGCCCGAACCCAGCATGTGCACCTGCAACCCTTGGTCCGGTCTGATCTTAGACTGGGAATGAACTCTGTATGCTTAGACTGAAAATGAACTCTATATGCCTATGTTAACCCACGAAACGAGCGTGCAGGCACTTAGCCGACCAGAGGGGCAGGATGCGCAAGTCGGGGATCGGTCAAGTCCCCCTCAGCATGCTACCGATCTTGCTGTCGCAACCCTCGATCCGGTCTGATCTTAGACTGGGAATGAACTCCGTATGCCTAATCCAACCGACGAAACGAGTGGGCGGCTGGGCGGGCACATCTTCATATTTTTGTCGTGAATCGATAGGTGGGTTTAGGCACATCTTCATATTTTTGCCGTGCCAATGCCATTTTTATGGCTTGTAAATTCAGACAATGTCCCTTGAGCCTTCATGTGAAGTTGCATGGCAAGACGACTCGTTTTTTATTTTTCCACTATTTTTGGAAACTTTTTTACGGTTTCAAGGAATTTTTTTTTAAATTTTTTTCAGGAAGAATTTTTTAGCCCCAAACTTGGTAGACGTGATCCTTGTATTTTTTTTGGCATTCACAAAAAAATTCGGCTAAAAACTCCAAGTGTACAGGATTTTGTGACCATTTGAAAAAAGTCTCCCCATTTCAGACACTTTAATGGCTACTGGTAACAAACCTGTAAAATCTCAAATGCTTTTTAAGGGGGTGTGAGTTCTTGAGGTTTGATGAGGGATAGGGGGCCAATATAAGGGCCAAGTACCAGCACCCAACACACATCATGTGCGCACACCCCCCAGGCCCCCCAATCGTCAGAACTCCAATGCCGTCGGTCAGGTTCTCCGATGATGATCCAGCGATGGTGCCCCGGGCGAAAAAAATTTGGGCACCAGCACATGCTCGATCCCAGCATGTGCACCTGG
>NW_019168015.1:1801817-1823896 GCF_002303985.1 Durio zibethinus | reverse complement strand
AGGGGGTATGAGTTCTCAAGGTTTCTTGAGGGATTGTAGACACCCAATTTGGTCCAAGCCTAGATCAATTGGGCCTGGCCCAAATGGGTAAGCCCAATTCGGTTCTTATTTTGTATTATTTTTATTTTTTTTTGTATTTTAGGCATTTTGTTATTTATTTATTATTACTATGTATTAATATATGTATATGTTTTTTTTTTTTTTTTTTGTTAATATTTATATGTTTTTTATTTTTATAGTTACATATTTATTATTATATTATAATTTATTTATTTATTTATTTTTTATCTTGTAATATTTTTTGGATTTATCTTATTTTATTTTTGATTATCTGTTATTATTTTTTTTCTTTTTCGTTTATCTGATTATTATTTTTTTTTCTTTTTTTGAGGCTGTGATTGAAGGCTAAAGAATCTTACTGTGAATGGAGATTCAATCAGAAGAGTTCAGATTGGATTCAAAGATTGAATCCCCGTCCAAAGAGGAATTGGGATTGATCAGGAACTCTTGATCAATCCCTACAAAAAGGACCTCCTGGAACAGAAGAAAAACACAAAAAAGAACAGTGAGCAAAGCCACTGATTTGAAGAAAAGGGGTGTATAGAAAGCTAAGAAAAGGTTTAGAAGGGTTCTGGGAATTAGCAGAAATTTTTTGAAGATTTTTGGCGTTTTTTTTTTCTGGGAATTTCTGGAAAATTCTAGATTTTGGTTGAATTTTCTGGTGAAAGTTGCATTTTTCGATGAAAATTCTAGCCAACTTTGAAGTTTTCGGCAAGCTGCCCAGTTTTCGGTGAAGGATCCCAGAAACCGACCAACTTTCGATGAACTTCCGGTGAAAAACCTAGATTTCAGTGAAATTTTCCAAAATCCGGTGAAAATTCAACCGAAGTTCTTCGACCTTTTTAGAGAGAAGCGAGAGAAAATGGAAGACGAGAGAGAGAGGGGAGGAGCTTTCTACCAAAAAATAGAGGGAAGAGCCTTATATATCCTCCTAAAACGACGTCGTTTTTGCGTTAAGTGACCCAGAGGATCCGCACGTTTTCTTGCGGCTAAGCAACAAATCATTCTTTTCTTTTCTTTTTCTATTTTAATTTTGATTTGATTTTTCTGAAATATCCCGACGACGGAGCTCTGCAAGTGAAACAGTAGTTTTTTCTTGCATACTCTTTAGGTGAGGGAATTTTTCTTAAATTTTTCTGTAAAAGTATTAGAGTCAATCTGAGAATAATTTCCAATAATTAATTACTGGGTAAATTTTTAAGGCTATTTGGATAACACAAAGTTATGCTGTGTACCATCTTTTTGATGGGCGTTGTGAGGGTGCTATAACCTTCCTCACACGTAACCGAACTCTCGAACTCTATTCTGTTAGTAGACCTGAACCTATTCTTTTAGGGGCCCTTAAACTTAGTGTTCCCTGAAAGGACATATTCTTTAGGTGGCCAATCGCACCTAGATAAAAAAAGATTGGTGGCGACTCCTAAAAGTCAATGTCTAGCGATAGATCCCTAGATCTAGACGTTATGACAGCTTGGCGACTCCGCTGGGGACACTGAGAGTCAGGCCAGCAAATAATTTGTGTTATCCAAAAGCCTAATAAAATTGAACCTGTTTGTATATATGTGTTAATATTCATTCATGTTTATTTACCTTATTAATTATGTGATTCATATGCATGTGCATAACATGAGCTCTACACCCGAGCTCCATCCCTCTAGGAGGGAGTAAAGTACCTATTGCTTTCGTGAGGTCTAATGCCTCCGCAGTGGCTAGCGAAATACTCCCACTCAAATTGAACCTTTTCCGCTTGTAGCTTGTAATGGGTGAGGATTAGGGTGCCTTACTAGTCTGTAATGGACAAGGATGTAAGGAACAATTTGAGGACCTTTAGACTTTGACCCTAAAACTGCATATAGTGAACCTTAAGAGAGCCTAACCTATAGATAGAGCCATCACTCTTCCCTTTTAGAATTGACCAAAAGCATAGGGTTCATCCCTTTTTACTTTGTGTAATTTTACTTAGTTTATTTTTCTTTTTCTGGGTATAACTAAATTTTTCTTATTCTTTTGCATTGGTTCATATGCATATCATAAAGTTGCTAAAGAAAAATTTGCTTGAAAAACGTTCTTCAACAAGTTTTTTTTCATGGACGCCAATGAACGCTTAGTTTGTTTTTCATCAGTATTAGCACCCTGTGGGACACCTAATGAAGTAAGGGCCCAGTCAGAAAAGATTCAACTGAAGATGGGAGATTGCTTGCCAATTGGGTATGATTTTACTCTGCCTCAAGAAACATCTATCCTCCTCAAACAGAACAATTTAGGGGATTTGGTTCATATCTGGAAGAAAATGAGTCCATCAAGACAAGAGCAGTTTTGTCAGAAACATGGGCATATAGCACACCTTCTAGCAGTGGTTGTTGATGATCAACTAATTAGAGCTGTAAGACAATTATGGGATCCTGCATACAAGTGTTTCATCTTTAACGAAGCTGATATGACTCCCACCATAGAAGAATATTCGGTCTTGTTGGGTTTGCATCTCAAGACTCCTGACAAGATATATGCCAAAAAACATAAGTAAGGATTTCGTAAAAGTCTGGCTCAACTCATGGGGATAGATAAGGAAATTGTGGATTCTCATACGAAGAAGAAACAAGAACAGGTTTGCCTACCTTAGAAGTTTTTTCATGAGTTTCTGATGCAACATGCCAATGAAGAACAAGGGTTAGATGTATTTGCCTTGGCTATATACGGACTGGTAATCTTTCCAAAGGTTTTGGGACATATTGAGATAGCGGTGGTTGATTTCTTCGAAAGTGTGATCAATGGCTATAATCCTTCAATGGTAATATCAGCAGAGACTATCAGATCTTTGAGTTATTGTTGTCGGAATGGAGGGCGTTTCATAGGATGCATACAGTTATTGTACTTATGGATGAAAAGCCATTTTGAACAAGGAAATGGTGCTTTCTCGAAGCTTTACATCCGTAATCATTTTTTGATCAAAGAATTCTATGAAAGTGGGTGGTCAAAGCGGAAGTCTAAACAAGAATAGATAACTTTCTTACAAAAGTTGGAAAGTACCAGGGTGAGATGGTTGGCCCCATGGATGAATCGTGAGCCTATGTTGTATCAATGTGGGGATAGTATAGTGGTTCCACTTTTAGGTTTATGGGGAGTAACGAATTATGCACCACTCCTAGTGAGAAGGCAATTGGGGGGAAAACAGTTTATTCCCAATGACTTATGGGCTTCATCAGTTAGATTTCTCTTACAGTGAGCCTAAAGCATTTCAAATGATGAATGAGATGATTAAAGCATGGAAAAATCCCCGAAGAGTGAGTCCTGGACCGTTCACTGAAAAAGTCACCCCAGGTTACTTGGTTTGGAGAACAAAAAAAAGACAAGAAATGGTATTCACTTATGAAATCTCTCAACCACCAACAGAAGAAAAACTTGAAGAGACACCATCAGAATTAGAGCTGGCAACAAAAGAATTTGAGTATGAAAAGAGCAAGTTAAAGCAAGAGATTCAGAAACTTCAAGAAAAAAAAGGCCAGTGGAAGGGTAGAGTCGAAAGTTATGAAGTTAAAGTTCACAAGATTGCTAGAGAACGAGATACAGCTACTGAAGACCTAGCAAAGTTACACCATGAGCATAAGAGGCTATGTGTGAGAGAAAGAGCCAAAGAGATAACCATTGTTGAGCTGACTGAGGAAAATGCAAGATTGAAACAAAAGTATGCCAAATTGGAAGAAGAAAGCACCGAAGCATAGGCAAAAATTAACATGCTAAACAATTATTTGAGCAGGCTAAGTCAAAAGTTGGATGAACAAAGAGACCACATCGCTGCATTGGTTAGAGAACATAAAGAATTATCATACCAAGTCTAGTGTGGTAAAAGAGAGAACTTAGGAAGGTAGAAATACATTGAGCACTTAACAACCCAAATCCATAAAGGGGTATGTAAGGCAAGAGAGATGGTGGAAGAGGCAGAGGCATTAAGACAAGTAGTGGCCCCAGTAAGAGAATATGGACAGTGTCTCTTGAACTTCATAGAAGAAGACAAAGCCAGTATGAACAGATCAAGCAATTTTATGGCTATAATTCTAGGATGATAAACCCAATGTAGATCAAAGTTTTTTTGGAATAAATGAAATCTTTTAGTTGAATACCGTTTTAAGGTAAATGTTCTTTGCATACATGCATTTTTCATTCATTTCATTCCCTTTCATTACACTTAACAAAGTAACCATGTGATGATCATGCAAATTTACTAATTCTAAGATATGGTACTCAAGGTTCTAGGATAGCTCCATCTAGCGAAAATCTTGCCCATCGACACAACACAAGATCTAGAGTAAGGCAAATGGAGCAGAAAAATTCCCATAGATTTGAAAAGATAGAAAAAGCATAGGAGAAGATTGAAAGTGAGCTAAGCAAGATTCTAGAGGCTCTTAATAACATGAATAAAGGAAAAAGAGTTGAAGAAAATACAAGCCAGCAAGTTCCCCATTACAAGAAATGGTTGACCCTTTGTATCCTCCAGGTTTTGGCCCACCTCAAGCCCAGTCTGCTCAAGAGGTCCCACCATAACACTTCGCATATTCGACATATCCTGGAATGCCATCAGTTTTCAACCCAGGGCAGTATAACAGCTATGTAAATCCTGTCTTCACTGAAAAGGCAACAGAACCAATTCCTGATCTAGATGATTTAAAAGAAAAGAATGCTAGAGCAAAGGCTACGGGCTGTGGAAGGATTTAGCTTTTATGGGTCAGTTGATGCTGCTGGGCTCTGCCTAGTTCCTAATGTGGTTATTCCCCATAAGTTTAAAGTGACAAAATTTGAAAAATATGACGGTACAAAGTGCCCCAAAACCCACATCACCATGTATTGCAAGAAGATGGCAGCTCATGCACATGATGAAAAACTCTTAATGCATGTTTTTCAAGACAGTCTTACTGGCTCTGCAGCCAGATGGTATGTTCAGCTGGACAGAACTCACATTCACTCTTGGAGTGATATGGCACAAGACTTCATCGGTCAATATCAACATATCATCGATTTGGCCCCTAATCATTTGTCTTTACAGAATCTGGAGAAAAAAGCAAACGAGTCTTTTAAAGAGTATGCCCAGAGGTGGAGGGATGTTGCTACTCAGGTACAACCTCCTTTGGCTGAGAAAAAAACTACAGTGCTATTTGTTAGCACTTTAAAACCTCTCTATTATGAAAAGATGATAGGGAATGCAATTTAGAGGTTATTCACCTTAGCCACCACCAGAATATCTGCCATATCACCTTGTTGTAAATAACACTTCCTTTCACCCATACCAACCATTTACACAACCACCATATCCCCAAACATATCAAACCCCTCATAGACCCCAAAATACCATGTATAGTCCTAACATTCAACCTACCCCAAGACCCTAAAATCACCCAACTAACCCCATTGGTGGCTCGTGGGAGCAACGAACCACTCGTGAGAAACCTGTTTTTGACCCAATTTCAATGACTTATACGAAATTATATAAGGAGCTCTACAATAGTCATTTGATTGCTCTAAGTAAATTGGAACCCCTCAAGCCACCTTACCCTAAGTGGTATGATCCCACCGCCCACTGTGATTACCATTATGGGATTGCTGGTCACTCTACCAAAAATTGCACTACCTTGAAACACAAAGTGGAACGGTTGATCAAGGATGGGATGATTTGCTTTGATACTGGAGGGATGACTGCACCGAATGTTAGTGGTAATCCTTTACCGAATCATAATGTGAATGCTACAGGTGAAGATAGGTGAAGAACATGAGTGTCATGTGAAGAAGAAAGTGGTAAATATTAAGACACCTTTCAGCCAACTGTTCGATGTTTTACGGAAAGCAGACATGATACAACTGGTAAGTCCACACAGCTATCATGGAGCATATATAGCTGGTACTAGTTGTAAGTATCATAATAGGGCAATGGGTCATTCCATTGAGACCTATGAGCAGTTTCACTAGGAGGTGCAAAAACTCTTGGATTCACATCATATGGAGATCTATGAAGAAAAAGAAGACTTGAAGAATGTTAAGGTGCACATGACTGATAGGCCTGTAAAGTTGTTTCCAAAACTAGTGATAATTCAGTGTGGGAACAAACCAAAGTCAGTCATAGACAAACTCCTCCCCAGGTCGGTAACTTTTAAAGTCCCGACTCTTTTTCCATACAAAGATGATAAAGCTATACCCTAGAGATATGGCTGTGACACTGTAGTTCAGGGACAAAAAAAAAGAAGTCTCCAAAGCTGATGCTTCCAATATTACTAGTGTAGGAGGCATTACTTGAAGTGGGAGATGTTACACTCCAAAAATGCTAGAGAAGGCTAGAAGGGAGAAAGTTAAAGAATGAGAAAGACGGAATAATCCTGAGATAGAACCTGAAGAAGATCAACCAAAACCAGTATCAAAAAGAGAGGTTTACGAACTCTTAAAGCTGGTAAAACATAGTGAGTATTCTATTGTGGAATAGTTGAATAAAATGCCAACTCGAATCTCATTATTATCACTGTTGCTGAACTTAGAGCCACACTGAAATGCCCTACTGAAAGTGTTGAATTAGGCATACGTGGCACATAATGAATCTGTTGAATATGTTAACCACCTGGCTGGAAATTTAGTCATGCCAAATCATATTTCATTCAGCGAGGATGAGATTCCTTTGGAAGGAAAAAGAAATGCCGAGACTCTACATATCACAATCAAGTGCAAGAGCCATATTATAGCCAATGTCCTTATCGATAATGGCTCTGCTATCAAAGTCATGCCTATGTCAACTTTGGCAAGGCTACCCATTGATTATTCTCATATGAAGGATAGTCAGATGATTGTGAGAGCCTTTGATGAGACCAGAAAAGAAGTCCTGAGGGATATTGAAATGCCTTTACAAATTGGGCCATGCACTTTTAATATAAAATTTCAAGTGATGGATATCTCTCCATCCTACAGCTGTCTATTAGGAAGACCATGGATTCACATGGCAGGAGCTGTGCCTTCTACTTTGCACCAAAAGATCAAGTTCAATGTAGAAGGTCAATTGGTAGTGGTAGTTGGGGAAGAAGACATGCTAGTGACCCAACCATTGAACACTCCATACGTAGAGGCTACCGAAGAAGCATTGGAATGCTCCTATCGATCTTTTGAATTGGTCAATTCTGTAGGTGAAGGTTTTCAAAATCAACCTTTTTCAAAAATAGTGGTGAGCCAAGTCATCAACAATGGTTGGTATCCAGGACTTGGGCTAGGAAAAAACTTGCAGGGAATTAAAGAGCCTCCGACAATAATAGACAACAGTGACAGGGTAAGCCTAGGCTATGAGATGGTAGAGTGGGAAGTCAAAGGAAGGCCATCAAGAAAGACAGCAAGACTGATGTTTATCCCACACTTGTATGAAACCTTCAGACCTGGAGGATTCATGTACCCAGATGTAAGAAAAAGTATGGAAGACGATTTTGCCTAGTTAGCCATTAATGCTGTTGAAGATGAAGTGAGGGTTAACCAAGAGGAGTGGGTTCACCTTTGTCCACCAGATTTTGAGCTCAATAATTGGAGTGCCATCGAGATGCCTTTGACTTTTGATTTAGATGCAATGTAATTGTAACATCCCAATAGCTATTGCCCAAGGCATTGGGGTGACCTTTTTTATTCGGGCCATTCATCATTTATTATTTTTAATAAAAATTAGGAAGTATGCATTTTCATTCATTTCTTCTTGTGTCTTCATTATTTCCATCTCTCCAAGCACATCTTGCCAACATATCCCATTTCATTCAATTGCAGGTCTTTAAATGAACATGAAGATAATCATGATAACAATCAAGAGGTTAGCTTTGAGAATTCAATTAACACTGATGAACTTGACAATGAAGAAAATTCTGAAGAATATGTTATACCTCTAGACCTAATGAGGATGATTGAACAAGAGAATAAGCCAATTGAGCCTCATCAGGAGGTAGTGGACTTAGTGAATCTGAGAGATGAAAAAAATAAGAAAGAGGTTAGAATGGGCACTTCACTTTCATCTGGAGATAGGCAACGATTGGCAGACCTACTTCAAGAATTTATAGATATATTTGCTTGGTCTTACCAAGATATACCAGGGCTGAGCGCAGAAATAGTGGAGCACGGGTTACCTTTAAAGCCAAAATGTAAGCCAGTTCAACAGAAACTGAGACGGATGAAGCCCGAAATGCTACTAAAGATTAAAGAGGAGGTGAAGAAACAATTTGATGCAGGTTTTCTACAAGTGGCTAAGTATCTAGAATGGGTAGCCAATATAGTCCTAGTTCCTAAAAAAGATGGAAAAGTATGAATGTGTGTAGACTATCGGGACTTAAATAAGGCTAGCCCAAAAGATAACTTTTCTTTGCCTCATATTGACATACTGGTAGATAACACAGCTAAGCATTCGATTTTCTCCTTTATGGATGGTTTTTCGGGGTATAATTAGATAAAAATGGCTGTGGTGGATATGGAAAAGACTACTTTTATGACCATGTGAGGAACCTTCTGCTATAAAGTCATGCCTTTTGGGCTAAAGAATGCTAGGGCAACATATCAAAGAGCCATAGTAACACTCTTCCATGACATGATGCACAAAAAGATTGAGGTGTATGTAGACGATATGATTGCAAAGTCTTGTGAGGATGAAGATCATGTTACTAGCCTCAGAAAGTTATTTGAAAGATTGAGAAAATTTCAGCTTAAATTAAACCCAACCAAGTGCACCTTTGGGGTAAAGTCAAGGAAGTTGCTAGGCTTTGTGGTTAGTGAAAAAGGAATTGAAGTCAATCCCGATAAGATACGGGCCATCCAGAATTTGTCACCTTTCAGCATACCAAAAAAAGTTCAAGGTTTTCTGGGGAGATTGAACTACATTTCTCGGTTCATCTCTCAGCTTACTTACAAATGTGATCCCATATTTAAGCTTCTCCGTAAGAATAATCCTGGGAAATGGAATGAAGAATGTCAAGAGGCGTTTGATAAAATTAAGCAATATTTATCAAACCCTCCAGTATTGGTGGCACCTATTCCAGGGAAACCTTTAATCTTATACTTAACTATATGTGAAGGTTCAATGGGATGTGTGCTGGGACAGCAAGACAATGCCAGCTGAAAGGAGAGAGCTATTTACTATCTGAGTAAAAAGTTCACTGAATATGAATCCAAGTATTCTTCATTGGAGAAAATGTGTTGTGCATTAGTATGGACTGCTAAAAGACTCAAACAGTATATGCTCTATCATACTACATGGCTCATAGCGAAAACTGAATCCAATTAAGTATATCTTTGAGAAACCTTTTTTATCTGGGAGAATCGCTAGATGGCAAGTAATGCTCTCGAAATACGATATTATATACGTGAGCCAAAAAGCAATAAAAGGAGGCGCTATAGTAGAATTTTTTGCAAATCGTGCTACTGAAGACTATGAGCCGATGAAGCTGGAATTCCCTGACGAAAACTTAATGACTATTTCCCAATCGGAGGAAGGGGAACATGTAGAAAAATGTTGGAGAATGTACTGTGATGGAGCTGCTAATGCCTTGGGGCATGGAATTGGGGCAATTCTGATTTCTCCAGAAGAACGATACTGTCCTGTAACAGCGAGGTTAAATTTCAATTGCACAAATAACATCACTGAATATGAGGCATGTGTCATGGGCTTGGAAGCTGCTATAGATAGAAGAGTGAAAGTACTGAAACTGTTTAGAGACTCAGCTCTAGTCATATATCAGTTGAAAGGAGAATGGGAGATGAGAGATTCAAAACTCGTTCCATATCATAAGTATATTCTAGAGTTGATGAAACAATTTGAAGATATCCAATTTGATCACTTACCTCGAGAAGAGAATTTGATTGACGACGCATTGGCTACTCTGGCTATAATGATTCGAATTAACGATAATATTGACATTCAGCCCATCAAGTTAGATGTTAAGGATGTTAAGGATGTTAAGGGCCGTATGTGGTGAGACGGGCTTTTTTGGGTAGAGCGCTGATACTGACTGAGATGGATGGAAATGATTTACCCCATCCTATAAATTCTGATGCTGTGAAGAAATACTATGCTTGAAAAATAAAAAAGGTGAAAAAAATGAAAAAAATGAAAATGATGAAAAAAATGAAAAAATGAAAAAAAAAAAAAAAGAAGTGAATGAAAAAGGAGGACTCAAGGCGAAAACCCTAAAAGGGCGGTTTGAGTCATAGGGGGTTTATCTAAGTTGAAAACCTGAAAAAGTAGCTTAGATAAGGAGAATACAGCATCGAATTTTAAAGTTCGTTGATATGGAGGCTAGCATATTCGAAAGAGTTCCAAGTTGTTAAATATATCAGAGGATTGGGTTTTCAAAAAAAAACTTTGAGATGTGTTATCGTGATTATCTGATTATTCATTTTGGGCTTTGTCCCCATGCCTATCCTTGTAATTCTCCCTTGGCTGAAATTAGTCAACATTTTGCTAATAAGAGACATTCTATTTCATTCTTTATGTCTTTTTATATGACTGTTTCTCAACCATTCAGATCTTTTTCTTCTTAATACCCCACCATGGAAGAAATGTGCAAATGTATTCTTACTTTTTGAGTTTAAAATAATGATTGATAAATGAAAAACAACATGAAAGATTTTTTACATTACATTGAATAAGTCATGAGTGATAAAGGCAAAATCGAGATGTTCAGTTCCTGATTAGGACATTGAATCTGGGAAAAGATTTCTTACAAGAAGAATGTGAGTGGAAGAGACAATTAAGAGCTACACTGGCTTGATCTTAGAAGAGTAGTGTAATTGGATCTTTAAAGAATCAAAAGGTTTGATGCCCAAAAAAAAAAAAAGAGCTTGAGAAACTTGAGTACCATACATTGAATAAGAATTAATTGGCCAACATCTGCATAGCATGCATTGAAATTCATATACATTGCATAGCATGCACTACTTTCAGGAAAGTATAGTGTATAAATTCAAGAAGCAGGGGTGTTCCAACATCCCACATAGAGCAGACAGATATGAAGATATTTTGCAAATTTGAGAGGAAACTTGTTAGGTAAGGTCCTAATCCTTGAAATAGGATGTCTTTTGGTATCAGGGTTGATTTATAAGACCTTTGGGCATAATCTCCTGAAATTCCTTCAAACACAACTTTCAACTCCTTTGGACATGTTTGTCAAGGAGCAATTTACTTTTCAAAAGTCGT
This sequence comes from Durio zibethinus, assembly GCF_002303985.1. The sequence continues at coordinate 1,812,654 of NW_019168015.1, read as the reverse complement.
GGTGCCTCTGTTTAGAGGAGCAATTTATTTTCCAAAAGTCATGGTGCCTCTGTTTAGAGGAGAAATTTACTTTCCAAAGTTGTGGTGCCTTTGTTTAGAGGAGCAATTTACTTTCCAAAGTCGTGGTGCCTCTGTTTAAAGGAGCAATTTATTTTCCAAAAGTCGTGGTGCCTCTGTTTAGAGGAGAGGAGCAATTTCTTTTCCAAAATCGTGGTGCCTCTGTTTAGAGGAGCAATTTACTTTTCCAAGTCGTGGTGCCTCTGTTTAGAGTAGCAATTTATGTTTCTCAAAGTCGTTGAGCCTCTGTTTAGAGGAGCTTTGTTCAAAAACAAAAAAAAAAACACAAAAAACAAAAAAGTGAAAATGTTGAGTTGAGTCTTGATTGGGTGTCTACGTCTTTGCGCAATTTCTGTTTCATAGAAAGGGCAGCTGTAGACACCCAATTTGGTCTAAGCTCGAATCAATTGGGCTTAGCCCAAACGGGTAAGCCCAATTCGGTTCTTATTTTGTATTATTTTTATTTTTATTTTTATTTTTTTGTATTTTAGGCATTTTATTATTTATTTATTATTACTATGTATTAATATATGTATATCTTTATTTATTTATTTTTGTTTTGTTAATATTTATATGTATTTTATTTATATAGTTATATATTTATTATTATATTATAATTTATTTATTTATTATTTTTTTTTATCTTGTAATATTTTTTGGATTTATCTTATTTTATTTTTGATTATCTGTTATTATTTTTTTATTTTTTATTTTTTATTTTTTTCTTTTTCGTTTATCTTATTATTTTTTTTTTTTTTTTTTGAGGCTGTGATTGAAGGCTGAAGAATCTTACTGTGAATGGGGATTCAATCAGAAGAGTCTAGATTGGATTCAAAGATTGAATCCCCGTCTAAAGAGGAATTGGGATTGATCAGGAATAGAAGCAAAACACAGAAAAGAACAATGAGCAAAGCCACTGATTTGAGAGAAAAGGGGCGTATAGAAAGCTAAGAAAAGGTTTAGAAGGGTTCTGGGAATTAGCAAAAATTTTTTGAAGATTTTTGGCATTTTTTTTCTGGGAATTTTTGGAAAATTCCAGATTCCGATTGAATTTTCTTATGAGAGTTGCATTTTTCGGTGAAATTTCTGACCAACTTTAAAGTTTTTGACGAGCTGCCCAGTTTTCGACGAAGGATCCCAGAAACCGACCAACTTTCGATGAACTTTCGGCGAAAAACCCAGATTCTGATGAAATTTTCCAGAATCCAGTGAAAATTCAATCGGAGTTCTTCGACCTTGTTAGAGAGAAGCGAGAGAAAAAAGAAGAAGAGAGAGATGGATGTTGTGAGGGTGCTATAACCTTTCTCACATGTAACCGAACTCTTGAACTCTGTTCCGGTTAGTAGACCTGAACCTATTCTTTTAGGGGCCCTTAAACTTAGGTGTTCCCTGAAAGGACAGATTCTTTAGGTGGCCAATCGCACCTAGATAAAAAAGATTGGTAACGACTCCTAAAAGTCAATGTCTAGTGATAGATCCCCGGATCTAGACGTTATGATAGGGATAGGGGGCCAATATAAGGGCCAAGTACTAGCAGCCATCGTACATCATGTGTGCACACCCCCTGACCCCCCAATCGCTGGAACCCCAATGCCGCCGATCAGGTTCTACGACGATGCTCCGACGATGGTGCCCCGGGTGAAAAAAAATGTGGCACTAGCACATGCCTGAGCCCAGCATGTGCACCCGCAACCCTCGGTCCGATCTAATCTTCGACTGGGAATGAACTCCATATGCTTAGACTGGGAATGAAATCAGTTTACCTAAGTCAACCCACGAAATGAGTGTGCGGGCGTTCAAAAGGCCAGAGGGGTAGGATACGCAAGTCGAGGATCGATCGGGTCCCCCTCTACGTGTTGCCAATCTTGCTACCACAACCCTCGATCTGGTCCAATCTTAGACTGGGAGTAAACTCCGTATGCCTAAGCCAATCAATGAAACGAGCGGGGCGGTGGGTGGGCACTACGTCGACCAGAGAGGCAGGATGCGCAAGTCATGGATCGATAGGGTGGTAGGTGGGTTTAGGCACATCTTCATATTTTTGCCATGCCAATGCCATTTTTATGGCTTGTAAATTCATACAATGGTCCCTTAAACCCTCATGTGAAGTTTGATGGCAAGATGACTCATTTTCTATTTTTCAAGATTTTTGAAACTTTTTACGGTTGAGGATTTTTTTTAAATTTTTTCAAAAGGAGTTTTGGCCCTAAACTTGGTAGACGTGATCCTTGTATTTTTGTTGGCATGCACCAAATTCAGCTAACTCAAAGTGTACATTTTGCGCACCTTTGAAAAATGTCCCCATTTCAGACATTTAATGGCTACTATTGCAAACCTGTACAATCTCCATGCTCCTTTAAGGGGGTGTGAGTTCTCGAGGTTTGATGAGGGATAGGGGGCCAATATTAGGCAAGTACCAGCACCCATTCGCACATTATGTGCGCACACCCTCCGCCCTCCAATCATGAACCTATGCCTTCGTCAGGTTCCGACGATGTGTGCCGGCAAAAAATTGCACCAGCACATTCCGAGCCAAGCATGTGCACTCGCAAACTAGTCCGGTCTGATCTAGACTAGGAATAACTTTGTATGCTTAGACATAGAACTTCGTATCCCGAAGTCAACCCATGAAACGAGCGTGCGGGCGCTCAGTTGGCCAGAGGGGCAGGATGCGCAACCCGAGGATCGGTCGGGTCCCCCTCAGCGTGCTGCCAATCCTGCTACCACAACCCTCGATCTAGTCTGATCATAGACTGGGAATGAACTACATATGCCTAAGCCAACTGATAAAACGAGTGAGCAGGAAGGTGGGCACTATGCCGGCCAAAGACGCGGGATGCGCAAGCCATGGATCGATAGGGTGGTAGGTGGGTTTAGGCACATCTTCATATTTCTACCATGCCAATGCCATTTTTATGGCTTGTAAATTCATACAATGGTCTCGTAAGCCTTCATGTGAAGTTTCATGGCAGGACGACTCGTTTTCTATTTTTCATGATTTTTGAAACTTTTTACGGTTCGAGATTTTTTAAAAACTTTTTCAGAAGGAGTTTTGGCCCCAAACTTGGTAGACGTGATCCTTGTATTTTTCTTGGCATCCCCAAAAAAATTCAGCTAAAAACTCGTAGTGTACAGGATTTTGTGACCATTTCAAAAAGTGTCCCCATTTCAGACACTTTAATGGCTACTGGCAGCAAACCTGTAAAATCTCAAATGCTCTATAACGGGGTGTGAGTTCTTGAGGTTTAATGAGGGATAGGGGGCCAATATAAGGGCCAAGTACCAGCACCCATCGCACATCATGCGCGCACACCCCCTGGCCCCCCCAATCACCGGAACCCCAATGTCGCTGGACAGGTTCTCCGACGATGCTCCGGCAAGGGTGCCTCGGGTGAAAAAAATGCGGCACCAGCACCTGCCCGAGCCCAGCATGTGCCCCCACAACCCTCGGTCTGGTCCGATCTTATATTGGGAATTAACTCCGTATGCCTAAGCCAACCGACGAAACGAGCGGGCGGGCGGGCGGCCACTACGTCGGCCAGAGAGGCGGGACGCGCAAGCCGTGGATCGATGGGGTGGTAGGTGGGTTTAGGCACATCTTCATATTTTTGCCATGCCAATGCCATTTTTATGGCTTGTAAATTCATACAATGGTCACTTAAGCCTTCATGTGAAGTTTCCTGGCAAGACGACTCGTTTTCTATTTTTCACTATTTTTGAAACTTTTTACGGTTCGGCATTTTTTAAAAATTTTTCAGAAGAGTTTTGGCCCCAAACTTGGTAGACGTGATCCTTGTATTTTTATGGGCATGCACAAAAAAAATTAGATAAAAAATTGAAGTGTAGAGGATTTTGTGACCATTTGAAAAAAGTGTCCCCATTTCAGACACTTTAATGGCTACTGGCAGCAAACCTGTAAAATCTCAAATGCTCTTTAAGGGGATGTGAGTTCTCGAGGTTTGATGAGGGATAGGGGTCCAATAGAAGGGCCAAGTACCAGCACCCATTGCACATCATGTACGCACACCCCCCGGGCCCCCCCAATCGTCGGAACCCCAATGCCGCCGGTCAGGTTCTTCGACGATGCTCCGGCGATGGTGCCCCCGACGAAAAAAAATGTGGCACCAGCACATGCCTGAGCCCAGCATGTGCACCCGAAACCCTCAGTCTGATCCGATTTTAGACTGGGAATGAACTCTGTATGCCTAAGTCAAACCATGAAACAAGCGTGCGGGTGCTCAGCCGGCCAGAAGGGCAGGATGCGTAAGCCAGGGATCGGTCGAGTCCCCCTCAGCGTGCTGCCGATCCTGCTGCCACAATCCTCAGTCTGGTTTGATCTTAGACTGGGAATGAACTCCGTATGCTTAAGCCAACCGACGAAACGAGCGAGCGGACGAGCGGTTACTACGCCAGCCAGAGAAGCAGGATGCGCAAGCCGTGGATCGATAGGGTGGTAGGTGGGTTTAGGCACATCTTCATATTTCTGCCATGCCAATGCCATTTTTATGGCCTGTAAATCCATACAATGGTCCCTTAAGCCTTCATGTGAAGTTTCAAGGCAAGACGACTCGTTTTCTATTTTTTATGATTTTTGAAACTTTTTACGGTTTGGGATTTTTTTAAATTTTTTCAGAAGTATTTTTGGCCCCAAACTTGGTAGACATGATCCTTGTATTTTTGTTGGCGTGCACAAAAAAAATCAGCTAAAAACTCAAAGTGTACAGGATTTTGTGACCATTTGAAAAAAGTGTCCCCATTTCAGACACTTTAATGGCTACTGGGAGCAAACCTGTGAAATCTTAAATGCTCTTTAAGGGGGTGTGAGTTCACGAGGTTTGATGAGGCATAGGGGGCCAATATAAGGGCCAAGTACCAGTACCCATCACACATTATGTGCACACACCCCCCCAACCCCCCGATTGTTGGAACCCCAATGCCGCCGGTCAGGTTTTTTGGCGATGCTCCGACGATGGTGGCCCAGACGAAACAAAATGGGGCACCAGCACATTCCCGAGCCCAACATGTGCACCCGCAACCCTCAGTCTGGTCTGATCTAAGATTGGGAATGAACTCTGTATGCTTAGACTGGGAATGAACTCCGTATGCCTAAGTCAACCCACGAAAAGAACGTGCGGCCGCTCAGCCGGCCAGAGGGGTAGGATGCGCAAGCCTGGGATCGATCGGGTCCCCCTTAGCGTGCTGTCGATCTTGCTGCCGCAACCCTTGATCCGGTCTAATCTTAGACTGGGAATGAACTCCGTATGCCTAAGCCAACCGACAAAAGAAGCGGGCGGGCGGGCGGGCGGCCACTACGCCGGCCAGAGAGGCGGGATGCGCAAGTCGTGGATCGATAGGGTGGTAGGTGGGTTTAGGGACATCTTCATATTTCTGCCGTGCTAATGCCATTTTTATGGCTTGTAAATTCAACAATGGTCCCTTAAGCCTTCATGTGAAGTTTCATGGCAAGACGACTCGTTTTCTATTTTTCACTATTTTTGAAACTTTTTACTGTTCGGGATTTTTTTAAATTTTTTCAGAAGGAGTTTTGGCCCCAAACTTGGTAGCCATGATCCTTGTATTTTTTTGGGCATGCACAAAAAGATTCAGCTAAAAAATTGATGTGTAGAGGATTTTGTGACCATTTGAAAAAAGTGTCCCCATTTCAAACACTTTAATGGCTACTGGCAACAAACCTGTAAAATCTCAAATGCTCTTTAAGGGGGTGTGAGTTCCCGAGGTTTGATGAGGGATAGGGGGCCAATATAAGGGCCAAGTAGCAGCACCCATCGCACATCATGTGCAACACCCCCCGCCCCCACCAATCGCCGGAACCCCAATGCCGTCGGTCAGGTTCTCTGGCGATGCTTCGACGATGGTGGCCCGGGTGAAAAAAAATTTGGCACCCGCAACCCTCAGTCTGGTCCAATCTTAGACTGGGAATGAACTCCATATGCTTAGACTAGGAATGAACTCTGTATGCCTAAGTCAACCCTTGAAACGAGCATGCGAGCGTTCAGCCAACCAGAGTGGCAGAATGAGCAAGCCAGGGATCGGTCGGGTACCCCTCAGCATGTTGCCGATCCTGCTGGTGCATCCTTCGGTCCGATCTGATCTTAGACTAGCAATGAACTCTGTATGCCTAAGCCAACCGACGAAACGAGCGGGCGGGTGGGCGGGCACTACGCCGACCAGAGAGGCGGGATGCACAAGCCGTTAATCGGTAGTGTGGTAGGTGGGTTTAGGCACATCTTTATATTTTTTCCATGCCAATGCCATTTTTATGGCTTGTAAATTCATACAATGGTCCCTTAAGCCTTCATGTGAAATTTCATGGCAAGACGACTCGTCTTTTATTTTTCACGATTTTTGAAACTTTTTACAGTTCGGGATTTTTTTTAAATTTTTTCAGAAGGAGTTTTGGCCCCAAACATAGTAGATGTGATCCTTGTATTTTTTTTGGCATGCACAAAAAAATTCAGCAAAAAACTCAAAGTGTACAGGATTTTGTGACCATTTGAAAAAAGTGTCTCCATTTCAGACACTTTAATGGCTACTGGCAGCAAACCCGTAAAATCTCAAATGCTCTTTAAGGGGTGTGAGTTCATGTGGTTTGATGAGGGATAGGGGGCCAATACAAGGGCCAAGTACCAGCACCCATCGCACATTATGTTCGCACACCCCTCTGCCCCCCCAATCGTTGAAACCCCAATGCCGTCGATCAGGTTCTCCAGAGATGGTGGCTCGGGCAAAAAAAAATGGGGCACCAGCACATTCTTGAGCCCAGCATGTGCACCTGCAACCCTCGGTCTGGTCTGATCTTAGACTGGGAATGAACTTCGTATGCTTAGAGTGGGAATGAACTTCGTATGCCTAAGTAAACCCACGAAACGAGCGTGCGGGCGCTCAACCGGCCAAAGGGGTAGGATGCGCATGCCGAGGATCGGCTGGGTCCCCTTCAATGTGCTGCCAATCCAGCTGCCGCAACCTTCAGTCTGGTCTGATCTTAGACTGAGAATGAACTCCGCATGCCTAAGCCAATCGAAGAAACGAGTGGGCGGCCGGGTGGGCACTACGTCGGCCAGAGAGACGGGATGCGTAAGCCGTGGATCGATAGGGTGGTAGGTGGGTTTAGGCACATCTTCATATTTTTGTGGCGCCTATGCCATTTTTATGGCTTGTAAATTCATACAATGGTCCCTTAGGCCTTCATGTGAAATTTCATGGCAAGACAACTCGTTTTCTATTTTTCACGATTTTTGAACCATTATACGGTTCGAGATTTTTTAAAATTTTTTCAGAAAGAGTTTTGGGCCCCAAACTTGGTAAACGTGATCCTTGTATTTTTATGGGCATGCACAAAACAATTCAGCTAAAAATGTGAAGTGTACAGGATTTCGTGACCATTTGAAAAAAGTGTCCCCATTTCATACACTTTAATGGCTATTGTCAGCAAACCTGTAAAATCTCGAATGCTCCTTAAGGGGGTGTGAGTTCTCGAGGTTTGATGAGGCATAGGGGGCCAATATAAGGGCCAAGTACCAGCACCCATCGCACATCATGTGCGCACACCCCCCCGGCCCCCCCAATCGTCGGAACCTAATGCCGTCGGACAGGTTCTCCGATGATGCTCCGGTGATGGTGCCCCGGGCGAAAAAAAATGTGACACCAGCGCATGCCCGAGCCCAGCATGTGCACCCGCAACCCTCAGTCTGGTCCGATCTTAGACTGAGAATGAACTCCGTATGCTTAGACTTTTTACAGTTGGGGAAAATTCAGCTAAAAACTCGATGTGTACAGGATTTTGTGACCATTTGAAAAAAGTGTCCCCATTTCAGACACTTTAATGGCTACTAGCAGCAAACCTATAAAATCTGAAATGCTCTTTAAGAGGGTGTGAGTTCTCGAGGTTTGATGAGGGATAGGGGGCCAATATAAGGGCTAAGTACCAGCACCCATCGCACATCATGTGCGTACACCCCCCGCCCCCAATCGTCGGAACCCCAAAGCCGTCGGTCAAGTTCTCCAGCGATGGTGCCCCGAGGGAAAAAAAATGCGGCACCAGCACATGCCAAAGCCCAGCATGTGCACCCGTAACCCTTGGTCTGATCCGATCTTAGACTGGGAATGAACTCCGTATGCTTGGACTAGAAATGAACTCCGTATGCCTAAGTCAACCCACGAAACGAGCATGCGGGCGCTCATCCGGCCAAAGGGGCAGGATGCGTAAGCCGGGGATCGATCGGGTCCCCCTTAGAGTGCTGCTGATCCTGCTGCCTCAACCCTCGGTCCGGTCCAGTTTTAGACTAGGAATGAACTCCGTATGCCTAAGCCAACCAATGAAACGAGCGGATGGGCGGGCGGGCGGGCACTACGCCAGCCACAGAGGTGGGATGCGCAACCCGTGGATCGATAGGGTGGTAGGTGAGTTTAGGCACATCTTCATATTTCTGCCATGCCAATGCCATTTTTATGGCTTGTAAATTCATGCAATGGTCCCTTAAGCCTTCATGTGAAGTTTCGTGGCAAGACGACTCGTTTTCTATTTTTCACGATTTTTGAAGCTTTTTGCTGTTCGGGACTTTTTTAAAATTTTTTCAGAAGGAATTTTGGCCCCAAACTTGGTAGACGTGATCCTTGTATTTTTTTTTGCATGCTCAAAAACATTCAGCTAAAAACTCGAAGTGTACAGGATTTTGTCACCATTTGAAGAAAGTGTCCCCATTTAAGACACTTTAATGGCTACTGGTAGCAAACCTGTAAAATCTCAAATGCTCTTTAAGGGGGTGTGAGTTCTCGAGGTTTGATGAGGGATAGGGGGCCAATTTAAGGGCCAAGTACCAGCAACCATCATACATCATGTGCGCACACCCCCCGTCCCCCCCAATCGGCGGAACCCTATTGCCGCTGGTCAGGTTCTCCGGTGATGGGGGCCCAAGCGAAAAAAAATGAGGAACCAGCACATGCCCGATCCCCACCATGTGCACCCGTAACCCTCGGTGTGGTCTGATCTTAGACTAGGAATGAACTCCGTATGCCTAAGTCAACCCACGAAACGAGCGTACGGGCGCTCATCAGGCCAGAGGGGTAGGATGCGCAAGCCGGGGATCGATCGGGTCCCCCTCAGCATGCTACCGATCCTACTATCGCATCCGTCGGTCTAGTCCAATCTTAGACTGGGAATGAACTCCGTATGCCTAAGCCAACCGACGAAATGACCGGCCGAGCGGGCTGGCACTACGTCGGCCAGAGAGGCGGGATACGCAAGCTGTTGATCGATAGGGTGGTAGGTGGGTTTAGGCACTTCTTCATATTTCTGCCATGCCAATGCCATTTTTATGGCTTGTAAATTCATACAATGGTCCCTTAAGCCTTCATGTGAAGTTTCATGGCAAGACGACTCATTTTCTATTTTTCACGATTTTTGAAACTTTTTACGGTTCGGGACTTTGTTAAAATTTTTTCAGAAGGAGTTTTGGCCCCAAACTTGGTAGATGTAATCCTTGTATTTTTTTTGGCATGCACAACAAAATTCAGCTAAAAACTCAAAGTGTATAGGATTTTGTGACCATTTGAAAAAAGTATCCCCATTTTAGACACTTTAATGGCTACTGGCAGCAAACCTGTAAAATCTCAAATGCTCTTTAAGGGGTTGTGAGTTCTTGGGGTTTGATGAGGGATAGGGGGCCAATATAAGGGCCAAGTACCAGCACCCATCGCACATCATGTGTGCACACCCCCTGCCCCCCAAATCGCTTGAACCCTAATGCCGCCGGTCAGGTTCTCCGGAGATGGTGGCCCGGACGAAAAAAAAATGTGGCACCAGCACATGCCCGAACCCAGCATGTGCACCTGCAACCCTCAGTCCGGTTCGATCTTAGATTGGGAATGAACTCAGTATGCCTATGCCAATCGATGAAATGAGCGAGCGGGCGGGCGGGCACTACACCGGCCAGAGAGGCGGGAAGCGTAAGCCATGGATCGATCGGGTGGTAGGTGTGTTTAGGCACATCTTCATATTTTTTCCATGCCAATGCCATTCTTATGGCTTGTAAATTCATACAATGGTCCCTTAAGCCTTCATGTGAAGTTTCATGGCAAGACGACTCATTTTCTATTTTTCACGATTTTCGAAACTTTTTACTGTTCGATATTTTTTTAAAATTTTTTCAGAAGGCTTTTTGGCACCAAACTTGGTAGACGTGATCCTTGTATTTTTGTTGGCATCCATAAAACAAATTCAGCTAAAAACTCGAAGTGTACAAGATTTTGTGACCATTTGAAAAAAGTGTCCGCATTTCAAACACTTTAATGGCCACTGGTAGCAAACCTGTAAAATCTCAAATGCTTTTTAAGGGGGTGTGAGTTTTTGAGGTTTGATGAGGGATAGGGGGCCAATATAAGGGCCAAGTAGCAGCACCCATCGCACATCATGTGCGCACACCCACCCGGCCCCCCCAATCGTCGGAACCCCAATGCCGCCGGTCAGGTTCTCCGGCGATGCTCCGGCGATGGTGGCCTGGGCGAAAAACAATGTGGCACCAGCACATGCCTGACCCCAGCATGTACACCTGTAACCCTCGGTCCGGTCCGATCTTAGACTGGGAATGAACTCCGTATGCTTAGACTGGGAATGAACTCCGTATGGCTAAGTCAACCTACGAAACAAGCGTGCAGGCGCTCAGTCGACCAGAGGGGCACGATGCGCAAGCCGGGGATCGGTCAGGTCCCCCTCAGCATGCTACCGATCTTGGTACCGTAACCCTCGGTCCGGTCTATCTTA